>OY787660.1:1137500-1670000 GCA_963678985.1 Spisula subtruncata | reverse complement strand
TAGCACCGTTCTGACAGAGTATCTGATAACTTACTCTCATCCGTGGTTTTACAAAAGTTGTACAAGTTTTTACAACTTATATTTTCCGTCTCGGCACCTCATTCCTAATGCAGCCAATCGCCGAAAGGATATGAGCGGGAGAGAAGCCATATTCCTTTATAATGCCTGGTTGTCATACTCTAACCGTACTGACTTCTGACGACTGCGTTTTGGTTGTACCTGGAATTCGATTGTTCAACAAGGGAGCTAGACACTAGAGAATTCGAACATGCAACTAGTTAGAGACCCATTTATACCTAGCCTAATACCACGTATTTGCGATAAAACCACGTACTTGTAATCATCCTTGTATACGAGTATGTTCGTGGACGAAGGGCATTCACTGTGGTCTGTGGAAACATAGAAACAGACTGGGTATATCCCAGACAGCTGAATGTCCATGCAGGACGGAGGAGCTGACGCTATTCCATATACATTTTGTACTTTACATCTGCCCAAATCTAGAGGTAGCTCTACTAATATATATTTTCAGCAATTTTAATATACGGTATAAGTATAACAACAACTCATGTTCGAACATAATATAGTAGTACATGACTATATAAGATAATTTCAGAATCAATAAATAACTACTCGTCATGAATACTAGTAAAGTAGTATGTTTAAAATATTACAGTTCATGATGTCGGTGATATTGCGAACAATACTCTCTAATCTTTATTAACACGTTCTAGTATATTGTTAATATTTCCCCTCACGCATTCTCACAAATCAACGTAGCAAGAGATGTACAACTTGGTGCACAATGCCTACAAACGATATACTGTTGCGTAATAGGAAGCATACATCGAGGTCAATCAGTAGAAAAACTCCTAACATTAGTCTTAAAGTTCATAAAACCTCCCACTGAAAGTATTATTACCTTGCAGCAATGCAGACATAACGATTGTTGGACGTTGTGTGCGGGTTCATAAAAGCTCCTACATTCAATAAATCTATATTTACGACAAAGCTTTTTATATGAATTTATCCCGCTTATGTTGCCGGTCTGTTTGTTAAAAAGTAATTCATGCTTAGTAATGTATTTTATTGTACAATATAATTCTACATACGGCAAGTTGATGCATACCAGAACATGAAACGAAACATAAAATAACATTGTACAAGTAGTACATAATTATGTATTAAATTTAGTACATTTGTTCGGTTAACACGTGGAAACTTATAAAAACTATGTGACATAAATTACAGTATATCCTATAACGATGTTAATTATTCATTCGTTGTCATGTGTTTGCTTAACGAACGTTTTTATAAGCGATCCACAGAATAAAATGGAATCTTACATTTTCGGATATGACATAAATTTGGATAATAGGATATTGAATGGTACATGTACTGTACCACAGTCTTTCGATGTGTACATGTATTATGTAACTTAATTAGTAATTATATGAGTAAACTATCAGAACAGTGAAGCACAGTTAACAACATCTATTATGGTATCTAATACATTGTACGACTACTAGTATGTGTGATTAGGCCTTACTGTAAACTATTTGTATATATACAAGCGATGTTTAGGTATCGACATTCCAAGTACACAAAGCAATACTTTGTCAAAATCAAATATGTTGTCCAGTCATGCATACAAAACATGATGTTGTATAACAAGAACCAATCACAATCACTTACGCATACTCGAGTATACATTCATGCATGCTGTACAGCTGTCTAATATTCTAAGTCGGTGTGAAAATCAGAAATATGTTTTTAGATAGGAATACAAATTTCCTTGATCCCAAACGTATTAATATTTAAGATAATGTTATAAAACTGATCAATATCAGAATGAAGTCTTCTGATTGGTCAATTGCATGAAATTGTTTTGAACTAGCCAATCAGAAGCTTCGATTTCGAGCTGCCCCCAAACTCCGGACCGAAAACCCAAGAAACATGAATGAAATATTTGTAAATAATTCATCGTCTGGTATAATTACTGGTTTCTCGCCTCAATATTCACATCTCACACCTAATATAGTGAATACTGAGTTAATAAAGCAGTAAATGATACCGGCGAGACTACGAAACATGTGATATAACGTCGTATAGTTTGATAGACTCTTTTACAATGTTTCACTTAGTCGGAATTGCTAATTAATTAGCAATCGTCTGCCCGGAATAAAGCAAACGTTCACGTCGCATTGTTATATAACGTCAGGCACATGTGCGAAATAGATATCCAAACTTAATGTGATGACGACGGGAATATATAGGGTATTGACTCCCATAGAAACAACATTTTAGGCACAAAAATTTTTATCTCCGAATAATCAACATGAATTCTTAATAATTGTTTCACATTATAACATATTCTAAAACATCACGAACAAAATATATATCCCAGCCGTATTGTATGCTCCAACTACGACCAACTGAAGTCCTGTCCGGTCATAATGTAGAGTTTTATATTAAATGGACGATAAAAGTGCTGTGGATGTCTTTTTACCGAACTTTGAATGCCCGGGTCTTGTCTCCCCTTCTCTCGTTCAAACAATGCCATTTACTCGTTGCCACCTCTCTACGGTAACATGGAAAACCTTTGGTATGATTGTATGTAAAATTATCAGCTGTGATGTGTTGTTATTATCCAAGAAATTCTTGTATTCTTTTCATCTTATGCGCTGGATTCATGATTAAGTTTTCACCACTAACCATGTGAATCTGACGTAATGGAAAATATTCCAACCACCGTGTTAAATGTTGAGCCTATAGACCAATCTTCACGATGGTCCACGAGGTAACTATAATCCGGGTTCTATTGTTCACATACACTAATTCCTCGAATGTTTTGGCTTCAAGGTTTTTACTCGCTAGTTGGACGTAGTCTGATATTGCCCGAGTAACTGGATCCCGAAACACAATCACTAGCTTCGTCTTCTTTGACATTTTAAATATTTTCTCTGGAATTCCTTTTATGACAAAATATGACGGCGACTTTTCAATCGTTAGTTCTCCCTTTCTTTTCTCTGGCTTAGCGTTTCTGAAAAAAAACACAAGATATATCATAAGCATAAATCAAACTAGACTACATTTTTATGTATTGTTGATGGTGATGTAAAGCATTGATAACGCTTACACGTTACCATAATTATATGCACCTCATTCAATCTCACTTTAGACATTTAACTGATAAACACCATATGCATCATCTTATTCAATGTTTGCTCCTACAGTGGAATTCGAACCATGTTACGACAAAAAGCCACGTATCGCATCAACTATCGATCATATGTCTTTTTATTTATCAATTTCATTTATCTAATTATCTCTTTTTCGGAATGCACTATGTTTTGTCTATGAATAGTTTTATTACAAAGAACTCAAAAATCATTCAAAATCAGGAAGGGTTTGTTTCAGATGATGCCACACCACGTGATATACAGGTATTGCTTTCATACTTTGATCATTTTTAACGACTTAAGGCAATTAATTAGTCTCGTTGAGAATTTTAAACACTTTGTAATCAAAGGCACTAACAATGGTAATGGGGATCTTAACACTTATTAAAAAGTATTTCACACAATTAACACCGGCCACGCGAATAAACAGGGCAGCTTCCAGATTTAATATAAAGATATAAAGATACAGTTTTGACGAGATTTATCACAAAAGCAGTTTCTCCTCCTAAACATACTTTTTTTCAGTATTTTGTTGCTATGCAATATATTTCATTGCTGGATGTTCAAAAAAACGGAGGAAATTTATATCATCAATTAAAATATTCATGTATATAAACAAGATCATTGTAATACATTACTTTGATTTGGTTTTCTGTTTTATTGAATCTTACACGAGTAGCACCTGTCTTTAATTGTTTTTAGTAATGATCTCCAACAAAATCATTAGTCCAAGTATTACGAAATGTTCCTTACAAACATAATATAGTTTGTAAGCGTTTTTCTTTGAACTGGTAATAATTTTCAGCTGCAGCATGATAAAGCAATGGTTGCCAATGACCATGTCAAATTAAACACCAGTCATTGCCATGTTTACAGCTGGCCCTCTTTTTAAATCGTTATGTTGTATTTTAATTGTTTTTATGGGTGTAACAATCATATTATATGAGTGGACAACCTCGTTACGTGCTCCTAAGTTACGTATAACCCTTCCAGAAACAACATTTTGACAATGAGTGATAGGATGCAAGACAACTAAACGAGCACCTTATCTTTGTAGCTATGGAACGTGGAACCCACAACCTTTTATCCCGTTGCAAAAACACGGGTTCAGTCTTCAAGAATATGCACCTATCTTGCAGTTTCAGTAAGCTAAACAATATTTTAGTAGCATAATTAATCATTGAATTTCTCGTACGCGAATGAACCGAGGAGTTCCGAGTAAAACTTTGCAAACAACGTTAGTCTGGATCCTCAAGCTAAGTTACTTCAACAATAGTCTGGTAACTGCCAATAACAACGTGTGAAAGTTGGTGCCGTGAGAAGAACCAATTTATGATAATTGCTCATATCTTGATGTAATTATGTCCAGTCCTTTAAACCACATTCGGTGGCTATAAAACCGATGTAAATGCGTACATGTAGGCGTGGCTTTTGGTGTGTTTGCACATTACCTACACGTGTTGTTCAAACTCCACATAACAAAACAGTGTTTAATTTATTCGTACCCCATAATCACGCCTTGAAATCAGAAAGGTCGATGTGGTTATCTTTTTGTTTTCTGTATGTTAGAGTAAGATCAACCAGGCACCGTGTGTGTGTACATGGCTAATGGCTTCTGTATGATGAATATTGCTACCATTTTCACTGATAACAGACAGTTTAGTTCTGAGGCAGTTTATTGTCCGTCATGTAGTTTTAGGGCATACGTGTAACATAAACGTTAATGAGTTTTAATTGCGGTCGGTAATAAACAAATAATTCCGGTGCGGCCGGTTGGATTCTCGGCTTTGTACGTGTATGCTTTTATTGCTCACCTACTTAACGATTAGGCAATAAAATGTTGATAAACTATTCGACGATTCCACTTCATGTGGTGGCATACTGGCAACGGGTTCCAACCAAAGATGAGTACCGTGATTTCAGAAAGACTTGACTTGTGTTTACATGTGTTCGTTTGACTGAGTGGTGTTATCTTTTGTAATCGTTAATGTTTCTCCTGATATTCAGTAAATTGGACTGGTTTTGTAAATGTTGTGAAGTTTAACAGTAGAGTGCCATTAAAAATCAAAGTACTGAAAGTACTGGTGGAAGGCGATACTCCAGTGCTTTACCTGGCCGAGTTGGCATAATTGTCACCAAACACCTTCACATCACCTTTGAAACCAGCCCAATCAGCCTTGTTCATGGATATCACCCCAAACCAGTCCTTATAATCGAGTTTTGGCACAAAAATCAGTATTCACTTGTTTGATTAGTTCATAAATGACAAATGAATCTAACATGAATCTAATCTGGTTTCATGAATCTAACATTCAAATGGGAACATTAAGGTGTGGAGCTGTTATTCATAATGATAAATTATAATAAGTAATTATTTTTTTCAAGTCCGAACATCGTATATACTCGTAGATGTTATTTAGTAGAAATAAATGCATCATGAATCTAACAAAGGGAGACTATCGGTATATACCAAAAGAATTGTTTCCCTTTTTAAAGTCTGCTGATAATTCAAACATTTACACTCGTTACAACGTTCTTTTATCATCATAACAAACACGTCAATTCATTAAAATAACATATAAACCATCAATACATTAACCATATATTCAAATCTAAGTTAGATTTATGTAACCAGATTTAACATATTGACTCGAACGTGTATTTTTCTTCGTTCGGAGACTAAATGCCGTTACAAAATCAATACGTGGTAAATAGTCCAAGCGAAAATAGACTCCACCTTCAAAAAGAATTATAAACTATTGAGGGCGGAGCTTATTCACAGGATTGATAATACACGCACTGCAAACATTGTGATTCAGTGATTCTAATGTTAATTAGCGCGTGCGTGAAAACGCAAACAACCAAACTATATGCTACTCAAATGCGTTGCACAACGAGTCCGTTGGAATGATTCGTCGGTCAAAATTACCTTAAGTTTAAAAAGCCGTATACTAAAGTGAATTTTACTTAGTAACTCTTCTCAAACAAAACGGACATACTTCCCTTGTGGTTCATACGCTTCGTCCTGAATTGTGACCGCTCAAAATGTACCGCAGACTCGTAGTGTGTTAAAGCTTTTTTCGTAAAGAGTACGCTTGTTAATATACTTACGTATTTTATCAAATATTTAAATTACTGAAATATATGATAGTTTGGACATTTCATGTTCCGAGATGCGCGAATATCGTCGAACTATTTTCGATAGGTGTAATGATGTGTATATGTGTTTAGGTCCAAACCACTTCCGGGGAAGTGCTGACTATATTAAATCGCCTTCCAAGTAGTGGTTTAATGCTGTTTTCGTAAAGAGTACGCTTGTAAATATACTTATGTATTTTATCAAATATTTAAATTACTGAAATATATAATATTTTAGACATTTCATGTTCCGAGTTGCGCGAATATCGTCGAACTATTTTCGATAGGTGTAATGATGTGTATATGTGTGTTTAGGCCCAAACCACTTCCGGGGAAGTGCTGACTATAGAAGAACGATTCAACGAATCGCCTTCCAAAAACCAGTGTGAGTACTGTGTATTCGAAACATCTGATAATTGCAGAAAAAAGAATACTAGTGCCTTTATACTGGTGGTGTGATTTCAAGTCAAATGAAGGATAATAGCTCCATCAACTATAAATATACAATTGGCATATTAAAGCAACTACACAAAAGTGATTTATGTGATTATGTTCTTGTGATCTTCATGCTATATTAATGTGATTATATCTTTTGTAATCCTCATGCTATGGTGCTTACATCTTCCCTAGGATGTGTTAGGGACTGATGATCCCGAGTGTTTATCATATTGTGTCATATTTGCCTTTGTTTTAGCGAATATACTACATAGACTTTTTACATTAAAGTTAATCGTACAAATTTTGTATATGCGTTTTCTTTTAACACTTTTTCCATGGGAACGAAAGTCATATTACCTTACATCACTTTAGAAAAGACACACTCAGACATACGAGATGTATTCAGTAGTGCAATGTGTCTAAAAACTATTGATATATTGTCTTCAACCATTACCCAGGTGTTTTGACTAAATTGCCCCTTAATATGACTTACGGTTTGACATAACTGACATTTAAGAAATTGTCTTACAATGTATCAGCTTTATGAAATATATCAAAATATATGTTTTATGAACGAACATTATTCCTCACTGAACGCCATATTCTGTTTTCCTTGATGAGTTAGGTATATTTTTCTATAAAGAAATGCAACAAAATAATTGAATGCGCAGAACCAAGATAACAAATGTCCATAACCCGAGCCATAGGAGCCCGACAAATGGTTCCATAGCTTCCTTGAGTCAATGTTGCTCTACCACTAATGTTATGGTGTGTATTTCTGTGATTCAGCACGAGTGATACATGTCCAATGCTACGGTGACAATAATACAGGCAATTATTCAATGTTGAATCATATTTATTTAACATAAATCACGAATCACTGGATGCATGATCCTCCCTACAGAAACAAACATTGTAATTTGATTGTTTTACGACAATTTTGAAAACAAAAAATATTTTAATTTCAATTTCTCATCCCCCAAACAAACCATGTTTTACTTCAAAAGTGATCTAATGGAGACATCACCATAACAACGCTCACATCTGCTGGTGGGTTCTATTTCAAAAAGAGGAATCGAATTTCAGAAACTCATTGAAACTAAATATGTCGAGCAATAAATTTATGCAAGATCACGTGATGTAATCTATTCAAGGGCATTCTAAGAAGTCAATTAACGTCTTCGCACCATATTACATGAAATGTCACATGTAGGCAATGTCCCATGTTCTGCTTTTACCAAATGGATTTTATGTCCGCTAAATGCTGTCATTAAATTGTGATTGCTTGAGTTATTTTGTATCGTTTAAGATGTCTAGTATTTCCCAACAATCAATTCAAGTGTCAAGAAATTTTAACAAGATTCGGAAAATATTTGACATTTTATTTTAGCCAATAATGACTAATACCCCAAAACAGTTCCGGCTCTGTTTTAAGTTTATTGCTTTGTTCTAAGCTCCTTTCACCATAAAATTCCGCTAATTGTTATCCTGTGAAAGTGTCCACGTTTCGGAAGAATGATGTCAAGCGCAAAACGTTAATTCAAATACCACCCAACCCACTTTATGTATGGAATTTCTGATTTAGCTTTAAGAGATCCAAGCTTAAGCTGAACACACAAGGGACAGGGAACATACATAACTGTGTACAATTACTTTTTCACAAACTTCTCAAAAATCAAAACTGAAACCAAGTAGCTATAACACCTTACCGCAAATGTCGTTATGGATGTGCTGACATAATAAATGGCACCAACGCATTACATGTACCAGGCGTTTTCGCACACAGGGCCAGTATAAAATAGTTATTCAATTGGAAAATTACATAGAATTGTGTTTGCATCAATAGTTATTTTTTCTGTTAAATATATTATTACCAAAGTGACCAGCGTGACATGTTGCTGGATGCACATTCGATTACTAATTATTCAATTGATTCCAGAAAAACACAGTCAGTTCTGGAGAAATAGTGCAGAATCAGGATTTCCATCAATAATTGAGACGGTTCAATTTAGATATGCATTTACTTCAGCTTCTCAATTCATGGAAAACAACAGTAAACACACCAAAGCTTCCTCCAACGGTTTTATTTGTACAAGAACTAAAGATTCCCCGTAACATGTTTACGAGTTCTGCCATGGGTAAATACGTCTGTCGTAAATCCCTACATGGAAACACGTAAAACGTCATAATCATTTGTAAACTTTGTGAAAAATAAGACAGAAAGATGGGAACTAACGATTTCAGCTATAGTGTAGCACACATTTTAAATGCGCTAAATCTATATTTCGTAGATAACCTTAGCGTGCATATCATCTGGATACATAGTTTTAAGTTTATGTATCCAGAACGTTTCCTTACAAAGACGTTGTATAGTATCATGTACAGTATCAATTGCAATGAATGAAAAATTGGATATTGAATGATCCGTAGAATTGAAATGAGCAGCGACATTTTTGTTTCTTTTATTGGGTAATGCTATTAAGAGGTTGTACATGTTTTGTATATTGTTTACTAGCTATATTGTTCGTTTACATACTTAATTTATCTTACATTGTTTTAATTATGTATTGTGCATTTTACGTGACGTCATTTGGCGCGTCCGCTTTTAAGTGCTTGTTGACGTTACGTTATCATTGTTGTTTATTGTTATTAATTTGTTATGACCTGATGAAGCCGTTAAGGCGAAACGTCGTCAAGTAAATAAATTAACGATTCATCTTAATTTATACGTGTTTGGTGGTTAATTTTCTTATTCATGAAAAATAAGACAGAATTCTTAATTTATTACATAAAAATCTCAATTTTATAATGATGAAGTCACATAATCTACGACTTTGTGTTTTCCTGACTGATGTCAATTATTCGTTTCATAAATAGAAACTTGGAAAGTGATTCTTTAATGAATTTTAATTAATTTTCATTGATTTTTATTTGTAATGACAAGAAGTAGTGTACATAAAATTGATTAACAAAGTGCACGTTAATGTTGCTTATCTTCTGTCCTTGTTTGGTTAATATGTTCCCCACAGTGTATTGTACCAAATAATCCCAGCTCATTATACGTAATGTCTTTCATTACATGATTCAGTTCAGATTTAACAAACTAACAAGATCCGTTTCGACGATAAACCCCATAAAAACAGAAGCCTTTCTGCCATTTAAGAATTTATTGACGAATCATGCGCGTGATATTCTTCCTTATAGCTTTTTGTAAAATAAAGTGTACAATTTCTTAAATCCCTTGCGGTCAATTTAGTCATTTCTAACTCACGTGGAAGAGCGTTCTTTAATGTGATAAGGTTATTCCATTTGAGAATATGGAACATGTACGATGTATTTGAAGGTCATGGTTGAAACGTTAATTGGCCTTATTTTATTCACATCTGTTTTGTGTTTATTCGTAAATTAGTTTTCTAGTCTGATTTCCGCCTCATGCAAATTCTCCTAGTGCATGTACTAACATGTACATGACCAATCTAGTGACATATCGCATTTCTGACGTGATACTTTTTTCCTCATTTGGTCAAATGTTTAATCCTAGTAATTGATAGCTGCATTATTAACCTTATCAGTACAAGTTATTTGAGTATCTTGACCCCTCACCCGTGATCACCCACTTTAAGCATGAAAGTGGGTATTATTGGCTGTTGAGTTGTCTCTCTTAGTATAATATGTGTGTGTGTTTCATACAGAACCCAAATGTAAATACTATAAAAGTTAATACAACTTAAGTGCTACCTTCCTTGTCGGATTTTCACATACCTTTTTTTCATAAACGTAGACTTTGTTACAAATTAGGACTATTACAAACACACTGGATAATTATATTGAAAACCATTATACATTTTAATTGTAAGTAAATCAACAGATGACGTGTTTGTTCAGACTCTTAGATTCTAAGCTAATTTAAATGCATCAATTTGAGGATTTCCATCGGACCACCTTTGAAGAAAATAAACTGTCTATAAACCTTGATTAAAAGGTTGATTATCATCATAATATAACATTCACATGAAATTGAACACTAATAATGAAACTTTTCGGACCTTATTAAATAAGCTGTCAGTAGATTTAAACTTAAACAACAGTTTAGAAGAAATAATGTTTATTCCATTAAAAATTAAAATAAATCCTCACTTTTTCATCTCAGACTATTCTAGCCTAGACAAATATCTATGATCTTACATCTTCTTTTGGTTTCCATCTACAAATGTCGTGTATGATTAAATGCGCACATAGCGACAAGCAACATCTTCTCCTATATAGGGTTACTAGCATCGCATCGTTCTTTGTATGCAATGACAGCTGTATGTGTGCAAAAACACCATGTCTTGCTGCTTGAAGATTGAAGCATATTCGCAGTCATGCTAGTGAATCGTCTGATCCACGGCATGTCTCCACCAGACCATGATTGTTATTTCGTATGTTCCTTTCGTACAACTGTTGTTCATTAAAAAGTGAGAACATTAGTTTTCCTTAGACAACTGGTATCTCAGATGGAGACTGTTTTGACTTTTGATACAATTTGGAACAGCAGTTTGCAGTTTTACAGTTTTATTGGTATTATCGGCATGTGAAATGTATTTGGCCACAACCATAACAAACAAGTACAAAAATGCAACTGAATCGTATGAATTTACCAAACATTGGTTTCGTTTCACCCTGTGAACCCGGATATGGCTGAGGGTAAAATTGCACCAAGAAATA
This sequence comes from Spisula subtruncata, assembly GCA_963678985.1. NCBI lineage: Eukaryota > Metazoa > Mollusca > Bivalvia > Venerida > Mactridae > Spisula > Spisula subtruncata. The sequence continues at coordinate 1,658,535 of OY787660.1, read as the reverse complement.
GGTAAATAGTTATGTGACTGTTTCATTTATGTCGTGACTACGCCAGTAAAAAGGTTTGCGAAAATCCGGCAGGGAAGGTACCACTCAACCTAACCAGCAGAGCACAGAAATAAGAAACAACACCACAACACAACCACCATGAACAATGCCCACACAAACCCATGCCAAAATGGCGACCAAAATGAGGCACAACAATCCCGGGGCGTGACCTAGCTTAAAACACTAGGGACAGTGATCGAACATTATGCGACCTAAAGAGACATAACTACTACTTGACCTAATTAAAAATAATCGGCAAGGTAGGGAAATAATATTACATATTCCTAGCAACTACAATGAGCAATGCCCTCACATAAGCCGAAGAAACGATTAATATTCCAGATAAGTCTTACTGCATCATAGCGTATTGTGTGATTTTAACTATAAGTCCTGATTTTCACTATAAGTCTAATGGGAGAGTGGTTTCGATATCAAAAACGACGAATATGTATATGCTGTATGTGTACTATGGTTCATCAAACAAAGAACACAAAGAACGACCTGAGTTATTAGTCAGTAATGTGTTACTATATATAGACATCCTGGAAATCCGCTTAGGAAGTTTTATGAGATATGTACGTTATAGGATAGCGTCATGTTTTCAATAAAACCAGAATTGCCGATATAGGATCAAGTATAGATGGATGATTGGGGTATTTCTATCTGATCGATTGGATTGTTTTTTATTGTGAGTTGGAAACTTGCTGAAATGGAATTTTCTTCACAAGTAAATCTTTTCAGATACTTCTTAATGCATCTGAGCTAATTGTGTGATTTTCGCTATAAGTCCAATGGGAGAGAGGTTTCGATATCTAGCCTTGTACAGAATGATTGCTGTTTGAACAGAAATTTTGTAATTGAAGCGCTCTGGAAAGTCGTAAAAATAATGCGTTCAATTCCTAACTATTCTTTCCTCAACAGTGCAATACATTCCAATCAAACATAAGGTCATGTCAGAAAACTTGTTTTGCTTGTGATAACTTTTGTCTTGATAATTAACTGACACAAGTTAAGGCTTTTAGAGAGCTCAAATCTTGCGTTTAAAGTGGATAGGTGGAAGTATCCCATATGATATGTTTAATAATACAAATATGACACTGAGTCTTTGAATGGTAGAATTTGATTTTTTATGAAAATATATGCACGACATTGTAGGATAATTGTTGTAAATATCTACGACTCAATATAATGATCGTATTAATGATCGTATTTATGAATGATAGCGCTAACATTGGCTAAATTTGACTGAAGTACAAGAGCTTTCAAAATCTGTAACTCGCACTGTGTACCGCGTGTAACGTAACTAAGCGTATCGTATTGTAGTCTAACGTAGCATAACGTATCGTAGTGTAAACGTACTCAGGATATTGTTTCAACGATATTGATTTGATTCATAATAGAGAAAAAATCAAATAGCAGGTACGCTTGTTCGGTTTCCATGGCAATAGTCCAGAAGGTCAGATAAATTTACAACATATCACCCTGCACATTGGCTTGTTTTACCTTTTTTTGCACGCTTTGCAACATTACATACAGATTAACGTCGGTAAATTATATAGAATTATGGAAACGATACGTACAGCTGAACAGGTGCTATTCTAATTGTTAAATAGATATTAAGTAAATTAACACTGTTATTGTAATTAATACTGTTGAGTTTATTGACGTAGCTTACTTATGTGTGTCTACTTGTCAATTTCGTTTACTGAGACATATTATAAATAATTAATCCCAGAAAAACAAGTCTGTCTTTTCATTTATTGATTCAAATGATGAATAATTACTTCCAGAATAACATGTTTGTCGGTTCATTATGTCAAAATTCAGTGGATTGCAGTAGCTGTCGGACAGACGGTGACGGTGATGTGGAAGAATAACGTGTGTGAATAAAAAACAATACTTGTTCAATGCAGGAATTTTAGAGTAACGTAGAAAGGCCTCTTAAAACTAAGCAATATATTTTTTTTGGTGCTGATATGGAATCTACCTAATCTCGATTGCCTTGGCCAAGATTCGACCCAATGGATCACTCGATCCGAGGTTTAGACAGTTACCCACTCGACCATGGTGCCACCCTAATGCAGATAAAGCACCTATTATATCCATCGAATATTTGCCAACAGGCAATTTGATATTCATTCATAAGAGTGGCAATTCACAAGTGATGTGTGTGCAATTAAATCACAATTAAAGAAAATAAAGTCAGTTTGTAGAGATAATCTTAAATGAACCAGTATCACCGGTATATGTATTTTGGGTTCAAGATTGAATACTTTTACAAATTGTATCAAATAATGTTTGATCTGCATTAAGATGTAGTACAGCCATTGGGTATGAGCTGGCACTAGTTTGAAAACTTACTCTCATCCATTGTTTATAAATATTTGTCCATCTCGGAACCTTTTTCCTGGTGCAATTCATCACCGCAAGGGTATGAGTATTTGAGGGAGATCGAACTTTCTTTTTTATGCTTGAATATCTAACCAGGTAATGCCAACGTACTACCTGGTTATTATTCTCTCACCATTCTGACTTTGATAATCATGGGGGCGGCATATGGGCATTTTCGAATATGCGACCAGTCAGGTATCCAATTATTACCTAGCTTACTATCACGTCTTTGCGATTACAAACACGCACTGTTCATCATGTCATACTAGTATACATGTACGTGGATGAAGGACACTGGTCTGTAGAAACATATGAACATGATATTCTAGAAACATCTGGTTGTCAGTACAGGACAGAGGAAGAGACAATATTACATATACTTGACATTTGTCCAAATCTAGATGTAGCGCAACATATAGTTTGGTCCAAAGACACGCCATTCTTTACCAAACTATAGGGAGATACCTCACCCAATACCTAACCGGTCCAAAATAGATAGAACGCAGAAAAAGAAAGGGGAATTAATATATAATATATTTTATTTATCTTATTATATTTTCAACATTATAACAACAATATAACAAACAGTGTTCATATGACGTCATTACATAATTTATTTATATATACATGATACATGTATAAGTATTGGATGCAACATATATGACAACTCTGTCAATTCGTTATAACATACAAGTATATCATTATCATACATACGACGGACCACAGTACAATAACGACACTACCGCACTAGAATTTAGCGCGTTTACTGCAATCGTGCATTGACAAAGAGTGCAATTACTGAAAAACTGCACTGAAATTGGGTGCGATAACTGCAACACTGCACATGAAAAAGTGCCATACAGGAAAAAAACAATTCGTGAAAATATTAACGGAATCCATTTTGCAGTACATATTGTAATTTTCTAATCACCCTGTGCACAGTATTTACAATTTTCAGTTACTAAGCAACCAATTTCGTGTTTACAAAATATATGATCTGACATAGCTAACATAACAGGCACTGTAAATCAGTACGAACTCACGAACTCACGAACTCACGAACTCACAGAGAGCATTTTATCCATAGTATTCACAATTCAATGGACCATATTAGTGTTTGATTTTTAGAACTTATAAAAAATATAAAACATTGAATAGGTCCATCATATATTTAATACAGACGTTATTTGGAGATGTATAACCTTGATAAGTTCTATTGACCCTCTATAAACCCCTATTCTTATTTCTGATCTCCTAACTGATACCCTGTTCAATATATCTCCATCATCATTCTCGCCATCATAAACAACTTTTATTTCTAATTACTAAGCTCTACTCTAGACTACTATCTGTTTCAGCAAACTTGATATCCAGTATTAGTATAATTACTCACGTTCGAAACTAATATACATGACTTTATAAGAATAGTCTACCAGCAATAAATAGATACACGTCATGAATACTGGTAAAGTAGTATAAATATATATTACAGTTCATGATGTCGGTTATATTGCTAAAAATACTTTCTATATCTAGGACGTTCTAGTGTGATGTTAATATATCCCCGCACGCAGTCACACAAATCAACGAGATGTAAGAATGGGTGCACCAAGCCTACACATTGATCTTTTGTTGCGTAATAGCAAGCATACATCGAGTTCAATCAGTAGAAAAACTCCCGACAAAATACCAACAAAAGTCTTAATGTTAATAAAATATCTTAATGAACGTGTAATCACTGGTAGGGAACGTACACCGGATATTGCAGCTAAGCGAGCCGCGATTTGCTAAATCGGATGGAAATCATCGTTGTCAAAGGTTAGTAAAAGTGATATTTCTCTTACTTTATTTGGTTTCTGTAAGTGGTAGGGTATTAATATAACTATGTACATAATATATCAATCTAAATATATACATGTTTCGATGTAAAACGTTGTTTAGTGGGGAAAATATCGTCATTTGTGACGCGGGCTCGCACAGAAAAATACGACCCTACCGCATATTTTGTGATTTATAGAACTAAAACTAGCAGAAACTAAAAAATGTGAACTGGGCGATCTCTTTGAAAATCATTTATCTAAGTATACTGAAAATTTCAGATTCGTAGCATAATTTTTGGCGGAGCTATGACCTACAATTGAGTGCATGTTTATCAACATTGGTGTACTGGGGATTGATATCTCATTATTTTTGTGTACGGGAGTATTGCAACTGCGGTGTACTGAGTATTATATTACATAAATATATACCATTGTCTTTATATGAGTTTTAAGTTACGCCTGTGCTCCTCTTTTTCTTATAAATGCTGTTGCTCCTTTATTATTCCAAGAAAGAACATAGATGTCAATTTGGAAGTTAATAATAATAAGCACTGCTCGTTTATTAGGTTCGAACCAATACACACTGTAAAAAGTATATGGCTCACTTTTGATATGTTTTAGTTTTCAATTGGGCTGAAAGTACATTGTCAAGGCTATCTAGACACCAGTAGGCCTCATATAATAAAAATACAGTTAGGGTCTAGCGATTGAAATAAAGCACTCGTATATCATTAATTAACGTGAATGTTTTATCATGTTTTGCAGATGGAATTACCGGATCATTCATTCGATGTGATTGAGGAAGTGGAAACCTCCGTTCTTGAAGACACGACAGAAAGCTCAGCGAGTACACCAATTAAAGCCAAGACCGAGCATGTGTGTGACCAGTGTGGGAAATTGTTCAAATCTTCGTTTGGCCTAAACTAAAACTACACAAGATAAACAAACATCTTGCAGAATTTGCTCACGTATGTGATGTGTGTGGCAAGAGATACAATCAGAATATCCTATATAAATATATAAACTCCATGTGGCTTCACACGTTGACATTACACTATTGGAATGTTCACATTGCAAGAAATCATTAAAAGGGCACAGTTCATTATCACGTCACTTGTTAATGTGCCCTTCTAATCCAACAAGAACAAATGCAGGTGAAAACAACAACTTCCTATGCGATGTATGCTTTAAGGATTTTCAGACAAAGGACAGACTAAATTACCATAGAAATGGCAAGCATGGGCCAAAGAAGTACTCTTGTCCTAAATGCGGGAATAAATACTCATGCAGATCATCATTGAAGGTTCATAGGAATATTTGTAAATGAGAACTTTATTAATTTAGGTCATTATCACAATTTATATCAGCCGATTTTGAAGACACATTTACATTTTTAAATGTATACTCTTATTTATATGTTGAAAAAGTAGACAACTTTTACCCAGATGTGGTGATTTTCTATTGATTTGTTGTTTGAATCTGTTGCTGTCATTTTAGCTCTGTTTAAGCTATATAAATGCTTGATGGAGGACACAGTAGACAGTCGTTATTACCTCATATGATGCGAAAGTGTATGCTCCGTTGTTTTTTCTTTTGTTTGTTTTACCATAACATATTGTAACCTGATTTGAATTCACAAGTTTACTTTCTCATATATTATACGAGTTTCTTTCTAGCAATGTTTCATGGTTGCCATAGTCGAATGTCGTTATTGTCGTACATATGTTGCTTATTGTAATTGCTTTGTTTTTTATTTAGATATAATCATGTTCGCATTGATATAGATTTGCTAAATAGTTTGTGATATTTTGTGTATCTTGTCTGCTGAGTGTTTAATTATAATGTTTATCTAGTCAGATAACTAGTCAAAATAGAGACTTCTTTTTGGTAAAATACTAGTAGGTATTTAAAATCAGCCCTACATGTACGAGTATTACATTGAACACTTGTGAAATAATTAGTACATATGGGTGGTGCCTAGTGAATAATTCTGTTATTCTTGTTGGTTGTTATTAAACTTGTTATGTTATTGTTATTTCAATAAAGTTTTAACAAATAGTACGATTTACGTCATGCTCTTAGTAACATGTAGAAGAAAGTGTTTTCTTTGATACGTTATCGTAGTGATTATTTCATTGCAAAGTATACACGTAAAGCAATGGGTGCTATTTTCGTAATACATTTTATGACAGAAACATTTTCTAATTTCAAAATGGTCGGTTAGTAAGCCTAGGGCTATGTTACTTGATGTCTGCTGGATGAAATTCTGTTGGTGCCTTATATAGTGTTGGAGTTGGAGGATATTTTGCACAAGCACTAAAAGGTGTCTATTATGGATGACAAGTATCGTCGAAAACTATCTGAACGATCAGATAAAGACCGCCGACTGAAAATTTCAGTCATTGAAATACAACAACTGGTTACTGTAAGATCATTTAATTTCGTTGGAATGAAATTTCGTGGTATTGGTAAAAATACTATTGCGATTAGATGTAAGTAAGTTGATTTTGCATTTCAGGTAATGGATATTAGGGTCAACACTATTGTTAAATGGGATTTGATTTCGAGGTTGAAGGTGAACCACGAAATCCGCGAAATTACCCCCACGAAATTAATGATTTTACAGTGTATAAAAATAAATATTGCACGCCTTCAATACATATCTTTATATTTAACACAACGTTGTAGCATTTGGTACAAAAGTTTTTTTTAATTACAGACAGGGTGTATAACAGATATTTGAAGGATGTGGATCGACTAAACGAGAGAAAATCATGTTTAATGTACAAAGTAAGATGAGGGATGAAAAATATCATCATTGACGCATCTAACCGAGCCAGTGACACATATGACTGAAATAATACCTTATATTTATAACAAATGCTAATTTTTGTCACAAATGTAAATATAGCACATATACAAATAAAAATATATACTAAAGCTTGAAACTAAAGATAGGAATTCAAAATAAGGCACTTCTTTATTTCGCTGTCTGTCTCTGGTTCAATGTATAATTCAGCAAAAAATTCAGACTCTTCGATGGTACTCATTGGATCTATAATCTTACAAATCTTTTTTAACGGACTTTCTTTGGGAATAATATCTCTCCTAGATACATGCAGTTTTGTATGGATTTCATCAACAGTTATTGTCCTCCCTTGTTCCCTGCACATTTCAGGTAAACATTTATATGTTATACACTTGCTTTTTTTCCATCAATACGTTTACATTTTAATTCGTCATTCGAGTGAGCCTCTATGAGATAGTCTATCATGAATTTATATCTTCCATTTGTGAAGTCGCAGTACATACACCGGAACATCATCATGAATCTGAAAATAGAAAGTAAGTATAATATCAAAATGTCCGATAGTATAATAAAGTTAATTGAATTTTAACAGCGACATTTTGATATGTATAATTTGACATTGTATACTTAAGCAGAAATATAAGAATGTCATGTCACAATGACCATAGAAGTTATAACTGTTATTATAATCAATATTTATTATTTTGAATATTTTTATCCTTATCATTATTATTAGTTGATTCTTGAAAGAGCCAAATGCATGCGTAATTAACGTTGTTTATTAAAAGTATTTCAATATTTTAAAGTTACCACTTGAATCTTTCGCACTGATTTACCTTTTATTGGTAAGATAATACAAAAAAATACTCAAAATATACATCCATTCTACTAATAACCTGTTTTAAAAGTGAAAAACAAACAACATTCAATTGCCAATACTCGGTACACCAAAATTTTATAATTTGCGATCCTCAGTACACTAATATTCAATCCCCAGTACACCAATGTTGATAAAACATGCACTCGATTGTAGGTAATAGCTCCGCCAAAAATTATGCTACAAATCTGAAATTTTCAGTATACTTAGATGAATGAATTTCAAAGAGATCGCTCGGTTCACATTTTTTAGTTTCTGCTAGTTTTAGTAAAATAAATCACAAAATATGCGGTAGGGTCGTATTTTTCTGTGCGAGCCCGCGTCACAAATGACGATATTTCCCCCACAAAACAACGTTTTACATCGAAACATGTATATATTTAGATTGATATATTATGTACATAGTCATATAAATAACCTACTACTTACACAAACTCAATAAAGTAAGAGAAATATCGCTTTTACTAACCTTTGACAACAACGATTTCCATCCGATTTAGCAAATCGCGGCTCGCTTAGCTGCAATATCCGGTGTACGTTCCCTACCAGTGGTAATAACCATGTAGCAATGCAGACATAACGACTGTTGGATGTAATGTGTGGGTTCATACAAAGTTCGCACATTCAATATATCTATATTTACGTCAAAGTTTTTTATACATGTATGAAATTATCCCACTTATGTTTCCGGTCTGTTTGTTATAAAGTAATGATGCTTAGTAATGTGTTTTATTGTACTACATAATTCTACATACGACAAGTTTGTGCATACCATAATATGAAACGAAACCTGTAATAACATTGTATAAGTAGTTTTCAACACGTGGTAGCACAAATATTTTACGTGTATTTGTGTGAGATGAAATACCTTTTGTCTCATACCGATGTTACTTATCAATTCATTTTCCTATGTTTGCTTGGAGAATGTATTATCAAATCACTGTAAAAATGAAATATAAGAACAAATTCACATTTAGCCTACGAAATAATCACATGGCACATATTTTGTTTCGGATATGATATAAATGTAATGGTACTGTACCGGAGTCTTTCGATGTGTATTATCCTGGTGAATAACTTATTTGCACGTGTAACTTAATTTGCAACTGTATGAGTAAACTTCTAGAACATTGAAGCACAGTTTACAACATATAGGCTGGCATCTAATACAGCGTATGTCTAATATTATGTGTGATTAGGCCTTACTGTTAAATATTTGTACATATACAAGCGATATTTAGATATTGACATTACCAGTACATATTATAGGAAGCAATGCCTTATTTTCATATTAAACTTCATAACAGCACACAAAATATTCTGTTGTATCACAAGAATGAATCATGATTGCGAAGGAAACTAGAATACATGTAAGCCGTACATCTGTTACAAAATTCGCAGTAATTGCGAAAATTAGACATTTGGTTCTATATATGAAAACAAAAGATCATACATTGTACATGGAGTTCATCGATCCTGAATATATCAATATTTGAGATAATGTTTAAAACTGATCAATATCAGAATGAAGTTTCTGATTGGTCAATTGCATGAAAGTGTTTTGAACTAGCCAATCAGAAGCTGCGGTTTCAAACTCCGGACCGGAAACCATTGAAATATGAATTAAGTATGTGTATATTCATTGTCTGGTATAACTACTGGTTCCTCGGCTCAATGTTCACATCTTACACCTAATATAGTGAATAATGCCACGTCTTACACCTAATATAGTGAATAATGTCACATCATACACCTAATATAGGGAATAATGAAGTTAATTAAGCAGTTAATGATACCGACGAGACTACAAAACAGGATCTATAACGTCGTATAGCTTATCAAAATAATGTCTGATTATATAGTGATTGCTTACTTGTTACTTAGTCGGAATCGAGAATTAATCAGCAATCGTAAGCTCGGAATCAAGCAGACGTACTTTATGTAATAGTTATATAACATCAGGCACATGGGCGAAATGGATATCCAAACTTAATGTTATGACGACGGAAATATATTGGGTATTGACTCCCATGGAAACAACATTTTAGGCACAAAAATATTTCATCTCCGAATAATCAACATTAATTCGTAATAATCGTTTCATATCATAACATATTCTAAAATATCACGAACAATATAAAATCCCAGCCATCTTGTGTACTCCAACTACGACCAACCAAAGTCCTGCCCAGTCATACTATAAAGTTTTATATTAAATGGACGATAAAAGTCCTGTAGATGTCTTTTAACCGAACTTTTAATGTCCGGGTGTTGTCTCCCCTTCTCCTCGTTCAAACAATGCCATTTACTCGTCTCCACCTCTCTATGGTAACATGGAAAACCTTTGGTATGATTGTATGTAAAATTATCAGCTGTGATGTGTTGTTCTAATCCAAGAAATTCTTGTATTCTTTTCATCTCATGCGCAGGATTCATGATTAAGTTTTCACCACTCACAAAGTGAATCTGACGTAATGGAAAATATTCCAACCACCGTGTTAAATGTTGGGCATATACACCAATCTTCACGATGGTCCACGAGGTATCTATAATCCGGGTTCTATTGTTCACATACACTAATTCTTCGAATGTTTTGGCTTCAGGGTTTCTACTCACTAGTTGGGCGTAGTCTGATATTGCCCGAGTTGTAAAGACAACTCCTCAATCTAGTCTTTTCTTATGAAATTATTTGCCTTTGCACCCTCAAACATACGAGATAATCAAGCCCAGAATAAAATCTAGCTAAAATTAAAAAAAAGCTATTTGATTGATAAAATATATTATCTAGTCGGTGGCCGGGCTAATTTATTACTGTTCGGTGGTTGTGCACGAAATTTAATGGCCCTTTTCAGACAACAGATGTATGTTGAAGTTTAAATTAGTTGAAAATTTTGCTGTTTTCCACCAATGCTTTTTGGATTGGAACACTGTTAACATATTTATTATAATAAGTCGATCCTACCAGACAACTAAGTAGCATGCTTGTTTTTATTTAATGATGTTCAATATCTGGTTTAATAGTTAAATGTGTAAAATTAGGGGTGGGGCGTATAATGAAACCATAACAAAACTTAACAAATCATGTTCAGGAATATACTGGGCTAGTATTCCTTTGACATTTTACTTATCATAAACACTATTATAAACACTTATCATAAGTAGACCTATGCATATTGTTTCATTTGGTAATGCATCTTTCAATTTCAATACACATTTTACTTTAGCATTAAATGTTGTAGTACATGTATATTGAGCTGCACTACAAAGGCAGATACTAGTTTACAATAATAATAAACATCTGGGGCTTATGAGGAAGTTGATCCATCATTTATTGCCTTCATGCTGTTAAACTTAGCCACAGTGGCCCTTTATGACTTCACGGTGATTACTGAAGTAACTGTACTGGCCTGCTCAAAAATGAGCTGATTTTTGTCACTGTGGAACAGACTGGTTTAGTATTTATTATTATTATCAAAAGTCAGTTAAAGCATCAATTTCTAGTGATATGTGTATAACTGCGAAAATAGGAGATTGGTTAAAGAAGCAGCTCTGGATCAAAACTCAATGAAATGGCACAGAGACATTGCACTCACCAATACATGTAATCATTTGTCTCTACTATAATCAACCTTTTTGTTCATATATATTTCTTGACAGTATAAATCATTTGATCTCTGGGAAGATCCGTATTTGGTTCATATTATATTGATAACAAAACTACACAAAACTCATTCCAAATTTGGAACCCTGAAACCTTTGTTTCATACTTTGATAATTTTAACGACTTTTATCAATGAATTAGTCTCGTTGAGAATCTTGAATACTTAAACTGATCAAAACAATAAGAATGCTTATGGGGGTCTTAACGCTTATTAAAAGTATCTCTCGCATTATTTGAGTTCTATACCATAGAATAGAAACATAATGTCGATACAATAGTAAGTGTTCTGAAGTGTTGTTTCAAAGCTTGCACATTTCCTTTCGCCATTTCTGCAAGAACTTAGCACACAATTTAACCCCACCTTGCGAATAAACAAAGGTAAATTCCAGATTTAATTGTTTTTCTATATCACAGCATAACGATAAAAAGATACAGTTCAGATGAGAATTATTACAAAAAACATTTTCTCCCCTAAACATGCTTTGTTAGTATGTTGTTGCTATGCAACAGATTTTATTTCTGCACGTTCAAAAAACGATGGAAATTTATATCATCAATTAAAATAATCATTTAAATAAACAAGATACTGGTACTACTTTACTTTGATTTGGTTTCCTGTTTTATTGAGGCTTACACGAGAAGCACCTGTCTTTAATTGCTTTTTAGTAAAGTTCACAAAGATCTCCAAACATTAGGAATTCATGATCGCCATTATTACGTAATGTTCGTTACAAAGGCTGTGATGTACAGGATTTCATTTGAACACATAACTCACAGCAGCAGAATGATAGAGTAATGGCTGCCTGCCAATGACCGTGCCATATTATACACCAGTCATTGTCATGTTTACAGCTGGTTCTGATTTTTAAATAATTATGTTGTATTTTAAGTGTCGTTAACAGTGCATTAATCATAATATATTAGTGGACTACCTCGTTACGTGTTCCTATATATTTACAATTGCACATGTATTAATTTCCAACCCGACATAAAACAACATTGTTAAAATGAGTGCTATTGACGAGCACCTAAATGTTGAAGCTATGGAACGTGGAATCAGCAACATCATGTCCCGTTGCAAAAGTACTCATTGTATACACTCGTATCCGGTGTTCGTTTTGTTCAGGAATATGGACCTATCTTGTGGTTGAGGTTTCTTTGAGCCAAACAATATATTACTACCATAATCAATCATTGAATTTTTCGTATGTGTTGAATGAACTGAGCTGTTCAGAAGAACACAGCGTTAGACTGGATCTTCGATCTAATTTACGTTCGCAATATTCTGGTATTAGCCTATAACAACGTGTAAAAGTTGGTGCCGAATTTATGATAATTGCTCATATCTTGATATAATTAGGACCAGTCTTTAAAACACCGTTCGGTGGCAAGAAAACCAGTGTAAATGCGTACATATTGGCGTGGCTTTTTGTGTGTTTGTACATTGCCTACACGTGTTATTTAAACTCCACATAACAAAACAATGTTTCATTTATTCGTACCCATAATCACACCTTGAAATCAGAAAGGTTGATGTGGTTATCTTTTTTGTTTTCTGTTTGTTCGAGTTAGATCAAGCAGGCACCGTGTGTGTGTATGCTAATGGCTTCTGTATGGTGACTATTGCTACCATTTTCACTGATAACAGACAGTTAAGTTCTGAGGCAGTTTATTGTCCGTCCTGTAGTTTTACGACCTAAGTGTAACATAAACGTTAATGAGTTTTAATTGCGGTCGGTAATAAACAAATAATTCCGGTGCGGCCTGTTTGATTCTCGGCTTTGTATGTGTATGCTTTTATTGCTCACCTACTAAACGATTAAGCAATTAAATGTTGATAAACTATTCGACGATTCCACTTCATGTAGTGGCATAATGGCAAAGGGTTCCAACGAAAGATGAGTACCGTGATTTCTGCCAGACTTGACTTGTGTTGACATGTGTTTGTTTGACTGAGTGGTGTTTCGTTAGTGTTTTTCCTGGCATTTAGTAAATTAGACTGGTTTTGTGAATGTTGTGATGTTTAATAGTAAAGTGACAATGAACAATAACCAGTCTGTATAATGTATACTTGAAACATCTGATAATTGTAGAAAATCAAAAAGAATACTTGTGCCTTCATACTGGTTGCATGATTCCAAGTCAAAAGAAGGATAACAGCTCAATTACTATAAACATACATATTGGCATATTTAAGTCAGTACGCAAAGTTTATGTATGTGAGTATGGCTTTGTGATCCTCCTGTTTTGGTTTGCTTATATCTTCACAGCATATGTTCGGACTGATGCTGTATAGCGTTTATCATATTGAGCCCCGTTAGTCTTTGTTTTGGCTCATACAGTAGACTTTGTATATTCAAGTTAACAGTACGAATCTTTAATATGTTTTAACTTTTACCAATTGTTTTTATGGAAACTAAAGAAGTCATCTGCTATTGAAACCACAGGTAACTGTATCGTTGAAAACGAAAAAAAAACACGAATTTTTTTTTATAATTTTCTTTCAAGGTCTATTTGTACAGAAATCCACGAGCCGGTTCAAGAGGTGCACTTTGTTTTTAGTAAATAAAATGCTTTATACATACAACTTATCTAAAAAAAAGGTTGTGTGTTTACACCAACAATGTTTTGGGGTAAATGTAAGCCTGAATTAACTTCATATCATAAAATCCATTCCTGAAATATTTACTTTATCTGTCGTTGTTGTAACACGTTGTGGGGGACGGCCATATAGATTTGTGTTGAATGCACCATAAGAATCGGCTGTGAAACAGTATCTACATTTTATAGTATAACTTTTTAACTATTCCATCAATTTTGATAAGATCTGACATGTAAGTACTTTAAGCATTGCTGTAAATGAATATAATTAGTTTATGGAGATATTGTTAGTCAGTTTTTGTTTTTGATTGGTTGAAATTCTAGTTCATTTAGAACAGATAAACCTTTAGAGAATTTTTTTTTTCAAAAAAACAAACATTTTTTTCGTTTTCTACGATACAGTTATCTGTGATTGAAACATATTAAAAAGCAGTTGCTACAACACTTTGATTAACGCGATATTTTAAGTACATGTAGTACATTAAGTCTAAGAATACAACGTACTAAATAATCCTCAATGATCACCATTACAACTTGACATAGTTGGCCTTCAATGAATTGCATTAAAAAAGGTGTTTTGTCATAGAATAAAATAAATATATCAGCTTATTGAAACAGATTAAACATACAAAGTATGAAGGGACTCTATTTCTCACTAATAGTTCGGATCTTGTTCTCTTTTGCTTGGTAAGTAAGTTCGGTATGGTTGTATAAAAATTGCACCAAATACTTGAATGCGCAAAGCTAAGTTGACAAATACCCATAACCTCGAGACGTAAGATCCCGACAAATGGTTCCATAGCTTCATTGAGTCAAGGTCGATCTACTAATGTTATAGTGTGTATTACAGTGATTCAGCACGAGTGATACATGTCCAATGCTAATGTGACAGTTATACATTCAATCATTCCATGTTGAATCATATGTATTCAACATAAATCACGAATCACTGGATACATGATCCTCCCTCTAGAAATAAACATTGTAATTTGATTGTTTTACGACAATTATGAAAACTGAAAATACTTTAATTTCAATTTCTCATCCCCAAACAAACCATGTTTTTCTTCAAAAGTGATCTAATTGAGACATCACCATTACCACGCTCACATCTGTGGGTGGGTTCTTTTTCAAAAAGAAGAATTGAACTTCAGTCACTCATGGAAACTAAATAAGACGATAAATAAATTCATGCATGATCACGTGACGTAATCCATTCAAATGCACACTTTACAAAAAGTCAATTAACGGGTTCGCACCATATTTCACGAAAGTCACATGCGGGCAATGTCCCGAGTCCTGCTTTTACCAAATGGATTTTAGGACCGCTAAATGCTGTCGTTAAATTGTGATTGTTTGAGTTATTTTGTATCGTTTAAAATGTCTAGTTTCTTCCAACAATCAGTTAAAGTGACAAGAAATTTAAACAAGATTCGGAAAATATTTGACATTTTATTTGAGCCAATAATGTCTTATACCCCAAAACCGTTCCAGTTTTGTTTTAAGTTTATTGCTTTGTTCTAAGCTCCCCTATAAAATTCCTTTCATCATAAAAGTCCCCTAATTGTTATCCTGTGAAAGTGTCCACGTTTCGGAATAATGATGTCATGCACAAAACGTTTATGCAAATACTGCCCCACCCATTTTTTGTATGAACGCTCTGATTTAGATATAAGAGAACCAAGATTAAGCTGAACACACGTGGGGCGGGGTACACACACAGCTGTGTACATCTCCTACTTTCACAAACTTCTCAAAGTGAGATATGTTGTTCAGATTGATCAAAACTGAAACCATATGAGCGTTTGAACAATTTACTAACCTTTCTTGGTCTCTCATTTTTGGCTACTAACTGGTGTCTTGGTAGAATTCAGGACCTCAAATGTCAGTATGGATGTGCTGACATAACAATTGGAACCAACGCATAACCAGGCGTTTTGCACTCAGGACCAGTATAAAATTGTTATTCAATGGGACAATTACGTAGACTTGTGTTTGCATCAATGGTTATGTTTTCTGTTAAATATACACTGAGCGGCAATGAAAACGCAACACTTTTTAAACTTGAATATTTCTGTAATCTGTCAACTTATAAACTCGAAATTTCGTATGCTCACTTCGAAATATATCTACAGAATTCAGCCTTTTCCGTGAATATACTTTAAGAATCACTCATCCATAGCGGAATAGCCTTAAACCACAATTTCCCGCGTGCTGATAGGTGGCTAGAGATTTGCTCACATATTGTGCTCGCATTTTGAAGAATATTGATGGATTAGTCGGAAAAACAAAATAACTAGTAGAAAACATGGTGCATATGTTAAACGCAGTCTCCTTAAGGTCGGTCTTTGTGCTCTAATGTGGGATATCCGTACTAAAAATCAATGTTTCGTTGATTTGAATTACCGAAGTCATTTATATTTATTTAACACAGGTTCGAATACATATACACCTGTTAGGAAAGCTAAAAATGCATTAAAATCATAGGATGTAAGAAAAATGTACCTGAACTTCAATTAGCCCTTCTGTAACAACGGAACAGCATCTCACTAACATTCAATGAACGTTTCATAAGATTAATACGTCGTAGATGCACACGATGGATCGCTCCTGGCGATTGTTTTAAAATAATAAAAAATGTGACTGTTTGTTTTATACTGTCCCCAAAACAACTGCTAAAAAACTATGATGCTAAACAAATTTATCTGATTCGAATTGATATGCATGTGTCACTTGCATATATCTACTCTATGACAAAATTTCGCGATGCTCGAATACTTCTCCAATGTGTTATGCTGTACTATGTAAGTGTTCCGTTTTCATTGCCGCTCAGTGTATTATTACTAAAATGACCAGCGTGACATGTTGGTGAATGCACATTCGATCACTAATTATTCACTTGATTCCAGAAAAACATATTCAGTTCTGGAGAAATAGTGCAGACTCAGGATTTCCATCAAGAATTCAGACTGTTCAATTAAGATATGTATTAACTTCTGCTTCTCAATTAATGGAAAACAACAGTAAACACACTAAAGCTTCCCCCAATGCTATTATTTATACAAGAACCAAAGATTCCCCGTTACATGTTGACGAGTTCTGCCATGGGTAAAATGTCTGTCGTAAATCCCTACAGGGAAACACGTAAAACGTCATTACCATATGTAAACTTTGTGAAAAATAAGACAGAATTCTCAATTTTGTTACATAAAAATCTCAATTTTATAATGATGAAGTCACATAATCTACGACTTTGTGCTTTCCTGCCTGATGTCAATTATTGGATTCATAGATGGAAACTTGGAAATTGATGCTTTAATGACTTTTAATTAATTTTCATTGTTTTTTATTTGTAATGACAAGAAGTAGTGTACATAAAATTGATTAACAAATTGCATATTAATGTTGCTTATCTACTGTCCTTGTTTGGTTAATATGTTCCCCACAGTGTCTTGTAACAATAAATCCCAGCTCATTATATGTAATGCCTTTCATTACATGATTCAGTTCAGATCCGCTTCAATGATAAACCTCATAAAAACAGAAACCTTTCTGCCATTCAAGAATTTATTGACGAAACATGCGCGTGGTATTTTTCCTTCTGGCATTTTGAAAAATATAATGGACCATTTCTTAAATCTCTTGCGGTCAATTTAATCATTTCAAACTCACGCGAAAGCGTTCTTTAATGTGATAAGGTTATTCCATTTGAGGTTATGGAGCATGTACGATGTATTTGAAGGTCATGGTTTAAACGTTAATAGGCCGTATTTAATTCATATCGGTTGTGTGTTAGTTTTCTAGTCAGATTTCCGCCTCATGCAAATTCTCCTAGTGCATGTAGTAAAATGTACATGGCCCAACTAGTGACATATCGCATTTCTGACGTGATAAAGTTTTTCCTAATTTGTTCAAATGTTTAATCCTAGTTATTAATACGTATTGCATGTAACTTTTTGAATTTTAAAGAGGGACCGAGAAATGGCATCTCTCAGATCTGGATAAAATTTTGCATGGTAGTGTATCTTGGGCCCATAAACTAAAATTTGTACCCTTAACAAAATTTTCGGTGTCCGTTGCCATGGTAACCAAGGTTGAAATTGTGGGCCCCAAAATGCATTATTTTTCAGCTGAAAATTGACCATTTCTGTCACTTTCTTTAGGAAAATGTAAATGCAATAAGCCTTTATCGCAGTATTTATCGATATAATCTGTTATTCCACTTCGATTTCCAATCAAGGACTTTAGGCCTTCTTATTTTCAAAATGGGTTTTTCTATGCTTTAAAGTGGGTGGGGTAACGTAAAATACCAATGCCCAAATTTAAGCAGTTTTCAATGATAAATTGCAACCAAAGACCAACTATTCATTTCAGGAATAAAAAAATTTGGCACGATATATTCTATAGAGTAACCATGAAAACAAAGTGGGTTGGGTAACGAAAAATTGAAAATTAACGATTTTCAACAAATTTCAATGATATATCGCAGCCAAAGACTGATTGATTCAACATCACTGGCATACACAATCAATAGAACAGGGTACCTACTATTTATTTCAGGAATAAATTTTTAGCACGATATATTCTATAGAGTAACCATGAAAACAATGTGGGTGGGTAAACGAAAAATTGAAAATTAACGATTTTCAACATTTTTCAATGATATATTGCAGCCAAAGACTGATTGATTCAACATCACTGGCATACACAATCAATAGAACTGGGTACCTACTATTCATTTCAGGAATAAAAAAATTTGGCACGATATATTCTATAGAGTAACCATGAAAACAAAGTGGGTGGGGTAACGAAAAATTGAAAATTAACGATTTTCAACAAATTTCAATGATATATCGCAGCCAAAGACTGATTGATTCAACATCACTGGCATACACAATCAATAGAACAGGGTACCTTCTATTTATTTCAGGAATAAATTTTTTAGCACGATATATTCTATAGAGTAACCATGAAAACAATGTGGGTGGGGTAACGAAAAATTGAAAAGCAACGATTTTCAACATTTTTCAATGATATATTGCAGCCAAAGACTGATTGATTCAACATCACTGGCATACACAATCAATAGAACAGGGTACCTACTATTCATTTCAGGAATAAAAAAAATTGGCACGATATATTCTATAGAGTAACCATGAAAACAATGTGGGTGGGGTAACGAAAAATTGAAAATTAACGATTTTCAACAATTTTCAATGATATATTGCAGCCAAAGACTGATTGATTCAACATCACTGATGTACACAATCAACACATTAGGGTACCTGCTATTCATTTCAGAAAGAATTTTTTTCCGCTCGAAAGATTCTATAGAGTAACCATGAAAACAATGTGGGTGGGGTAACGAAAAATTGAAAAGCAACCATTTTCAACAATTTTCAATGATATATTGTAACCAAAGACTGATTGACTCAACATCAATGAGGTTTACAATCAATAGATTACGGTACCTTCTATTCAATTAAGGAATAACATTTTTCAGCTCGATAGGTTCAATAGAGTAACCATGACAACAAAGTGGGTGGGGTAACGCAAAATTGAAAAATAATGATATTAAATTGCTCACTGTCGACCAATGCTTCATGCTTACTGTCGGATGAGAACTGGTACATGCTCAATATTAGATGACAAATAGTGCATGGTTACTGAAATATGCTCACCCTTAGAGGACAAATAGTATATACTCATTGTGAGAGGACAATTGTTTAATGTAACATGCTCACTTACAGATACCAACTGTAACATATTTTTTGTCTGATGTCACATGCTCGCAAATCGGACAGCAAAGAATATATTGAGGGTTATGTGCAAAACTATGATACATTCCTCTATAAATTGATATAGTTACAATAGTTTTGCACTGACCTTTCGATATGCTCACTGTCACTTGTTTTTTTAAACATGTGAAGATGTCAGTATGAAATATTCAACATGTTACATGTTGGGAATGTGACCAAAGCAGGCCTTCACGTTTACCTTGTCAGTGTTGGAAAAGAAACAAAATATATGTGCAATTTTTCATTTCAATTTATTTGTTGATTAAAATAGTTCAACAGGTATTATACTATATATGTATAAGAGTTATCTATGAAAGGGGACATATGCTCCACATGTGTAAGGTTGATAGTTGACACAAATACTTATACAAGTCATAAGAAACAAAACCAAAATTAGTCTTTTCAAGGGCAACAACTCTGCTATAACAAGTCAGATCCAAATTAAAATAATTAGATGGGCAACTGTCAGACTCATACTGACAAATATTCCATCATATTTTGAAGACTTGCTTAAACACACAGCTCAATCCAAAAATATCATAATTTCAAGATTCATAGCTCTGCTAATTCTGGTAAGATCAGACAAAATATACAGGTGCTGACAACCCATGCTGAATATCATTCCTATAACATTTGATTACTGTAGCAGAATTACTTTTCAAGTTATGGCCACAATCAAAATTTTATTATACTAAGGGGCAATAACTCTAGAAATATTATTTGAATTTGAAAAAGTCGCTCACCTATCATAGTGTGCACTTAAAAGGGAAAAAACTCTCTACAAAATCACCATACAGTAAACAGATTACATTACATTATAACAGTCATCTTCTGACCTTTTTTTTAAATGTACCAAAATGTCAATATTGCAAAGAGACATAACATCTTACACAATCATCATTGAGTTATGCCCCATGTCTAGTAATAATTTCCACTGACTTATGATAGTATGTGTGCCAAGTTTCACTACAATAGTATTGATGGTAAACACAATATTTAATGTTTAAAATAAACTATATCCATTTTGCAAATGTCTAAGATTAAAAAAACCATGATTATCCTAGAGTTTAGAGTTATCCCACATGTCTGGTATTGTTGATGAAATCAAATAATGTGTCAAGTTATGCCACTTGTCTAGTAGGGTTGACTTGTGATAATAAATGAATGTGTTCAAGTTGCAATACAATAGCTTTTCACATGCTGATAGCAATAAGCTGTAAACTGATAATAAAAAAATATCAAGCAAAATGTCTTCTTCCAAATAATTTGCAGGGCCTGCTCTGGAGAGGAATAAGGAATCCGGCTGCTTTACCCTAGCTCGTTTTGAATAGATTCCTCGGTTCTTTAACATCCCGGGTGTAAAATGACAATAAAGTATGCTTCACTTTTAACAAAATGAAGTTTTATAGTTAACACAATTTATCTAGAACAGCTTGTATGACAAAGCACAGTCCAATGTGAATAGTTCTCCATATAAGAAAATAGTTGGCTGGTTCCATTCAGATAATCAGTTTTTATTTTAATTAGATCTTCAGATGTAAGACGCACTGTTACAATACATGTAACATGCTCAGTTGAAGAAACTCTAAATCACTGACATCACCTGAAATATTACAAAAAAAAAATTGAAAACATTTATAACATTCATTATACGTACATTACCTAATCAATTATATTTTTGAAAAATGTCACAATATATTAATACTTAACAGTTTGAAATCAGTCCATTATCTACAATACTGTAGAATAATTAAATTTTGATGGGACGAAATTTCGTCGTTTTGGTTAAAAAAAACATTTTGATGGGACACAAATTCATGGAATATGAGTTTCAAGGGTCAAACTTAGTGTTCAACTCCATTTGATTTCGTGGTTGAGGAAAACAACAAAATCCATGAAATTTAATCCCACACAAAAATTAATTATTATTTTACAGTATGTGAATAAAAGTAAACTTAATAAATAAATGAGCAATATTAAATGTAAACAGTATTCAATATTATCAAGTTGCTCATGTCTAAAAGAAAGATATTCTGATTGCATTGTCTGATCTCAGATCTCAAGTATTTAATTACTATCATATATATATATATACATGAACCCTTTACTCCATAGATACACAGTCTACTTACTTTCCTTAAATTGTTAATGTTCTATAGATTCCAGGTCTTCAAGTAGGTCCACAGTCTACGTATCAGTGTTCTTTAAGACACCATGCGAACAAACCCTGTAAATAATACAACACCATTTTGACCATTTTATTCAAGTACCGTACATCACTTCAAGTAATCCATTCACATTTTATAAACAATAGCACAAGTTTGTAAAACTTTAGGTACATTATCTTTAATTATGTATGTATAAATCTTTCTCAAGGTAATAATTTTAAAACTAAAAAATGTCATTATAGGCAAACATAATAGAATATGCCAAAAGTGATACCTCTAGTTTATTCCCAAGAAATTTTGTAACCTGATCACTACATGTACATGGCATGTGAGATAAAAAGGAACTGTGAAACCTTAATAGTAAATCACCATTCACAATAGGAACCTTTGAAAAAACTTTTGAAATATTGAGCTTTAATTAAGAGCAAAGTAAAATGAATGGTTAGAATTTTTTAAATTAAATTATGTGCAATGGTATTATTGTTAAATCCCTGTAAGTAGTATACCTTCAATTACCTTTGAGAATATTACATCTGATGCACAGCCACTAGTTTCTAACTGGCTACTCATAGGCATTGGTCTGACTGGCATTTAACTCATCTAACTACTGCACCCAAGTATACTGAAACAAAAAGAACAAAAATGAGAATTCATTTGAAATATAACAATGAACACTAGCTGAACAACATTTCAAACTTTGCTGTTTGCAAACAAAGTCAAACATACAGTATTTAGCATTCTTTCGGGCATCCTAAGGTAGATTATATACAAATTACAAACATATCAGCTTCTTCAGCCCTAAACTGGTATTTATATTAATGTAAACCTGGGTATTTTTGTTACAGCAGCATAACACATATTCACACCTATTTATTCATAAAGCCGGACATGCTTTTTAAAACTTGTGAAAACAAGTTACCTAGCTTTTTCAAGCAGATGAAGCGTTATTTCAATGCATGCACTTTATGGATTAAAAATGGATAATCAAGGCTTGTGTTGCCTAAATTAAATTTGAAGGACTTTCATTTAAAACTCATGTTAAGTGCTAATTTTTCAAGGCTATGCATAATTTGAGCACTCTGCAAGGTACAAATCTGACATCACGGAGGAAGAGATTTAAGTGCAAGCAATCATGAAGCTATACAAGATCATAACACCTTAAGTTGAATCAGCATTCTTAGTTTTAATATATGTTTGTGTACAACCAAGTTATCATGATTACCTTTTCCGCAGGCATACAGTAGCATCACCAAATGTTATCATACAGATCAAGTTGTTTTCATGAGTATTGATTTGATATGACTTTTTGTAGTCTTTTGTCGAAACAAATTATCATGGGTGACATCATGACTGGTTGTCAAATAAAACTTCTTGTGAACAATCGGCAAGATCTGAAATAAATAACCAAAATCATAAAAAGGTCCATCATGGATGCATCATGTCCGATGAAATGAAATTAAGATACAATCAAAAATTCATTTATACATGTACATATCAAAGCACATGTTCAAATTAAATCCATCGTCTGGTTACATTTTATGCCACCTCTCAGTTAAAAGGCGGCAGTCAAAACTGAGTGTACATGCAAATAATATTATGTTATATCTGCGTATTACTGTTACAACGCAGGTGACTTGTAGGAGCTTTCACTGCTTTGATCTGCAGTCGGCCTACGCGTTTGTCCCCATATGTGCAAGGTGCGTGCCAGATTCAGGGTCAACTCCGCCTAGTAACGAACTCGGCCAGGTATTCTTCGGCCAACTAACCAACTCAACTCGGCCGGCCCAACTCGGACCGAAGACAAACTCGACCAGGTCCAACTCGGCCTGATTTTAATATTATTGATTCGTTGTAGAAATTGTATGGTAATACCTGATTATATTGAACTGAATGGCTGATTTATGATTAATCCTGATTATTTATACCCATGAATACACAAGAAGTATGTGCCTCTATAAATTGATGTAGTTACCATAGTTTTGCACTGAGCCCTCGATATGTTTAAGCACATAAATGTCAAGTGCACAACACACTACGCACACAACCAGCCCGCTTAGCTCAGTAGGTAGAGCGCGAGACTAGTAGTCACTACTGATCTCGGGGTTGTGGGTTCGAATCCCAGGCTGGCCAACTAAAATTACTAATAGTCTTTTGGATGAGACTTAAAACCGAGGTCCCATGTATGGTGCTATACACTGGCATGTAAAAGAACCAGGGATGCTTCTGGAATTGGGGCATCTTCGGTATCATGCACTATCCCCCAAAAACTAAAAATACTAAAACTCTTCTGGGGGCCTCGCCCATAATAGCGAGGATGAAGAAACTCATTAAATAAAACACTATGCACATTGTCATGGTAGAACACTGGTACATGCAACATTACCTCTGGGTTTCCAACCAGATCATCTTTAGTTGGGTAGGAAACATAAAATAGCGTTTCTTAGTTGACTAAGTGCCCCCCCCCCGGTCGAACCAGGGCAGGGTCAGCAGACAAGTGTGTTTTACACTCGACCACCGCGCATGCAACGTTTGTGTCACTACATTAAGTGCAAATACCAGAACTGTCAACATAATGACAATTGAATTGGATCTCTTTGGAAACTGGGAAATTCAGCAAAATGAACTGAGTCTGATGAATAAAAGTTGGTGAATCGATCTGTCGACTTTTAAACGATCTGAATTGATCAAACTGGTTTCAATTGTAGTAATTATGTCATACCATCGATGTATGTGGATGTTGGCAGTCAAAAATAAGTGCAACATTGCGGTAATCCTCTATCTTTCCGACAAAACAGCAGCAAAACTGACGGCGAGGAGTTTTTGTTTACCGCTGAATTCACCATCTTTACCTCCAATTGAAGAGTAATAACAACGGGCGACAACTCTTCTGCCTAGCAACAGAAAAACCACCTGCGTGTCGGGAAAGTATAAAACATGGCGCCCCTCTAGATTTTAGTACAAAAAGAAGGGAAAACATGGCGCCCCCTATTAACTTTTCTGTTTCTGGTTGGATATTTTATTTATTTATATCATATTAAAGCTTACGCTATGTAGTTTTAGAATATAATATTAATTATTTTAATCCGTTTTGTTTTGATGTACTTATTACTGGTTAAAAATGGGTCAAAAATGAAAAAAAATATCATAGAATTTTGTGTTCGGAAAACATGGCGCCCCCTCTTAACTTTTTTATTTCAAAATATATTTTTTATAAATTTACACTGTTGAAAAGCTAAAGCTCTCTAGTTTTTAAAACTGTAACTATAACTGAAATTGGATTAGTAAAACGTTTTTTATCGCATGTTAAATTTGACTCATGTTTTTATTTTTTTACCGTGCGTAAAATTTGGTTCGGAAAACATGGCCCCCCTATTTATATTTTTTATTAGTCAACATATAATTTTCATGAATAAATGGCTGAAAAGATTGCGTTCTCTAGTTTTTATAAATGTAAAGATATTTAAAATTGATGCAGAAAAACAGGATTTATGACGAGTTAAAGTAGACGCATTTTTTCTTTTTTCACGCGCCCGATAATCGGCTTTTGTGATATCGCATAAACATTATAGTAACGTTACATAGAAAATAAGTTATCCTGTTGGATTGTTTATTTGGTATAAACTTTAGTTATCAAGAAAGCATTATGTGTTGTTAATGTATCAAATTGCATTATTGATATAAAAAACGGCTATTGATTCTTATGCGTGAGTAGTTGAATATAATCGAATTAAGATGATATATAATGTGTTTATAACAAAGGAAACTATCACAACCACGTAGATCTATGTTAATTAAAATAAATATGCTTGTCAGAACATAAATTCGCGGGTTATTTAACATAGGCAATATATTTCATGATTGTCGAGCTAAAATATCGTCGATATTGTTCATCGAACATGACAATTGGTGAAATGTAATTTTTTGGAATTCAATAATTACTATATTATATTACCCAATGATGTATATCAAAATCTAAATTAACGTCCATGTATTACCTTAATTATGTCCGAATATTATATAAAGTATTGCTAGTCACAACTTATAGGTGATATATACAAAGGTAAAACTAAGAGATTGTCGTTAATACGTTGTAAAATACGTTATTAAAATAATGCTAAATCATTTGTTATTAAGAAACTTGAAATTTGTAAATAGGCACTAATGCGCTGATTAAAAAACAATATTAATAACTCGTTTATCACCCCGGTCAGGCCGTAGATGAACTGATTAACACCAGTCTCTTGGATGTCAGTAAAGTTATGAATATTATTGTATTGTATACAGCAGTTACTGTTAAGTAATCATAGTTTAGAAAACGGAATGCCCTTAATCTTGATAATGAATAACAAGTTTAATGAGCACGTCCATGTGTAATTACACTTCATTCACCCCATTACCGTTTAATTGCCCGAACAATGTTGGTAAAAAACTTGTGAAAAACAATGCATTATTGAATTAAGCCTAAAACCGACACTTTCTTTCTAGATGTGATTTATGAGACAATAATGTTCACAAACTTTAGTTCATAAAAATCATTTTTAAAGGGAGGTTAATTGAAAGAATTTGCTTTCGTTACAACATAATTGTATGATTTAAAAAAAAACTACTAAGTGGTACTTTACCAGTACATGGACTGTATATATTGAATTGTTATATAGCTTCCTGACCAGTCCGATTAAATTTTTTATTTTAGTTTTTTTCATATATATTATATATAGCTGTCACCATCATTTTGTTCTTCACGTGCTTCTAGATTTAATTTGAAAATCAAAAAGTCGTTGTCTTGACGTTAATACACAAAAATTAACGTTTAATGACATGTAAGGATATGCTCAAGTACCAATGCCCGATAGATAATCCTATCAACGTTGGTGATTGGTTGTGAATGCATGCCATTAATTGTTAAACCAATTATTCAATCATCGGATAATCCTAATTATTTAATTTAAGAATAGCGTGATACTGTGATGTATAGGCTTTGTAAATTATATACTTTATTTGCGATATACAAAGTTGAAAGATGAGACTGAAATAAAGAAATAACTAATATGACCAAAATCCTATAAATTAAAAATTAGCTGACATGTTTTTGTTGATTTTCTTCAATGGCAGATTTTTAAAACTGTTAGCAATGAATAATGAAATACCGATTATAATTGACAGCTGCATATTGTTTTATCATATTGCTTCAAACCGAAGACCGTAATTACAATAATTTTATTGAGGTCTTTGTTCAAACGTGTTTGTTGATAGAGAGAACAGCTATTGAAATTGTGTGTACTAATTAAAATAATATTTTAAACTATATTAAATTATATTGCCAATTGAAGCAGATTATCCGAAATAATTAAAAGCATGATTCAGTGTCATAACAAATATCACAAAATCAAGCGGTTCCATAAAATATTGTGAACTTCAGTAGCAAGCATTTTGTATACTTTAGGCGTGATTAAATGTTTGAATTGTGAGTCTCATTTTTATTGTAACCTCATGACTGCTATTTTTTCTATGATAGAAGAAACCGACATGAGACATTAGTTATAGTTCTTGGCTAGTTTAAGAGTCTTAATTTAAAGGCACTTTCCCTTGCAAAATAACCTCCATTTTTCCAAAAGTCATAATGTTTCCTTCCATTATGAAACCAATTCATTGGTATGGCTGCTTTTAAGTCAAAACAGTAGATTTTTAGACCGACAAAGGTCTTTGCTACTACAGTTGGGTATAATCAGTAGAAAAGCCAAATATGAACAACTTAATACAGAGTTACAATAATAATTCCCAATTTGTCGGGCTATTTTTTTTCAAAATTAAAGGCACAGGTAGTTTTTTTCTCAAGAAAAATAATTCTTAATTCAATCAAATTTCGTTAATAAGATATATTAGTTATTATAAGATTTGATATACATTGGTATTAAGAAGCAGTTTCTGCTCAACTGGTCTCATTAGCGGGACTTCACTGAATTGCTATTTTTTAATCATTTAATAATTATAATAAGTAAGTAAGTAATTTTATAAGAAGTATCTATATTGTATTTTACATAAACATCACACATATGCTTTCTTAGTCTAATACTAACAACTTATATCAAATGAACAGTCCAACACACGCAGTATAACTAATTTTCAATGTACTGTACTGTTTATGCGATATCACAAAAGCCGATTATCGGGCGCTTGAAAAAAAAGAAAAAAAATGCGTCTACTTTAACTCGTCATAAATCCTGTTTTTCTGCATCAATTTTAAATATCTTTACATTTATAAAAACCAAAGAACGCAATCTTTTCAGCCATGTATTCATGAAAATCATATGTTGACTAATAAAAAATATAAATAGGGGGGCCATGTTTTCCGAACCAAATTTTACGCACGGTAAAAAAATAAAAACATGAGTCGAATTTAACATGCGATAAAAAACGTTTTACTAATCCAATTTCAGTTATAGTTACAGTTTTAAAAACTAAAGAGCTATGGCTTTTCAACAGTGTAAATTTATAAAAAATATATTTTGAAATAAAAAAGTTAAGAGGGGGCGCCATGTTTTCCGAACACAAAATTCTATGATATTTTTTTTCATTTTTGACCCATTTTTGACCAGTAATAAGTACATCAAAACAAAACGGATTTAAATAATTAATATCATATTCTAAAACTACATAGCGTTAGCTTTCATATGATATAAATAAATAAAATATCCAACCAGAAATAAAAAAGTTAACAGGGGGCGCCATGTTTTCCCTTCTTTTTGTACTAAAATCTAGAGGGGCGTCATGTTTTATACCTGCCCCTGTGTGTCTACTGCATTTTACCGCAAATCGCCGATTTCAAACGCGATATTACACTATTTTTAGGTCAATCGGAATAGGTCTGGCATAATAAACGAAAAGAACAAGTCTTTGTTTGGTATTATTGTTATCAACATATAAGAAAGGAATCGGTCTTCAATGTGAAAACGGGCATAGAAGAGACCATATCAGCGATCAATAAAATACTATTACCCGACTTTAACGGTAAAGTTCAGAGTAAAACCAGCATCTTAAGATACAAAAAGCTATTTTGTCTCGTAGACAAGAACAATCATTTAAAAAAAGAATAATAAAGATCGGTAGACTATTTGTGAAATTATTTAGATAGAACCATCTCTATGGACATTTTACTAAAATCAGAAGGCCTAAATCTTCACACCCCGTTTCCATGACAACCAGACCTCAGTGGCAAAAAATATTAAAAATTCAAATTAAAATATGATGTTTCTCTACAACATAAGCGTACTTCCGACGGATTCTGTGAGATGCCATTTCCCAAAAAGTCAAAAAGTTACATGCAATTAAAATAGCTGAATTATTAACCTTATCAGTACAAGTTATTTGAGTATCTGGACTCCTCAGTCGTGATTACCCACTTTAAGCATGAAAGCGGGTATTATTGACTGTTGAGTGGTCTCTCTTAGTATAATGTGTGTGCGTGTTTCATACAGAACCCAAATGTTAGCACTGTTAATGTTAATACAACTTCATCGATGTCGACTTTGATACAAATTAGGACTCTCACAAACACACTAAAAAATTATATTGAAAACCATTATACATTTTAATTGTAAGTAAATCAACAGATGACGTGTATGTTCAGACTGAACATAAAGCCAGGGTTGCCTACATAGGATCAAGTATAGATGGATGATTGAGGCCATACTATCTGATCGATTGGAGGTTTTTTATTGTGAGTTGGCAACTTGCTATAATGGAATTTTCTTCACGAGTTAATCTTCTCAGATAAGTCTTAATGTATCTGAGCTAATTGTGTGATTTTCGCTATAAGTCCATTGGGAGAGAGGTTTCGATATCTAGCCTTGTACAGAATGATTGCTGTTTGAACACGAATTGTGTAATTGAAGCGCTCTGGAAAGTCTTAAAAATAATGCGTTCAATTCCTAACTATTCTTTCGTCAACAGTGCAATACATTTCAATCAAACATAAGGTCATGTCAGAAAACTTGTTTTGTTTGTGATAACTTTTGTCTTGACAATTAACTGACACAATGTAAGGCTTTTAGAGAGCTCAAATCATGCGTTTAAAGGGGATAGGTGGAAGTTTGCCATATAATAAAAATTATGTTAAATAATACAAAACGTTTTGATATCAAGACATTTATTCAAAATATCGTCAAATATGACACTGAGTCTTTGAATGGTTTATTTGATTTTTTATGAAAATATTACACGACATTGTAGAAAATTGTTGTAAATATTTACGACTCAATATAAAGATCGTATTAATGATCGTATGTATGAATGATGGCGCTTATATTGGCTAAATTTGACTGACGTACAAGAGCTTCCAAAATCCGTAACTCGTACTGTGTACCGCGTGTAACGTAACTAAGCGTATCGTATTGTAGTCTAACGTAGCATAACGTATCGTAGCGTAAACGTACTCAGGATATTGTTTCAACGATATTGATTTGATTCATAATAAAGAAATAATTAAATAGCACGTACGCTTGTTCTGTTTCCATGGCAATAGTCCAGAAGGTCAGATAAATTTACAACATATCACCCTGCACATTGGCGGCTTGTTTTACCTTTTGTTCACGCTTTGCAACATTACATACAGATTGACATCGGTAAATTATATAGAATTATGGAAACGATACGTACAGCTGAACAGGTGCTATTCTAATTGTTAAATAGATATTTAGTAAATTAACGCTGTAATTGTAATTAATACTGTTGAGTGTAATAGCGTAGCTTACTTATGTGTGTCTACTTGTCATTTTTATTTACTGAGACATATTATAAATAATTAATCCCAGAAAAACAAGTCTGTCTTTTTATTCATTGATTCATATGATGAATAATTACTTCCAGAATAACATGTTTGTCGGTTCATTATGTCAAAATGCAGTGGATTGCAGTAGCTGTCGGACAGACGGTGACGGTGATGTGGAAAAATAACGTGTGTGAATAAAAAACAATACTTGTTCAATGCAGGAATATTAGAGTAACGTAGAAATGCCTCTTAAAACTAAGCAATATATTTTTTTTGGTGTTGATATGGAGACTACCTAATCTCGATTGCCTTGGTCAAGATTCGACCCAATGGATCACTCGTTCCGTGGTTTAGACAGTTACCCACTCGACCATGGTGCCACCCTAATGCAGATAAAGCACCTATACTATCCATCGAATATTTGCCGACAGGCAATTTGATATTCATTCATAAGAGTGGCAATTCACAAGTGATGTGTGTGCAATTAAATCACAATTAAAGAAAATTATGTCAGTTTGTAGAGATAATCTTAAATGAACCAGTATGCGTTTTTAAAATATCTTTAATTACGTGCCGACCCTGAGAAATGTTCTTTATCAGGGCATGTCTATGTAAACTAACGTCACATATCATATGCATTGTTAATATTATCTCGTGCTCTGCTCACTGGTCGGAAACTAACAACTCTTAGATCTAGGTTGATAACATAACTAACCACGACAATAATGGCAATTAGATTGTAGTGTTGTAAAGTTTACAAGCAGTTGTACAAGATATATTAACAGATAAGCCACATTCCGAATGGTTAACAAAGTTAAGTTTTATGACAAAGTACGGATACGTGATACCTTGTTGAACGCTCATTTGATTGTTAGCTTCTTGTCATTTGACGGCTAGATCTTACATACTGACCCCATTGACAACATGCCAGCACGCGGCTAGCCAGGTTACCGGTGTTTGGTATGAAGAGTGAGTTAAAAGCACAATTAATCGGACGATTATCCTCAGTGATTAAACCTTTATGATGAAAAGATAAATTTTAAGTGGAGCAGTCGGTCACTGTTTGGGGTTTAATCAAATCAATATACATGTATGACCGGTATATATATTTTGTGTTCAAGATTGAATACTTTTACAAATTGTATCAATTCATGTTTGACCTGCATTGAGATGTAGTACAGCCGTTGGGTATGAGCTGGCACCATTTTGAAAACTTACTCTCACCCATTGTTTATAAATATTTGTCCATCTCGGCACGTTTTCCTGGTGCAATTCATCGCCGCAAGGGTATGGGTATGCGAGAGAGAACGAAGTCAACTTTCTTTTTATGCTTGAATATCTAATTAGGTTATGCCAATATACCACCTGGTTATTATTCTCTCACCGTACTGACTTTGAAAAATCACGGGAGCGGCATATGGGCATTTTCGAACATGCGACCAGTCAGGTATCCAATTGCCTAGCCTACTATCACGTCTTTGCGATAACAAACACGTACTTTTCACCATGTCATACTAGCATATATTTTAGTGGATGAAGGACACTGATCTGTGGAAACATATAAACAGACAGGGTATTCTGGAGACAGTTGGAGACAGTGCAGGACAGAAAAACAGAGACATTACATATACTTTACATTTGTCCAAATCTAGATGTAGCACAACATATAGTTTGGTCAAAAGATACGCCATTCTTTACCAAACTATAGGGAGATACCTCACCCAATACCTAATCGGTCCAAAATAGATGAAACGCAGAAAAAGAAAGGAGAATTAATATATAATATATTTTATTTATCTTATTATATTTTCAACATTATAACAACAATATTACAAACAGTGTACGTATGACGTCATTACATAATTTATTTATATATCCATGTATTGGATGCAACATATATGACAACTCTGACAATTCGTTATAACATACAAATATATCATTATCATGCATACGACGGACCACAGTGCATTAACGTCAATACCGCACTATAATATAGTGTGTTTACTGCAATCCTGCATTGGCAAAGAGTGCAATTACTGACAAACTGCACAGGAAAAGGGTGCGATAACAGCAACACTGCACGTGAAAAAGTGCCATACAGGAAAAAACATTTTGTGAAAATATTAACGGAATTCATTTTGCAGTACATATCGTAATTTTCTAATCACCCTGTGCAAAATATTTATAATTTTCAGCAACATTTACGAAGCAACAAGTTTCGTGTTTACAAAATATATGATCTGTCGTAGCTAACATAACAGGCACTGTAAATCAGTACGAACTCACGCACTCACAGAGAGCATTTTATCCATATTATTAACAATTCAATGAACCATATTGTATTTGATTTTTTAGAACTTAGAAAAATATAAAACTTTGAATTTCAAAAGGTCCATTATATATTTGATACAGACGTTACATGTACAACCTTTAGAAGTACTATTGACCCTCTCTAAACCCCAATTCCTAGTTCTGATTTCCTAATTGATACCCTGTTCAATATATCTCCATCATCATTCTCGCCATCATAGACAACTTTTATTTCTAACTTAGCTCTACTCTAGACTACTATCTATCTGTTTCAGCAAACTTGATATCCAGTATTAGTATAATTACTCACGTCCGAAGCTAATATACATGATTTTATAAGAATATTCCACAAGCAATAAATAACTACACGTCATGAATACTAGTACAGCAGTATGAATATATATATTACAGTCCATGATGTCGGTGATATTGCAAATAATACTTTCTATTTCTAGGACAGCTTCTTTATTAATACGTTCTAGTGTATTGTTAATATATTTCCGCACGCAGTCACACGAATCAACGAATCAAGAGATGTTAGATTGGGTGCACAAAGCCTACAAAATAAATGATCTTTGGTTGCGTAATAGCAAGCATACATCGAGTTCAATCAGTTGAAAAACTCCCAACATAATACCAACAAATGACGTTAGGCTAATAAAATATCTCACTGAACGTTTAATAACCATGCAGCAATGCAGACATAACGATTCTTGGAAGTAATGTATGGCCTCATACAAAGCTCCTACATATTTACATCAAAGTTTTTTTTTACATAAAATCATCCCATTTATGTTGCCGGTCTATTTGTTATAAAGTAATAATGCTTAGTAATGTATTTCATTGTACTATACAAATCTACATACGACCAGTTTGTGCATACCAAAACATGCTATGAAACCTGTAATAGCATTGTTTAAGTAGTTTTTAACACGTGGTAGCACAGACATTTTACGTGTATTTGTGTGAGATAAAATAAAACAATTCTCATACAGATGTTACTTATCAATTCATTTTCCTATGTTTGCTTGGACAATGTATTATCATACCACTGCAAAAATGAAATACAAGAACAAATTCACATTTAGCCTGCAAAATAATCACGTGACACATATCTTCAATTTGTTTTCGATTATGACATTAATGCATTGGTACTGTACCGGAGTCTTTCAATGTGTATTATGCTGGTGTATAACTTATTTGTACGTGTACATTAATCTGCAACTTTTTGAGTAAACTACTAGAACATTGAAGCACAGTTTACAACATCTAGGATGGCATCTAATACATCGTATGTCTAATAGTATGTGTGATTAGGCCTTACTGTTAAAGTTAAATATTTGTACATATACAAGCGATATTTTATATATTGACATTACCAGTACATATTATAGGAAGCAATGCCTTATTTTCATATTAAATTTCATAACAGCACACAACATATTCTGTAGTATCACAAGAATGAATCATGATTGCGAAGGAAACTAGAATACATGCAAGCCGTACATCTGTAAAATATTCGAAGTAATTGCGAAAATAACATACTTGGCTCTATACATGAAAACAAAAGATCAAACATGTACATTGTACATGGAGTTCATCGATCCTGAATATATTAATATTTGAGATAATGTTATTAAACTGATGAATATCAGAAAGAAGTCTTCTGATTAGTAAATTGTATGAAAGTGTTTTGAACAAGCCAATCAGAAGCTTCGATTAAGAGCTGCTCCCAAACTCCGGACCGGAAACCATTGAAACATGAATTAAGTACATTTTTGTATTTGTATATTCATCGTGTGGTATAACTTCTGGTTCCTCGTCTCAATGTTCACACCTTACACCTAATATAGTTAATAATGAAGTTAACAAAGAAGTTAATGATACCGTCAAGACTACAAAACATAAAATATAACGTCGTATAGCTAACCACAATAATGTCTGATTATATAATGCTTGCTTACAATTTGTTACTTAGTCGGAATCGAGAATTATTCAGCAATCGTTAGCTCGGAATAAAGCAGACGTACATTATGTACTCTGTGCATTGTTATATAACGTCAGTCACAAGGGCGAAATGGATATCCAAACTAAATGTGATGACGACGGAAATATATTGGGTATTGACTCCCATGGAAACAACATTTTAGGCACAAAAATATGTCATCTCCGAATAATCAACATGAATTCGTTATAATTGTTTCATATCATAACATATTCTAAAATATCACGAACAAAATAAAATCCCAGCCATATTGTGTACTCCAACTACGACCAACCAAAGTCCTGTCCGGTCATACTATAGAGTTTTATATTAAATGGACGATAAAAGTCCTGTAGATGTCTTTTAACCGAACTTTTAATGTCCGGGTGTTGTCTCCCCTTCTCCTCGTTCAAACAATGCCATTTACTCGTCGCCACCTCTCTACGGTAACATGGAAAACCTTTGGTATGATTGTATGTAAAATTATCAGCTGTGATGTGTTGTTCTAATCCAAGAAATTCTTGTATTCTTTTCATCTCATGCGCAGGATTCATGATTAAGTTTTCACCACTCACAAAGTGAATCTGACGTAATGGAAAATATTCCAACCACCGTGTTAAATGTTGGGCATATACACCAATCTTCACGATGGTCCACGAGGTATCTATAATCCGGGTTCTATTGTTCACATACACTAATTCTTCGAATGTTTTGGCTTCAGGGTTTCTACTCACTAGTTGGGCGTAGTCTGATATTGCCCGAGTTACAGGATCCCGAAACACAATCACTAGCTTCGTCTTCTTTGACATTTTATATATTTTCTCTGGAATTCCTTTTGTGACAAAATATGACGGCGTCTTTTCAATCGTCAGTTCTCCCTTTCTTGTATCTGGCATAACGTTTCTGAAAATACACAAAATGAATCATTATAACGTTTCAGTCTGTTCCACAGCCCCACTTTTCAGAAGAAATCCCTGATATAGAGTAACGGTTTGCACTAATTTATCTCTCCATGCAGTGCTATCATAAACCCAGTTTGACCAAGGGTTCCAAGGAGTTTCCTTCATGGTGATTTCCTGATAGCAATCACAATATATTGGAACCATATGGTCAGCCAGTACAGTCAAGATATCAACATACTAGGTTGTTACATGATTGCATTTTCTTTGAGAAACAAAAAACATATTACCATTAGTAGGCATAATTATTGTAATTATAATTTAGTATAAAAATCGAAACTTTATATTGAATAGAAAACATCGTTAAAAAACTAGATTACTTTATTTCCGCCAAAAAATGTTTTTGATATTTAGTTTACTATGAATGCTATTACGTTGGAACTTTGCTTACTTTATGTATTAGATACAGTACTAGTTATCGTTCAAAAGTGTCTTTTTACAAGCGTTATTGTACAGTTTCGGAAGGACAAACAACATAATTGTCCGAGGCGAAGCCGAGGATAATTTGTTGTTCGTCCTTCCGAAACTGTACAATAACACTTGTCAGAAGACACTTTTGAGCGATAACAAGTTCTGTATCTGACTTATACTCCGACAAAAAGCAAAATGATCCCCAGAGAGACCATGGTTATCCAAAAGTTCCTTGCACAATCCATGAACAGAGCATCATTCGCAGCATAGAAAATATAGTTCTAATGTAAAAATGTGCTTGGCCTATAATGTACCAAAGGGATTAAGTTAACTGTCCAAAAATGTCCATTCATAGGTTTAATTAGCTTGTGATTAAAATTCACACAAGTGTCAAT
Source organism: Spisula subtruncata (assembly GCA_963678985.1). Classification (NCBI taxonomy): domain Eukaryota; kingdom Metazoa; phylum Mollusca; class Bivalvia; order Venerida; family Mactridae; genus Spisula; species Spisula subtruncata. The sequence continues at coordinate 1,621,545 of OY787660.1, read as the reverse complement.
GTGTTTATACACCTTATAAGTGCTTATAATACACTTGCATCTAGTTTTCTTCATTCATTGATAAAGGACTTAGTGCACAAAGGTAGAAATTTATGCATCTTATTTTCACAATTGTCATATTTCTATGAAAATATTGGTATTGTTTTATTTCTAATACATGTACACATAACAAGGTTATATTCGTACTGCCCATGTTGACGCTCACAGTCATATTAATATATAGAATAAAGTTCACCTTATTTGTATTCTGTATATATTCAGGTTTCTTGTACATGTAATTAATTGCGCAATGAATTTTTACAGCTAAATCTTAAATTCGGTTAAATTGTTACAAATACTTTAAAAAATACTGTAAAAGCACTGCTTTTCTTGGGAATAATAAGAAAATAAATTTTGCTTGGTAGGAATATTCTGTAACTTTGCTTCAATTGCTATAATTAATTTCTACTTTTCTTGGTCATTACAATGATATAAATTTTGCTCCCCATTTTGCAGTTTACAAAACAATAAACAATTTCTCTAAAATTTGTTCTGGCCTAAATAAATCAAGAATATTGGAATTCATGATTTAGTTATCTACACTATTGATTCGAGTAAAAGCCACAAATAAGATGGTTTTACAGTAGTACAGTCTAATATTGCACTATCTTTGGGTGGACTTACAATTTTCTAGCTACATGTTTTTGACGAGTTAAAATAATTAAATTTCAATGTGACAAAATTTGTGGATTTGGTGAAAAAGACCATTTCCTGGAAAGCTCAATGTAATTTAAAGGATTTTCGTGGTTGATATCATCCACATGATTAACGCAATTAAATGGCCCTCTAATATTATTGATTTTACAGTATGTCATTTATTAAATTGTTCATGTAGTTATAAGCGGATTTGTCATGATTGACCAATTTTTTTCTGAGTAAATGTTTTGTACAAACAATTTTCTTACAAATCAAAAAATGTACACTTACGAAAATAATGTACACTTTCTCAATGGAGTCACAGGGCGTATCGGAGAATAATTTTTATCATTGGTCGACCCTGTTATACAAGTGACGTAACTCCGTAATGATTTTTTTTATGAAAGAGCTTATTTGACCATTTTTAACTTAGACATTTGTTTTTAAAATTCAATTATTTTTTACTATAAATGCTTTTGGATGAATAAAACTAGGCATACTTATTACTAGTCTGTGTTAAACATAACTTATATTTATAAAGACAACTCCTCAATCTAGTCTTTTCTTATGAAATTACTTGCCTTTGCACCCTCAAACATACGAGATAATCAAGCCCAGAATAAAATCTAGCTAAAATTTAAAAAAAAGCTATTTGATTGATAAAATATATTATCTAGTCGGTGGCCGGGCTAATTTATTACTGTTCGGTGGTTATGCACGAATTTTAATGGCCCTTTTCAGACAACAGATTTATGTTGAAGTTTAAATTAGTTCAAAATTTTGCTGTTTTCCACCAATGCTTTTTGGATTGGAACACTGTAAACATATTTATTATAATAAGTCGATCCTACCAGACAACTAAGTAGCATGCTTGTTTTTATTTAATGATGTTCAATATCTGGTTTAATAGTTAAATGTGTAAAATTAGGGGTGGGGCGCATAATGAAACCAAAACAAAACTTAACAAATCATGTTCAGGAATATACTGGGCTAGTATTCCTTTGACATTTTACTTATCATAAACACTATTATAAACACTTATCATAAGTAGACCTATGCATATTGTTTCATTTGGTAATGCATCTTTCAATTTCAATACACATTTTACTTTAGCATTAAATGTTGTAGTACATGTATATTGAGCTGCACTACAAAGGCAGATACTAGTATACAATAATAATAAACATCTGGGGCTTATGAGGAAGTTGATCCATCATTTATTGCCTTCATGCTGTTAAACTTAGCCACAGTGGCCCTTTATGACTTCACGGTGATTACTGAAGTAACTGTACTGGCCTGCTCAAAAATGAGCTGATTTTTGTCACTGTGGAACAGACTGGTTTGGTATTTATTATTATTATCAAAAGTCAGTTAAAGCATCAATTTCTAGTGATATGTGTATAACTGCGAAAATAGGAGATTGGTTAAAGAAGCAGCTCTGGATCAAAACTCAATGAAATGGCACAGAGACATTGCACTCACCAATACATGTAATCATTTGTCTCTACTATAATCAACCTTTTTGTTCATATATATTTCTTGACAGTATAAATCATTTGATCTCTGGGAAGATCCGTATTTGGTTCATATTATATTGATTACGAAACTGCACAAAACTCATTCCAAATTTGGAACCCTGAAACCTTTGTTTCATACTTTGATAATTTTAACGACTTTAATCAATGAATTAGTCTCGTTGAGAATCTTGAATACTTAAACTGACAAACAATAAGAATGCTTATGGGGGTCTTAACGCTTATTAAAAGTATCTCTCGCATTATTGGAGTTCTATACCATAGAATGGAAACATAATGTTGATACAATAGTGAGTGTTCTGAAGTGTTGTTTCAAAGCTTGCACATTTCCTTTCGCCATTTCTGCATGAACTTACCACACAATTAAACCCCACCTTGCGAATAAACAAAGGTAAATTCCAGATTTTATTGTTTTTCTATATCACAGCATAACGATAAAAAGATACAGTTCTGATGAGAATTATTACAAAAAACATTTTCTCCCCTAAACATGCTTTGTTAGTATGTTGTTGCTATATGCAACAGATTTTATTTCTGCACGTTCAAAAAACGATGGAAATTTATATCATCAATTAAAATAATCATATAAATAAACAAGATACTGGTACTACTTTATTTCGATTTGGTTTCCTGTTTTATTGAGGCTTACACGAGTAGCACCTGTCTTTAATTGCTTTTTAGTAAACTTCACAAAGATCTCCAAACATTAGGAATTCATGATCGCCATTATTACGTAATGTTCGTCACAAAAGCTGTGATGTGCAGGATTTCCTTTGAACTGGTAACTTCCAGCAGCAGAAGGATAGAGCAATGGTTGCCTGCCAATGACCATGCCATATTAAACACCTGTCATTGTCATGTTTACAGCTGGTTCTGCTTTTTAAATAAGTATGTTGTATTTTAAGTGTCGTTAACAGTGTATTAATCCTAATATATTAGTAGACTTCCTCGTTACGTGTTCCTATATATTTACAAGAACACAGGTATTTATTTCCAACCCGACAGAAAACTACATTGTTACAATGAGTGCTATGATGCAAGATAGCTAGACGAGCACCTAAATGTTGAAGCTATAGAACGTGGAACCAGCAACCTCATGTCCCGTTGCAAAAGTTCTAATCTCGTATCCGGTGTTCGTATTGTTCAGGACTATGGACCTATCTGTTGGTTGGTTTCTTTGAGCTAAACAATATAATTATTAGTATCATAATCAATCATTGAATTTCTCGTATGTGTTGAATGAACTGAGCTGTTCCGAATAACACAACGTTAGACTGCTTCCTCGATATAATTTAATTTCGCAATATTCTGGTATCAGCCTATAACAACGTGTAAAAGTTAGTGCCGTGAAAGAACGATTTTATGATAATTGCTCATATCTTGATATACAATGTAATTATCTTTTTTAAATTAGTCTTTAAATGTCCAGTGTAAATGCGTACATGTGGGCGTAGCTTTAGGTGTGTTTCTACATTACCTACACGTGTTGTTCAAACTCCACATAACAAAACAATGTTTAATTTATTCGTACCCCATAATCACGCCTTGAAATCAGAAAGGTTGATGTGGTTATCTTTTTGAATTGTAGAAAATCAAAAAGAATACTTGTGCCTTTATACTGGTGGTGTGATTCCAAGTCAAAAGAAGGATAATAGCTCAATCACTATACGCATACAATTGGCATATTTAAGCCAGTACGCAAAGGTTATTTATGTGATTAGGGCTTTGTGATCCTCCAGTTATGGTTTGCTTATATCTTCACAGCATGTGTTCGGACTGATGCTCTATAGCGGTTATCATATTGAGTCCCGTTAGTCTTTGTTTTGGCTCAACGATTACCATAACAACTTGACATAGTTGACCTTCAATGAATTGCCCTATGAAAGGAATTTTGGTATACGATAAAATAAATATATCAGCTTAATGAAACAGATTAAACATACATTGTATGAAGGGACTCTATTTATCACTAATAGCTCGGGTCTTGTTCTCTATTGCTTGGTAAGTTAGTTAGGTATGGTTGTCTAATAAATGCACCAAAATAGTTGTATGCGCAAATCTAAGTTGACAAATACCAATAACTTCGAGACGTAAGAGCCCGACAAATGGTTCCATGGTTTTCTTCGGATCAAGATTATTCTACCACTAATGTTATGGTGTATATTTCTGTGATTCAACACGAGTGATACATGTCCAATGTAAATGTGACAGTAATACATTCAACCATTCCATGTTGAATCATATGTATTCAACATAAATAACGAATCACTGAATACATTATCCTTCCTACAGAAACAAACATTGTAATTTGATTGTTTTACGACAATTTTGAAAACTGAAAATACTTTAATTTCAATTTCTCATCCCCAAACAAACCATGATTTACTTCAAAAGTGAACTAATGGAGACCTCGCCATAACCACGCTCACATCTGTTTGTGGAGGAAGAATCGAATTGCAGCAACTCATGGAACCTAAATACGACCAGAAATAAATTTATGCAAGATTACGTGACGTAATCCATTCAAGTGCACCCTTTCCAAGAAGTCAATTAACGTCCACGCACCATATTACATGAAATGTCACATGCGGGGATTGTCTCGAGTCCTGCTTTTTCCAAATGGATTTTAGGACCGCTAAATGCTGTCATTAAATTTTTAAGTTATTTTGTATCGTTTAAGATGTCTAGTTTCTCCCAACAATCAATTGAAGTGACAACAAATTTAAACGAGATTCGGAAAATATTTGACATTTTATATGGGCTAATAATGACTTATACCCCAAAACAGTTTCGGTTCTGTTTTAAGTTGATTGCTTTGTTCTAAGCTCCCCATAAAATTCCTTTCACCATAAAAGTCCCCTTATTGTTATTCTGTGAAAGTGTCCACGTTTCGAAAGAATGATGTCATGCACAAAACGTTTATGCAAATACTAACCCACCCACTTTTTGTATGAACTCCCTGATTTAGGTATAAGAGAACCAAGATTAAGCTGAACATACGAGGGGCGGGGAACATACACAGCTGCATACATCTCATTCTTTCACAAACTTCTCAAAGTGAGATTTTTGTTCAAATTGATCAAAACTGTAACCTTATTGCTAAAACCTTTGATAGTAACTTATTTAAGGAGCTTTTGAACAATTTACGAATCTTTCTCGGTCTGCCATTTTTTACTACTAAATGGTGTCTTGGTAGAATTCAGGACCGCAAATGTTATTACGGAAGTGATGACATAATAAGTGGCACCAACGCATCACCAGGCGTTTTCGAATACAGGGCCAGTATAAAATAGTTATTCAATGGGAAAGCTACATAGAATTGTGTTTGCATCAATAGTTTTTTTTTCTGTTAAATATATTATTAATTTATTACCGAAGTGACAAGCGTGACATGTTTCTGAATGCAAATTCGATCACTTATTATTCACTTGATTCCAGAAAAACATACTCAGTTCTAGAGAAATAGTGCAGAATCAAGATTTCCATCAAGAATTGAGACTGTTCAATTAAGATACGTATTTACTTCTGTTTCTCAATTAATGGAAAACAACAGTAAACACACCAAAGCTTCCCCCAATGGTTTTATTTATACAATAACTAAAGATTCCCCGCTACATGTTTACGAGTTCTGCCTTGGGAAAATATGTCTGTCGTAAATCCCTACAGGAAAACACGTAAAACGTCATAATCATTTGTAAACTTTGTGAAAAATAAGGCAGAAAGATGGGAACTAACGATTTCAGCTATAGTGTAGCACATATGTTAAATGCGCTAAATCTATATTTCGTAGATAACCTTAGCGTGCATATCATCTCGATACATAGTTTTAAGTTTATGTATTCAGAACGTTTCTTACAAAGACGTTGTATAGTATCATGTTCAATATCAATTGCAATGAATGAAAAATTGGATATTTAATGATCCGTAGAATTAAAATGGGCAGCGACATTAGACGAATTGGTGGCATATATCTCATTTTGTTTCTTTTTTGGGGTAATGCCATTAAGAGGTTGTACATGTTCTGTATATTGTTTACTAGCTATATTGTTCCTTTACATACTTAATTTATCTTACATTGTTGTAAATATGTATTTTGCATTTTACGTGACGTCATTTGGCGCGTCCGCTTTAAGTGCTTGTTGACGTTACGTTATCATTGATGTTTATTGTTATTAATTTGTTATGCCCTCATGAAGCCGTTAAGGCGAAACGTCGTCAAGTAAATATATTTAACGATTCATCTTAATTTATACGTGTTTGGTGGTTAATTTTCTTATTTATGAAAAATGAGACAGAATTCTTAATTTATTACATAAAAATCTCAATTTTATAATGATGAAGTCACATAATCTACGACTTTGTGTTTTCCTGACTGATGTCAATTATTCGTTTCATAAATGGAAACTTGGAAAGTGATGCTTAAATGACTTTTAATTAATTTTCATTGATTTTTATTTGTAATGACAAGAAGTAGTGTACATAAAATTGATTAACAAAGTGCACGTTAATGTTGCTTATCTTCTGTCCTTGTTTGGTTAATATGTTCCCCACAGTGTATTGTACCAATTAATCCCAGCTCATTATACGTAATGTCGTTCATTACATGATTCAGTTCAGATTTAACAAACTAACAAGATCCTTACCAATGATAAACCCCATAAAACCAGAAGCCTTCTGCCCTTTAAGAATACGAAACACGCGCGTGGTATTCTTCTGATGGCATTTTGTAAAATAAACTGGACACTTTCTAAAATCTCTTACGGTCAATTTAATCCTTTCTAACTCACGTGGGAGCGTTGTATATTGTGATAAGGTTATGGAACATGTAAGATGTATTTGAAGGTTATGGTTGAAACGTTAATTGGCTTTATTCTATTCTTATCTGTTTTGTGTTTATTCGTAAATTAGTTTTCTAGTCTGATTTCCGCCTCATGCAAATTCTCCTAGTGCATGTACTAACATGTACATGACCAATCTAGTGACATATCGCATTTCTGACGTGATACGTTTTCCTCATTTGGTCAAATGTTTAATCCTAGTTATTGATAGCTGAATTATTAACCTTATTAGTAAAAGTTATTTGAGTATCTGGAACCTTACACGTGATCACCCTTTTTAAGCATGAAAGCGGGTATTATTGGCTGTTGACTTGTCCCTCTTAGTATAATATGTGTGCGTGTTTCATACAGAACCCCAATGTTAACACTATTAAAGTTAATACAACTTCATTAACGTCGACTTTGTTACAAATAAGGACTCTTACAAACACACTGGATACTTATATTGAAAACCATTATACATTTTGATTGTAAGTAAATCAACAGATGACGTGTATGTTCAGACTGTAAGATTATAAGCTATTTTAAATGCATCAATTTGAGGAGTTTAATCGGATTAAGTCAAACTTTCACTGATAGTGGACCATCTACTACTATACTAATGTCTTAACTGACTGAAAAACCTTGATGAAACGGTTGATTATCATCATAATATAACATGCGCATGAAATTGAACACTAGTAATAAAACTTTCCGGACTGTATTAAATAAGCTGTCAGTAGATTTATACTTAAACATCTGTTTAGAAGAAATAATGTATATTCCATTAAAAATTAAAATATACCTTCATTTTTTCGTCTCAGACTATTCTAGCCTAGACTTATATCTATGATTTTAAAGTCCTTTTGGTTTCCATCTACAAAGGTCGTGTACGATTAAATGTGGACATAGTGACAACAAGCAACATCTTCTCCTATATCGGGTTACTAGCATCGCATCGTTCTTTGTATGCAATGACAGCTGAGTATGTGCCAAAACACCATGTCTTGCTGCTTCAAGATTGAAGCATATTTGCAGTCATGCTAGTGAATGACGTCTGATCCTCGGCATGTCTCCACCAGGCAATGATTGTATTTTTGTATGTTCCTTTCGTACAACTATTGTTCATTAAAAAGTGAGAACATTAGTTTTCCTTAGACAAATGGTATCTCAGATGGAGCCTGTTTTGACTTTTGATATAATTTGGAACAGCTGTTTGCAGTTTTACAGTTTTATTGTTATATAATCGGCATGTGCAATGTATTTGGCCACAACCATAACAAACAAGTACAAAATGCAACTGAATCGCATGAATTTACTAAACATAGGTTTCACACCGTGTACCCGGATATGGTTGTGGGTAAATTGCTCCAAGAAATAGGTAAATAATTATGTGAATGTTTCATTTATATCGTGGCTACGCCAGTAAAAAGGGTATGAGAAATTCGGACAAGGAAGGTAGCACTTAACCTAACCAGCCGAGCAAAGAAATCAGAAACTCCACAACACAACTATCCTGAGCAATGTTCACTCAAACCCATGCCAAAACGGCGACCAAATGAGGAACAACAACCCTGGGGCGTGACCTAGTTTAAAACATGAAGGACAGTGACCTAACGTTATGCGACCTAAAGAGGCATAACTACTACTTGACCTAGTTTAAAATAATGGGCAAGGTAGGAATGGGTGGGAAATAATATTACATATTTCTAGCAACTACATTGAGCAATGCCCACACATACATGTAAGCCGAAAAAACGATTAATATTCCAGATAAGTCTTACTGCATCATAGCTTATTGTGTGATTTTCACTATAAGTCCTGAAATTCACTATAAGTCTAATGGAAGAGTGGTTTCGATATCAAAAACGACGAATATGTATATGCTGTATGTGTACTATGGTTCATCAAACAAAGAACACAAAGAACGACCTGAGTTATTAGTCAGTAATGTGTTACTATATATAGACATCCTGGAAATCCGCTTAGGAAGTTTTATGAGACATGTACGTTATAGGATAGCGTCATGTTTTCAATAAAGCCAACATTGCCTATATAGGATCAAGTATAGATGGATGATTGAGGCATTTCTATCTGATCGATTGGGTGTTTTTTATTGTGAGATGGCAACTTGATGTAAAGGATTTTTTTCACGAGTAAATCTTCTCAGATAAGTCTTAATGCATCTGAGCATATTGTGTGATTTTCGCTATAAGTCCAATGGGAGAGAGGTTTCGATATCTAGCCTTGTACAGAATGATTGCTGTTTGAACAGAAATTTTGTAATTGAAGCGCTCTGGAAAGTCTTAAAAATGATGCGTTCAATTCCTAACTATTCTTTCCTCAACAGTGCAATACATTCCAATCAAACATAAGGTCATGTCAGAAATCTTGTTTTGTTTGTGATAACTTTTGTCTTGATAATTAACTGACACAAGTTAAGGCTTTTAGAGAGCTCATCTCAACGGGGACATGTGGAAGTATGCTAATTAATATATTTAAAAATACAAAACGTTTTGATATCAAGAAATTTATTCAAAATGTCGTCATATATGGCACTGAGTCTTTGAATGGTAGATTTTGATTTTTGTGAAAACATATGCACGACATTGTACGATAATTGTTGTAAATATCTACGACTCAATATAAAGGTCGTATTAATAATCATATTTATGAAAGATAGCGCTAACATTGGCTAAATTTAACTGAAGTACATGACCTTCCAAAATCCGTAACTCGCACTGTGCACTGCGTGTAACGTAACTAAGCGTATCGTATTCTAGCCTAACGTAGCATAAAGTATCGTAGCGTTAACGTTCTTAGGTGATTGTTTCAATGATATTGATTTGATATATAATGAAAATAAAACTTAAATATCGCGTACGCATGTTCGGTTTCCATGGCAATAGCCCAGAAGGTCAGATATATTTACAAAATATCACCCTGTACCCTGACGTGTTTTACTTCTTGTTCACGTTTCGCAATATTACGATAACGTACATACAGATTAATGTCAGTAAATTATATAGAATTATGAAAACGATACGTACAGCTGAACAGGTGCTATTCTAATTGTTAAATAGATATTTAGTAAATTAACGCTGTAATTGAAATAAATACTGTTGAGTTTATTGGTGTAGCTAACTTATATGTGTGCCTACTTGTCATTTACTTTTACTGAGACATATTATGAATAATGAATTCCAGAATAACATGTTTGTCGGTTCATTTTGTTACAATTCAGTGATTGCAGTATCTGTCGGACAGACGGTGACGGTTATGTGGAAGAATAAAGTGTGTGAATAATAAACAATAATTACTCAATGAAGGAATATTAGAGTAACATAAAAATGCCCCTTAAAGCTATAAGAAGCAATATTTGTTTGTTTAATTTTGGTGTTAATATGGCGACAACCTAACCTTGGCCAATATTCGACCCTTTGGATCACTCGATCCGTGGTTTAGACAGTTACCCACTCGTCCATGGTGCCACCCTAACTCAGGTGAAGTACCTATAAAATCCATCGAATATTTGCCAACAGGCACTTTTATATTCATTCATAAGAGTGGCGATTCACAAGTAACGTGTGTGCAATTAAATCACAATTAAAGAAGATAAAGTCAGTTGGAATGAATCAGTATTTTTAAAAAAAATGTCTTTAGCTATCGTGCCGACCCTGAGATATGTTCTTTATTACGGCATGTCTATGTAAACAAACGTCACGTATCATATGCATTGTGACTTTTATCTCTTTTTCTGCTCACTGGTCGGAAACTTACATTACTTAGATAGATCTAGGTTGATAAAATAACTAACCACGACAATAATGACAATAAGGTTGTAGTGTTGTATAGTTTACAAGCAGTTGTACAAGATATATTAGATAAGCCATATTCCGAATGGTTAAACAAGTTTAGTTTTATGACAAAGTACGGATACGTGATACCTTGTTGAACGCTCATTTGATTGTTAGCTTCTTGTCATTTGACGGCTAGGTCTTACATACAGACCCCATTGATAACATGCCAGCACGCGGTTAACCAGGTTACCGGTGTTTGGTATAAAGAGTGAATTACACTGTAGACCTACAATTAATCGGAAGATTATCCACAGTGATTAAACCTTTATGATGAAAAGATAAATATTAAAGTGAAGCAGTCGATCACTGTACAATTGTTTGGGATTGAATCACATCAGTATACAGGGTATTCTAGAGACATCTAGTTGTCAGTGCAGGACAGAGGGACAGACGATATTCCATATACTTTACATTTGTCCAAATCTAGATGTAGCACAACATATAGTTTGGCCCATAGACACGCCATTCGTTACCAAACTATAGAGAGATACCTCACTAAATATCTAAATGGATCCAAATAGATGGAATGCAGAAAAACAAAAGAGTATTTATATATAATATATTTTATTTATCTTATTATATTTTCAACATTATAACAACAATATTACAAACAGTGTACGTATGACGTCATTACATAATTTATTTATATGTACATGTATAAGTATTGGATGCAACATATATGACAACTCTGACAATTCGTTATAACATACAGGTATATCATTATCATACATACGACGGACCACATTACATTAACGACACTACCGCACTAGAATTTAGTGCGTTTACTGTAATCCTGCGTTGGCAAAGAGTGCAATTACTGACAAACTGCAATGGAAAAGGGTGCTATAACTGCAACACTGCACGTGAAAAAGTGCCATACAGGTAAAACCAATTTGTAAAAATATTAACAGAAATCATTGTGTAGTACATATTGTAATTTTCTAATCACCCTGTGCAAAAAATGTACAATTTTCAGTTACTTAGCAACCAGTATACAAAATATATGATCTGACGTAGCTAACATAACAGGCACTGTAAATCAGTACGAACTCAAGAACTCACAAAGAGTATTTTATCCATATTATTAACAATTCAATGAACCATATTGTATTTGATGTTTAAGAACTTAGAAAACATATTAAACATTGAATTTTAATAGGTCCATTATATATTTGATACAGACGTTACATGTACTTGTATAACTTTTAGAAGTACTATTGACCCTCTATAAACCCCTATTCCTATTTCTGACCTCCTAACTGATACCCTGTTCAATATCTCTCCATCATCATTCTCGCCATCATATACAACTTGTATTTCTAATTACTGAGCTCTACTTTTGACTACTATCTGTTTCAGCAAACTTGATATCCAGTATTAGTATAATTACTCACGTTCGAAGCTAATATACATGAATTTACATGAATATTCCACAAGCATTAATTAACGACATATCATAAATACTAGTAAAGTTGTATGAATATACATTTCAATTCATAATGTCGGTGATTTTGCTAAAAATACTTGCTTTTTCTAGGATGTTCTAGTGTATTGTTAATATTTCCAATACACAGTCACACAAATCAAGGAATCAAGAGATGTAAGACTGGGTTCACAAAGCCTACAAATGATCTTTTGTTGCGTAATAGCAAGCATACATCGAGTTCGATCAGTTGAAAAACTCCCAACATAATACCAACAAAATACTTTAGGTTAATAAAACCTCCCAGTAAAAGTGTAATTACCATGCATCAATGCAGACATAACGATTGTTGGACGTAATGTGCAGGTTTATACAAAGCTCCTACATTCAATAAATCTATATTTACGTCAAAGCTTTTTATATGAAATTACCCCACTTATGTTGTCGGTATTTGTTTTATAAAGTAATAATGCTTAGTAATACATTTCATTATACTATATAATTCTACATACGACAAGTTTGTGCATACCAAAACATTATATGAAACCAGTAATAGCATTGTATAAGTAGTTTTCAACACGTGGTAAAATGTAGCACATAAATTCTACGTGTATTTGTGTGAGATTAAATACATTTTTTCTCATACCGATGTTACTTATCAATTCATTTTCATATGTTTGTTTGGAGAATTGATTATCAAACAACTGCGAGGATGAAATATAACAGCAAATTCACATTCAGCCTACGAAATAATCACATGACACATATCTTCAATTTGTTTTCGGTTATGACATTAATGCATTGGTACTGTACCGGCGTCTTTCGATGTGTATTATGCTCGTGTGTAACTTATTTGCACGTGTAACTTAATCTGCAACTATATGAGTAAACTACTAGAACATTGAAGCACAGTTTACAACATCTAGGATGGCATCTAATACATCGTATGTCTAATATTATGTGTGATTAGGCCTTACTGTTAAATATTTGTACATATACAAGCGATATTTAGATATTGACATTACCAGTACATATTATAGGAACCAATGCCTTATTTTCATATTAAATTTCATAACAGCACAAAAAATATTATGTTGTACATGTATCACAAGAATGAATCATGATTGCAAAGGAAATTAGAATACATAAAAGCCGTACATCTGTAAAATATTCGAAGTAATTGCGAAAATCAGACGTTTGGTTCTATATATGAAAACAAAAGATCATACATTGCACATGGACTTCATCGATCCTGAATATATTAATATTTGAGATAATGTTATAAAACTGATCAATATCAGAATGAAAATTTCTGATTAGTCAAGTGTATGTAAGTGTTTTGAACTAGCCAATCAGAAGCTTCGATTACGAGCCGCTCCCAAACTCCGGACCGGAAACCTTTAAAACATGATTTAAGTATTTGTATATTCATCGTCTTGTATAACTACTGGTTCCTAGTCTCAATGTTCACGTCTTACACCTAATATAGTGAATAATGCCACGTTTTACACCTAATATAGGTAATAATGAAGTTAATTAAGAAGTTAATGATACCGTCGAGACTACAAAACGTGAGATATAACGTCGTATAGCTAACTACAATAATGTCTGATTATATAGTGCTTGCTTACAACTTGTTATTAAGTCGGAATCGAGAATTAATCAGCAATCGTTAGCTCGGATTCAAGCAGACGTACTTTGTGTCATTGTTATATTACGTCAGGCACATGGGCGAAATAGATATCCAAACTTAATGTGATGACGACGGAAATATTTTGGGTATTGACTCCCATGGAAACAACATTTTAGGCACAAAAATATTTCATCTCCGAATAATCAACATGAGTTCGTTATAATTGTTTCATATCATAAAATATTCTAAAATATCACGAACAAAACAAAATCCCAGCCATATTGTGTACTCCAACTACGACCAACCAAAGTCCTGCCCAGTCATACTATAGAGTTTTATATTAAATGGACGATAAAAGTCCTGTAGATGTCTTTTTACCGAACTTTTAATGTCCGGGTGTTGTCTCCCCTTCTCCTCGTTCAAACAATGCCATTTACTCGTCGCCACCTCTCTACGGTAACATGGAAAACCTTTGGTATGATTGTATGTAAAATTATCAGCGGTGATGTGTTGTTCTATTCCAAGAAATTCTTGTATTCTTTTCATCTCATGCGCTGGATTCATGGTTAAGTTTTCCCCACTCACAAAGTGAATCTGACGTAATGGAAAATATTCCAACCACCGTGTTAAATGTTGGGCATATACACCAATCTTCACGATGGTCCACGAGGTATCTATAATCCGGGTTCTATTGTTCACATATACTAATTCCTCGAATGTTTTGGCTTCAGGGTTTCTACTCACTAGTTGGGCGTAGTCTGATATTGCTCGAGTTACCGGATCCCGAAACACAATCACAAGCTTCGTCTTCTTTGACATTTTATATACTTTCTCTGGAATTCCTTTTGTGACAAAATATGAGGGTGTCTTTTCAATCGTCAGTTCTCCCTTTCTTGTTTCTGGCATAGCGTTCCTGAAAATACACAAAATGAATCATTATAACGTTTGATATTCATTATTATTATCAAAAGTCAGTTATATCACTATTTTCCAGTGATACGTATGTGTATAACTGCGAAACTGGGAGATTGGTAAAGGAAGCAGCGCCATGAAATGGCACACAAACACTGCACTCACAAAAACATGCAATCACCTATCGAATAATTTGTCTCTACTATGATCAATCTTTTTATTCATATTTATTTCTTGACAGTATGTATTATTATATCGCTGGGAAGATCTCTGAGAATCTTGAATACTTAAACTGATCAAAACAATAAGAATGCTGATGGGGTCTTAACGCTTATTTAAAGTATCTCTCGCATTATTTGAGTTCTAAACCATAGGATAGAAACATAATGTCGATACAATAGTAAGTCTTCTGAAGTGTTGTTTCAAAGCTTACACATTTCCTTCCGCCATTTTTGCAAGAACTTAGCACACAATTAAACCTCACCACGCGAATAAACAACGTAGTATCCGGCTTTAATTGTTTTTCTATATCACAGCATAATGATAAAAAGATACAGTTCTGATGGGAATTATCACAAAAAACATTTTCTCCCCTAAACATGCTTTGTCAGTATGTTGTTGCTATGCAACATTTTATATTTCTGCACGTTCAAAAAACTTTATATCATCAATTAAAATAATCATATAAATAAACAAGATACTGGTACTACTTTACTTTGATTTGGTTTCCTGTTTTATTAAGGCTTACACGAGTAGCACCTGTCTTTAATTACTTTTTTATAAAGTTCACAAAGATCTGCAAACATTAGGAATTCATGATCGCCATTATTACGTAATGTTCGTTACAAAAGCTGTGATATGCAGGATTTCCTTTGAACTGGTAACTTCTAGCAGCAGAATGATAGAGCAATGGTCGACTGCCAATGACCATGCCATATTATACACCAGTCATTGTCATGTTTACAGCTGGTTTTGCTTTTAAATAATTATGTTGTATTTTAAGTGTCGTTAACAGTGTATTAATCATTATATGTTAGTGGGCTACCTCGTTACGTGTTCCTATATATTTACAAGTACACATGTATTTATTTCCAACCCAATAGAAAACCACTTTGTTACAATGAGTGCTATGATGCAAGATAGCTAGACGAGCACCTAAATGTTGAAGCTTTGGAACGTGGAACCAGCAACCTCATGTCCCGTTGCAAAGTACTAATTGTATATACTCAGGAATATGGACCTATCTTGTGGTTGGTTTCTTTGAGCTAAACAATATATTAGTACCATAATAAATCATTGAATTTCTCGTATGTTTTAAATAAACAGAGCTGTTCCGAATAACACAACGTTAGAATGGTTCCTCGATCTAACTTACTTTCGCAATATTCTGGTATCAGCCTATAACAACGTGTAAAAGTTGGTGCCGTGAGAAACACGATTTATGATAATTGCTCATATGTTGATTTAATTATGTCCAGTCTTTAAAACACCATTCGGTGGCAAGAAAACCAGTGTAAATGCGTACATGTAGGCGCGACTTTTGGTGTGTTTGTACATTACCAACACGTGTTGTTCAGGCTACACATAGCAAAACAATGTTCAATAATCACGCCTTGAAATCAGAAAGGTTGATGTGGTAATGTTTTTTGTTTTCTGTTTGTTAGAGTAAGATCAAGTAGGCACCGTGTGTGTGTACATGGCTAATGGCTTCTGTATGATGACTATTGCTACCATTTCACTAATAACAGACAGTTTGGTTCTGAGGCAGTTTATTGTCCGTCCTGGAGTTTTACGACCTACGTGTAACATAAACGTTAATGAGTTTTAATTGCGGTCTGTAATAAACAAATAATTCCGGTGTGGCCTGTTGGATTCTCTGCTTTGTACGTGTATGCTTTTATTGCTCACCTACTAAACGATTAGGTAATAAAATGTTGATAAACTATTCGAAAATTCCACTTCATGCGGTGGCATAATGGCAACGGGTTCCAACCAAAAATGAGTGCCGTGATTTCAGAAAAACTTGACTTGTTTTGACATGTGTTCGTTTGACTGAGTGATGTTATCTTTTGTAATCGTTAGTGTTTCTCCTGATATTCAGTAAATTAGACTGGTCTTGTGAATGTTGTGATGTTTAACAGTACAGTGACAATGAACAATAACCAGTCCGTATAATGTATACTGGAAACATCTGATAATTGTAGAAAATCAAAAGGAATACTTGTGCCTTTATACTGGTTGCATGATTCCAAGTCAAAAGAAGGATAATAGCTCTATTACTACGAGAGGTGCCCCACTTATATTTGAACAGTGTTGAACATGACATATTTTCATGGAAATATGGTATAAATCAAATATCTCTTTTGTACTGTGTAAACATATGTTTTAGGTAACATTAACACTAACTGGTTGGTTTGTTTGAAACACGGAATGAACCAAAAACAACACTTTTATAGAGGGTATAGTGTTTTGCGTTTTGAAGGTCAGCCACTGCCATAAAAGCCCTTCAAAGTTGCTGGTTGAGGATGGATATTCCAATTTTGTGAAGAAAATATGCAATTTTTGTCACAGGAAGGATGTTTTGCGCTTTGTTGTTCTTTTTGACGAAATTACGCAAAATATTAAAAACGGACAAAAAGTGATGATATCTACCAAAATCTTAAACTTTGGTTATTTAATAGGTAAGGCATATCCAAAAATACAGTAGACTGTATATACTTTGTATATTCAAGTTAACAGTACGAATCTTTAATATTTGTTAACTTTTACCAATTGTTTTTATGGAAACTAAAGTCATCTGTTATTGAAACCACAGGTAACTGTATCGTTGAAAACGAAAAAAACACGAAAAAACTTTTTTTTTGAAAATTTATATTTTTCTTTCAATGTCTATTTGTACAGAAATCCACGAGCCGGTTCAAGAGGTGCACTTTGTTTTTAGTAAAAAAAATGCTTTATACATACAACTTTTCTAAAAAAAGGTTGTGTGTTTACACAAACAATGTTATGGGGTAAATGTAAGCCTAAATTAACTTCATATTATAAAATCCATTCCTGAAAGATTTACTTTATCTGTCGTTGGTGTAACGCGTTGTGGGGGACGGCCATATAGATTTGTGTTGAATGCACCATAAGAATCGGCTGTGAAACAGTATCTACATTTTATAGTATAACTTTTTAACTATTCCATCAATTTTGATAAGATCTGACATGTAGGTACTTTAAGCATTGCTGTATATGATTATAATTAGTTTATGGAGATATTGTTAGTCAATTTTTGTTTTTGATGGGTTGAAATTCTAGTTCATTTAGAACAAATGAACCTTTATAGAAAAATATAAATTTTCAAAAAAACAACATTTTTTCGTTTTCAACGATACAGTTATCTGTGATTGAAACATATTAAAAAGCAGTTGCTACAACATTTTGATTTACGTGATATTTTAAGTAGTACATTTAGTCTAGAATACAACGTACTAAATAGTCATCAACGACTACCATTACAACTTGACATAGTTGACCTTCAATAAATTGCCTTATAAAAGGTATTTTTTTATATGATAAAATAAATATATTTGCTAAATGAAACAGATCAAACATATATTGCATGAAGGGACACTATTTTTTTACTTATAGTGTCTTGTTCTCTCTTACTTGGTGAGTTAGTTAGGTATGGTTATATGAAAAATGCACCAACATACTCGAATGAGCAAATCTAAGTTGACAAATACCCATAACCTCGAGACGTAAGAGCCCGACAAATTGTTAAATGGTTTCATTTGGATCAAGATTGTTCTACCACTAATGTTATAGTGTGCATTTCTGTGATTCAGCACGAGTGATACATGTATTTGTTTCACTAATGTTCAAGAGTACATGTTGTTGTTTTGCTTTGTGTTTTTCTCTTTTTTAGATATTTGTGTTTCCAATCATAAATCAAGCCTTTGTTATGTTATGCATTGTTTCATACACTTGTGTATTTTTATAATGTAATTGTATGCCAGAAATGGCCCATAATTGGAATTAAAATGATTTCTATTCTATTCTATCCATGTACAATGCTAATGTGACAATAATACATGCAATCATTCAATGTTGAATCTTATTTATTTAACATCAATCACGAATCACTGGATAGATGATCCGTCCTCAAGAAACAAACTTTGTAATTTGATTGTTTTACGACAATTTTGAAAACTGAAAATACTGTAATTCAAATTTCTCATCCCCAAACCAACCATGTTTTATTGCAAAAAGTGAAATAATGGAGACATCGCCGTAACCACGCTCACATCTGTTTGTGGGTTCTATTTCAAAAAGAAGAATCGAATTTCAGCAACTCATGGAAACTTAACACGACCAGAAATAAATGTATGCAAGATCACGTGATGTAATCCATTCAAGTGCACCCTTTCCAAGAAGTCAATTAACGTTTTCGCACCATATTACATGAAATGTCACATGCGGGCAATGTTCCGAGTCTTGCTTTTACTCCATGGATTTTAGGACCACTAAATGCTGTCATTAAATTGTGATTTTTTAAGTTATTTTGTATCATTTAAGATGTCTAGTTCCTCCCAACAATCAATTGAAGTGACAAGAAATTTTAATAAGATTCGGAAAATATTTGACATTTTATTTGAGCCAATAATGACTAATACCAAAGAACAGTTCCGGTTCTGTTTTAAGTTTTAAGCTTCCCCATAAAGTTCCTTTCATCGTAAAAGTCCCCTAATTGTTATTCTGCGAAAGTGTCCACGTTTCGAAAGAATGATGTCATGCACAAAACGTTTATGCAAATACTACCCCACCCACTTTTTGTATGAACTCTCTGATTAAGGTATAAGAGAACCAAGATAAAGCTGAACACACGAGGGGCAGGGAACACACACAGCTATGTACATCTCCTTCTTTCACAAACTTCTTAAAGTGAGATATGTTGTTCAAATTGATCAAAACTGAAACCATATGAGCTTTTGAACACTTTACTAATTTTTCTCGGTCCGTCAGTTTTGGCTAGTAACTGGTGTCTTTGTAGAATTCAGGACCGCAAATGTCGTTATGGATGTGCTGACATAATAAGTGGCACCAACGCATAACCAGACATTTTTCCACTCAGGGCCAGTATAAAATAGTTATTCAATGGGAAAGTTACATAGAATTGTGTTCACATCAATAGTTATTTTTTGTGATAAATATATTATTACCAATGTGACTAGCGTGACATGTTGCTGAATGCACATTCGATCAATTATTATTCACTTGATTCCGGAAAAAACATACTCAGTTCTGGAGAAATAGTGCAGAATCAGGATTTCCATCAAGAAGTGAGACTGTTCAATTAAGATATTTATTTACTTATTTATTCATGGAAAACAACAGTAAACACACCAAAGCTTTCCCCATTGCTATTATTTATACAAGAACTAAAGATTTCCCGTTACATGTTTACGAGTTCTGCCAAAAGTAAATATGTCTGTCGTAAATCCCTACAGGGAAACACGTAAAACGTCATTACCATAAAGGTAAACATTGTGAAAAATAAGACAGAATTCTAAATTTATTACATAAAAATCTCAATTTTATAATGATGAAGTTACATAATCTACGAACGACTTTGTGTTTTCCTGCCTGATGTCAATTATTCTTCCCAAAGATGGTAAATGTTGTTTTAATGACTTTTAATCCATTTTCATTGTTTTTTATTTGTAATGACAAGAAGTAGTATACATACAATTGATTAACAAAGTGCAAGTTAATGTTTCTTATCTGCTGTCCTTGCTTTGTTAATATGTTCCCCACAGTGTATTGTACCAATTAATACTAGCTCATTATACGTAATGTCTTTCATTACATGATTCAGTTCAGATTTAACAAACTAACAAGATCCGTTTCGATGATAAACCCCATAAAAAACTAAAAGCCTTTCTGCCCTTTAAGAATTTATTGATGGAACATGCGCGTGGTTTTCTTCCTAGTGGCATTTTGTAAAATATATTGGACTATTTCTTAAATCTCATGACGTCAATTTAATCAGTTCAAACTCACGTCAAACATTTCTTTAATTTGACACTAAGGTTGTTCAATTTTAGAATATCGAACATTGTTCAATAACAGATAGACCAAGCAATTTAGGTTTCGTCAAATATTATTGTGTATCAAAAGTTTTACCCCGTGTACCAAGATAATGCTGTGGTTATATGTTGACTGAAACATTTATTTCGTGGTTACACCAGTAAAACAAAACAGTTATACTATTATGTACATGGCGTATGTGTGTTGTAGTTCCACAAACAAACAACATTACCAAGGACGGAGTTATTAGTCAGTAATTTGTTATTTTACATGTATATAGATCCCGGAAATCAGCTTAGAAAATTTTACGAGATACGTACATTACAGGATAACGTCATGTTTTCTATAAAGCCAGGATTGCCTATATAGGATTAAGTATAGATATTGATTGAGGCCTTTCTATCTGATCGATTGGATGTTTTTTATTCTGAGTCGGCAACTTGCTGTAATGTAACTTTCTTCACGAGTAAATCTTCTCAGATACGTCTTAATGCATCAGAACTAATTGTGTGATTTACTCCATTGGGAGATAGGTTTCGATATCTAACCTTGTACAGAATGATTGCTGTTTGAACAGGGATTGTGTAATTGAAGCGCTGTGGAAGGTCGTAAAATAATGCGTTGAATTTATTCCTAACAAAACTATAGGCATATTTTTTCGATCCGGTCATTATTTCATCCACTGTGCAATAAATTCCAAACAAAACCACACTTTCATGTGGGAAAACTAAGTTTTTGTGATAACTTTTTGTGTTTATAATTAACTGACAATAGATTCGACTTAATTAGTTTAAACTAGGTTAAGACGTAGCTTTGCCTCTTTATGTCGCATTAACATTAATTTAGCTCACTGCCCTTGGTGTTTTAAACTAGGTCACGGGGTGGTTATACCTCATGTGGTTGCCGTTATGGCAGGGGTGTGTGCGTTTGGGTCGTCGTGCAGCGGGGCCTTGGGAAACTTGGTCGAGTCTTGGCTGCGTTTCGTTCGGTCTCATGCAATAACCGCTTTTCCATAATTTCTTTGTGAAATTGGGTCATCCTGCATTTTTGGGACTTTTTTAATTGTTTCTATGGCTCGTGTGTGTGCTTTGCTCAGTGTAGTTGCTAGAAATATGTAATGTTATTTCCCTCGCCATTCCTACCTTGCCAATAATTTTAACTAGGCCCTCCGCTATTCTATAATTACTGTGTGAAATTGGGTCATCCTGGATTGTTTCGGTGGGGACTGATTGTAAGTATTATGTCTTATGTGTGAGTATTACTCAGTGTAGTTGTGTTGTAGTGTTTATGATTTCTGTGCTCGGCTGGTTCGGTTGAGTGCTACCTTGGCTTCCCTGTTTGATTTACATAGCGGACGTATACCTTGCTTTTAACGAGGACAAGTGAAAGTATACAATATAATAGATAAAAATTATCACAAACTCAGAATTTGTGAATGCGACAACACAGCTAAGCACCCTTCACATTGCGACAACTAGACTTTGCCATGCTAATCCTCGTTGATGAGTTTCTTATATGTCTTTAGCTTCTCTTTAACGATGTAAAGTTGCGTGTTTTTTTGAACAACAAAACCTTATTGAATGAAATCGCAAGTGTAAAACAATTAAAAGTGGAACTTCCATTTAAGACCAAATACTCAGGATGAGTGCACAATGCAGAGTATTATTAAAGTACTGTAAAATCACTAATTTTCGTGGGTGATTTAATTTCGTAGATTTCGTGGTTCACCTCAACCACGAACTTTAATCCCAACGAACATTGATTTTGACCCTTGCTTTATAACCTGAAATGCAAATCCACGAATGCAAGTCCCAACGAAATTGTCCTTTTTACCAAAACCACGAAATTTCATCCCAACGAAATTAAATGATTTTACAGTATGTTAAAATTACGGATATAATATGGACAACCATATATACTGTTTTTGATCATTGTAAAAAATATTGCATGCATTCAACACGTGCAATTATTGTGTTGTATTGACAATGGGGTTCAACTTAACTCAACTTCAGTTCACGATCGTCAAAACTCCATAGTTCGCACTTAGTAACATGCAACTAACGCAACGTAACAAAGTGTAACGTAATGTATTATTTCAATGGGATTTATTTGATTTATAATAAAGAAAAAACTGAAATATTATGAACGCATGAATGGTTTCCATGACAATGCTCCAGAGGGTCAGATATATTTACAACACATCACCCTGCACACTGACGTGTTATACGTCTTGTTCACGTTTCGCACCATTACGTATACAGATTAACGCCAGAAAATAACATAGCATTAAGAAAACGATACGTACAGCTAAACAGGTGCGATTCTAATTGTTAAATAGATATTTAGTAAATTAGCGCTGTAATTGTAATTAATACTATTGTGAGTATTGGCGTATCTAACTTTAGTGTGTGTCTACTTGTCAATTTCATTTACTGAGAGATATCATGAATGTTTAATTCCAGAATAACAAGTTTGTCTGTTCATTTTGTCAAAATTCAGTGGATTGCTGAGGCTGCCAGACAGACAGTGACAGCGAAGTGGAAACATAATGTGTGTGAAACATTGCTTGTTCAATGCTAGAGTATTACATAACGCAGAAATGCCCCTTAAAAACTGTTAAAAGCAATACTAGTATTTGTGGTGTTGATATGGGGGCTACCTAATCTCGATTGCCTTGGTCGAGATTCGAACCTACGAGAGTTACCCACTCGATCACGGCGCCACTCTTTTTCAGTTTATGCACCATTAATTGAATCTCAGGCGATTATTTTCCAACAGGTAACTTTATATCTATTAATAAGAGTAACGATTTATAGGTAATGTATGTACAATTCAATCACAATTGATGAAAATAAAGACGGTATGTAAAGATAATATATGAGATATGTTTTTATAACGGCATGTTAATGTAAACCTACGTCACATATCATAATGCATTGTGTGTATTATATCTCGTTTTCCGCTCACTGGTCGGAAACTACCAACTCTTAGGTCTATCCACGACAATAATGACAATTAGATTGTAGTGTTGCATAGTTTACAAGCAGTTGTACAAGATATATTAACTGATAAGCCACATTCCGAATGGTTAACCAAGTTTAGTTTTATGACAAAGTACGGATACGGGATACCTTGTTGAACGCTCATTTGATTGTTAGCTTCTTGTCATTTGACGGCTAGGTCTTACATACAGACCCCATTGACAACATACCAGCACACGGCTAGCCAAGTCACCGGTGTTTGGTATAAAGAGTGTGTTAGAAGCGCAATTAATCGAAAGAGTATCCACAGTGATTAAACCTTTATAATGAAAAGATAATTATTTAAAAAAATGGAGCAGTCGGTCACTGTACAGTTTGTTTGGAGTAGAATCATATCATATACATGTATCACCGGTATAAATATTTTGAGTTCAAGGTTGTATAGTTTTACCAATTGTATCAACTCATGTTTGACCTGCATTGAGATGTAGTACAGCCGTTGGGTATGAGCTGGCACCATTTTGAAAACTTACTCTCACCCATTGTTTATAAATATTTGTCCATCTCGGCACCTTTTCCTGGTGCAATTCATCGCCGCAAGGGTATGGGTATGTGAGAGAGAACGAAGTCAACTTTCTTTTTATGCTTGAATATCTAACCAGGTAATGCCAACGTACTACCTGGTTATTATTGTCTCACCGTACTGACTTTGATAGTTCACGGGAGCGGCATATGGGCATTTTCGAACATGCAACCAGTCAGGTTTCGAATAACATAGCCTACTATCACGTCTTTGCGATAACAAACACGCACTGTTCATCATGTCATACTAGTATACATGTACGAGGATGAAGGACACTGGTCTGTAGAAACATATGAACATGATATTCTAGAAACATCTGGTTGTCATTACAGGACAGAGGAAGAGACAATATTACATATACTTTACATTTGTCCAAATCTAGATGTAGCACAACATATAGTTAGGTCCAAAGACACGCCATTCTTTACCAAACTATATGGAGAACCTCACCCAATACCTAACCGGTCCAAAATAGATGGAACGCAGAAAAAGAAAGGGGAATTAATATATAATATATTTTATTTATCTTATTATATTTTCAACATTATAACAACAATATTACAAACAGTGTACATATGACCTCATTACATAATTTATTTATATATACATGATACATGTATAAGTATTGGATGCAACATATATGACAACTCTGTCAATATAACATACAGGTATATCATTATCATACATACGACGGACCACAGTATATTAACGACACTACCGCACTAGAATTTAGCGCGTTTACTGCAATCGTGCATTGACAAAGAGTGCAATTACTGAAAAACTGCACTGGAATTGGGTGCGATAACTGCAACACTGCACATGAAAAAGTGCCATACAGGAAAAAAAAACAATTCGTGAAAATATTAACGGAATTCATTTTGCAGTACATATTGTAATTTTCTAATCAACCTGTGCACAGTATTTACAATTTTCAGTTACTAAGCAATAAATTTCGTGTTTACAAAATATATGATCTGACATAGCTAACATAACAGGCACTGTAAATCAGTACGAACTCACGAACTCATGAACTCACAGAGAGCATTTTATCCATAGTATTCACAATTCAATGAACCATATTAGTGTTTGATTTTTAGAACTTATAAAAAATATAAAACATTGAATTTTAATAGGTCTATCATAGATTTAATACAGTCGTTATTTGTACATGTATAACCTTGATAAGTTCTATTGGCCCTCTATAAACCCCTATTCTTATTTCTGAACTCCTAACTGATACCCTGTTCAATATATCTCCATCATCATTCTCGCCATCATATACAACTTGTATATCTAATTACTTAGATCTACTCTAGACTACTATCTGTTTCAGCAAACTTGATATCCAGTATTAGTATAATTACTCACGTTCGAAGCTAAAATACATGACTTTATAGGAATAGTCTACAAGCAATAAATAAATACACGTCATGAATACTGGTAAAGTAGTATAAATATATATTACAGTTCATGATGTCGGTTATATTGCTAAAAATACTTTCTATTTCTAGGACGTTCTAGTGTGATGTTAATATATCCCCGCACGCAGTCACACAAATCAACGAAGCAAGAGATGTAAGAATGGGTGCACCAAGCCTACACATTGATCTTTTGTTGCGTAATAGCAAGCATACATCGAGTTCAATCAGTAGAAAAACTCCCAACAAAATACCAACAAAAGTCTTAATGTTAATAAAATATCTTAATGAACGTGTAATTACCATGCAGCAATGCAGACATAACGACTGTTGGATGTAATGTGCGGGTTTATACAAAGCTCGCACATTCAATATATCTATATTTACGTCAAAGTTTTTTATACATGTATGAAATTATCCCACTTATGTTTCCGGTCTGTTTGTTATAAAGTAATGATGCTTAGTAATGTATTTTATTGTACTCCATAATTCTACAAACAACAAGTTTGTGCATACCAAAACATGAAACGAAACCTGTAATAACGTTGTATAAGTAGTTTTCAACACGTCGTAGCACAGACATTTTACATGTATGTGTGTGAGATAATATAAAACAATTCTCATACCAATGTTACTTATCAATTCATTTTCCTATGTTTGTTTGAAGAATGTATTATCATACCACTGCAAAAATGAAATACAAGAACAAATTCACATTTAGCCTGCAAAATAATCACGTGACACATATCTTCAATTTGTTTTCGATTATGACATGAATGCATTGGTACTGTACCGGAGTCTTTCAATGTGTTTTATGCTGGTGTATAACTTATTTGTACGTGTACCTTAATCTACAACTATATGAGTAAACTACTAGAACATTGAAGCACAGTTTACAACATCTAGGATGGCATCTAATACATCGTATGTCTAATAGTATGTGTGATTAGGCCTTACTGTTAAAGTTAAATATTTGTACATATACAAGCGATATTTTATATATTGACATTACCAGTACATATTATAGGAAGCAATGCCTTATTTTCATATTAAATTTCATAACAGCACACAAAATATTTTGTAGTATCACAAGAATGAATCATGATTGCGAAGGAAACTAGAATACATGCAAGCCGTACATCTGTAAAATATTCGAAGTAATTGCGAAAATAACATATTTGGCTCTATACATGAAAACAAAAGATCAAACATGTACATTGTACATGGAGTTCATCGATCCTGGATATATTAATATTTGAGATAATGTTATTAAACTGATGAAAGAAGTCTTCTGATTAGTCAATTGTATGAAAGTGTTTTGAACAAGCCAATCAGAAGCTTCGATTAAGAGCTGCTCCCAAACTCCGGACCGGAAACCATTGAAACTTGAATTAAGTACATTTTTGTATTTGTATATTCATCGTGTGGTATAACTTCTGGTTCCTCGTCTCAATGTTCACACCTTACACCTAATACAATTAATAATGAAGTTAACAAAGAAGTTAATGATACCGTCGAGACTACAAAACATAAAATATAACGTCGTATAGCTAACCACAATAATGTCTGATTATATAGTGCTTGCTTACAATTTGTTACTTAGTCGAAATCGAGAATTAATCAGCAATCGTTAGCTCGGAATAAAGCAGACGTACATTATGTACTCTGTGCATTGTTATATAACGTCAGGCACATGGGCGAAATGGATATCCAAACTTAATGTGATGACGACGGAAATATATTGGGTATTGACTCCCATGGAAACAACATTTTAGGCACAAAAATATGTCATCTCCGAATAATCAACATGAATTCGTTATAATTGTTTCATATCATAACATATTCTAAAATATCACGAACAAAATAAAATCCCAGCCATATTGTGTACTCCAACTACGACCAACCAAAGTCCTGCCCAGTCATACTATAGAGTTTTATATTAAATGGACGATAAAAGTCCTGTAGATGTCTTTTAACCGAACTTTTAATGTCCGGGTGTTGTCTCCCCTTCTCCTCGTTCAAACAATGCCATTTACTCGTCGCCACCTCTCTACGGTAACATGGAAAACCTTTGGTATGATTGTATGTAAAATTATCAGCTGTGATGTGTTGTTCTAATCCAAGAAATTCTTGTATTCTTTTCATCTCATGCGCAGGATTCATGATTAAGTTTTCACCACTCACAAAGTGAATCTGACGTAATGGAAAATATTCCAACCACCGTGTTAAATGTTGGGCATATACACCAATCTTCACGATGGTCCACGAGGTATCTATAATCCGGGTTCTATTGTTCACAAACACTAATTCTTCGAATGTTTTAGCTTCAGGGTTTCTACTCACTAGTTGGGCGTAGTCTGATATTGCCCGAGTTACAGGATCCCGAAACACAATCACAAGCTTCGTCTTCTTTGACATTTTATATATTTTCTCTGGAATTCCTTTTGTGACAAAATATGACGGCGTCTTTTCAATCGTCAGTTCTCCCTTTCTTGTATCTGGCATAGCGTTCCTGAAAATACACAAAATAAATCATTATAACGTTTGGTATTTATTATTATTATCTAAAGTCAGTTATAGCACCATTTTCTAGTGATATGTGTATAACTGCGAAACTAGGAGATTTGTTAAAGAAGCAGCTCTGAATCAAAACAGGAACTCCATGAAATAGCACACAAACACTGCACTCACAATTACATGTAATCACCTATCAAATCATTTGTCTCTACTATGATCAACCTTTTTATTCATATATATTTCTTGACAGTATAAATCAGTTTATCTCTGGGAAGATCCGTATTTGGTTCATATTATATTGATTACGAAACTGCACAAAACTCATTCCAAATTTGTAACCCTGAAACCTTTGTTTAATACTATCATAATTTTGAACGACTTTATGTTGTTGCTTTGCAACAGGGTTCATTTATGCACGTTCAAACAACGATGGAAATTTATATCATCAATTAAATTAATCATATAAATAGACAAGAGACTGGTACTTTTTTACTTTGATTTAGTTTCCTGTTTTATTGAGGCTTACACGAGTAGCACCTGTCTTTAATTGCTTTTTAGTAAAGTTCACAAAGATCTCCAAACATTAGGAATTCATGATCGCAATCATTATGTAATGTTAGTTACAAAAGCTGGGATGTGAAGGATTTCCTTTGAACTGGTAACTTCCAGCAGCAGAATAATAGAGCAATGGTTGCCTGCCAATGACCATATTAAACACCAGTCATTGTCATGTTTACAGCTGGTTCTGCTTTTTAAATAATTGTTTCATATCATAACATATTCTAAAATATCACGAACAAAATAAAAAATGTCGTTAACTATGGAAAGCCATGACTGTCTTATATGGGCGTTATATAAAGTATTGCCTCAAAAGGCTAATGTATCAATCGAAAACGTGTATATATGATACCAACTTACAAGATATCAATCCAAAGCGTGTATATATGATACCAACTAACTTGCAATATATCATTCCAAAGCGTGTATATATGATACCAATTTACAATATATCAGTCTAAAGCGTGTATATATGATACCAACTTACAATATATCAATCCAAAACGTGTATATATGATACCAACTAACTTACAATATATCAATCCAAAGCGTGTATATATGATACCAAATAACAATATATCAATCCAAAGCGTGTATATATGATACCAAATTACAATATATCAATCCATAACGTGTATATATGATACCAATTTACAATATATCAATCCAAAGCGTGTATATATGATACCAACTTACAATATATCAATCAAAAACGTGTATATATGATACCAATTTACAATATATCAATCCAAAACGTGTATATATGATACCAATTTACAATATATCAATCCAAAGCGTGTATATATGATACCAACTTACAATATATCAATCCAAAACGTGTATATATGATACCAATTTACAATATATCAATCCAAAACGTGTATATATGATAACAATTTACAATATATCAATCCAAAGTGTGTATATATGATACCAATTTACAATATATCAATCCAAAGCGTGTATATATGATACCAATTTACAATATATCAATCCAAAGCGTGTATATATGATACCACATTACGATATATCAATCCAAAACGTGTATATATGACACCAATTTACAATATATCAATCCAAAACGTGTATATATGATACTAAATTACAATATATCAATCCAAAACGAGTATATATGATACCAATTTACAATATATCAATCCAAAACGTGTATATATGATACCACATTACGATATATCAATCCAAAACGAGTATATATGATACCAATTTACAATATATCAATCCAAAGCGTCTATATATGACACCAATTTACAATATATGAAACTAACCGTCCTTATATGATACCAAAGTAACAATATATAGGTTCATTTTGTCATTATATGAAACCATGTCATCCTTATATTGATTGAAAACAGCATTTATATCAATCCAACTGTCAATATATGGATTCATTTACAATTATATAAAATCAAAATAACAATATATGAAACTAACCGTCCTTATATGATACCAAAATAGCAATATATAGATTCATTTTGTCATTATATGAAACCATGTCATCCTTATATTGATTGAAAACAGCATTTATATCAATCCAACTGTCAATATATGGATTCATTTACAATTATATAAAATCAAAATAACAATATATGAAACTAACCGTCCTTATATGATACCAAAATAGCAATATATAGATTCATTTTGTCATTATATGAAACCATGTCATCCATATATTGATTCGAATTATATATGCATGGAAGCAACCTTCCTCATGACAATGTATGAAATCATTTTACCTATATATATGAAACAAAATGCCTTTATCTATTGTGTTAAGGCAACTTGTTTCACACTGTTTTTTGGCTTGTGAAAAAATGGATGCTAACGAACAGATGATTAAAATTTTGGAGAAGGTTGGACTTTACCCCGGGCAAATCAATATTTTCATTGAACAAAACATCTCTCCGGACATTGTGTCTTGTTTGTCTCTATACGAATTCCAATGCTTGGGTGTAACTGATAGAAGTGAAATAATGAAACTGCGAGTAGAATGTGTAACGTACAAGAGAACTAATGCCATGGAATGCCAGGGCAGATGTGACTTTTCCAAAGAAACTGTTGAAGATCTTCTGGAGTCCGGATTTTCCATCGCTGATGCAAGCAAGATGCTGTGTGTCTCGGAAAGTACCCTTTACCGAAAAATGCGACAGTTTAACATTTCAAAACAAGTATTTACAGAAATATCAGATAATCAACTGGATGAAATCGTTACTGAGACACTGCAAGATTTCCCCCATAGTGGAGAGAAGATGTTGTTGGGTTTGCTACATGGAAAAGGAATAAAGGTAATTTTAAATATATATCACGGAGTCCATCCGATTCAATGATATATAAAATTATGTATAAAAAAGGATTATCATTTTATTTAGACTCTTTATTGACAGTTTTTATAGGTAAATGCCTTCCAGCACCGGCTGCAGCAGTACTCTAAGGCCTAAAAAATTGGTATGTTTAGGGTTACGGCCTGAAAAACTGTGGGTCGGTAGGTAGGATTTTTTTATTTGCTTGACAGAATTGTTGTCCAATACTGAACTGAATCCTTCTTATTTTTAATGAGACAAAAGAGATTTAGACCCTATTAGGCTATTATCTTTCAATATTCTGTTTTAGAAACTAATAAACTTGTCAGAGCAAATTCAAATGCAATATTGTTATGTTTGAGCATTCAAATGCCATAATATTATGCACAGTTATTCCTCGAAGGAATGCAAATAACGTCATCAGATTATCTTTCGGAAGAAAATCAGTTCAACAAAAACTTTTTATGGCAGTTTGAAAATTGGGAAAACTGTATTTTTCCAAACAATGCATTTGTGAAAACAAGAAGTTGAACTTCGATATGTTAATTTGCTTGCAATATACACTTACGGACTTTGAAAACGCACCACTTTTCAGGGGTCGGTATTTTTTGTATGAACTGTTTAGGATTATTTCATACCAATGGAATAATGTTCCAGGGTTAGAACGCTGTTGGTAAAGTATATTTTAATCCATTTTTACTAACCGAATCGCTAGTAGTGACCACGTGGTCAAATCTCATTTTTATCACGTGAGACTCGTGCGAATGACAATATCCGACCTGTGTAAATGACGATGTGTTAACGATTCATTAGCATACCAAAAAAACAACACATTTTAAGTTTTCAAAACCAAAGGTTACATTTAATGTCAATCTGAAACTGATATGTCTGGAGGTATAGACATGTTACAAACCGGAAGTAGCCACTGCGTGGTTTTTGCGCGATTACATTGTCATGATACAATAAATATTCGTCTCCAATAGCGTTTTATGCCAACTGACACCACCGTTGATTTTCAAATAGGGATTAAAGTCCTAAAAAGCCACATAATTCGGATAAATTAATGCGCATGCTCCGCCAAAATAACGACTTCCGGTCAACAACCGTGCCTGTCAAAAAAATGCTTGGTGTCGAAAGATATGCTAAATCATCAAATAAAAATATCAAACACGTTTATTTATGAAATACAACATTTTCACTTAGTACCCTGCAAATTTTTGTTTCATCTAACATATATTACGTGCTTCTTGTATTACTTTTTCCGGATGACAGGGGTGTTAACCTTGGTCAGCATGAATATATTCCATGCGCATAAATAACGAATAACAGTCAATTTTCTTGAAGAAAGCAATATCTGCGTGATGGAATGTCCCAAATTAAACATATGACATGTTCTTTCAGACTTGAGTCCTAGTATGAGTTCCATGACGCGATCTACCCACAAGGTTGTCCAAACCTTTGTTGGTGAATAGAGGAAAAATCTCCAGAAGCAGATTGCAATTATAATGAGTACTTGCTGTTGTGAACGCATCAAAACATAACTTTTCACGCACTCTCCATAACTGTGAATTTGGTTTTGAGACTTAAGCACGTGTATGTCACGTGACTTAGTAACATTCTTAACTGTCGTTTTGAAATTTTGCTAGATGTTAAAACATAAATTGAGCTATCTATAGACAAACTTTTAATACAATTAAACAATGTTTACTATTAAATTTCGTGGTTTGAATAAGTGGTGCGTTTTCAAAGTCCGTACGTGTATTAAGAAAGGTATTCATTGTTTTTAGACATGAAAAAAAAACACTGCACGGCTGTATTTTGAGAAAAAAATAAGTTTTTATTATTTTATGGATAATCTAGGTGTAAGATTTGTCTCCCCTCCCATACCAGTATACATATGACAATTTTGAATGATCTTTTTAGCTTTTGTAATCCTTTTTGTTCTGTTCTTCAATAAATAAGAACGTAATTCCTGTATAGATAGCTCGGTATCAATCGTTATCCATATGAGATGAGGCGATACCGGGCCCACAACATCGATCTCTGCATCCTGTCGGAGCACTACCGGCGGATATCGGAGAATGAAACGAACGCGCCTAATGACTTTAACAATTCAGCCGGGAACCAGATCAACTTCCGTCTAAAATGATATATCCACCCTTAAAATAAAAAAGCAACCCAAAACTGGACACTTTATAACTGTTCAAGATACCACTTATCTAAAACTGGAATTAAGGTAATTTAACAGTCAGTGATGGTTTCATTTTAAACAGGAAATAAGTGGTGGGAAACATATGCCACCTGCCAAAAGATTACAGACTTTAATTTTTCACTTTGGAAATGTTTCGTTGTAGGTACAGAGATTTAGACTACGAGACTCTCTTAAACGAGTGGATAGCCATGGGATTTCCGAAAGGAAGAGGAGAAGACTGAAAAGACGTGTATATAGCGTAATTGGACCAAACCATTTGTGGCACATTGATACCAACCATAAACTGATTCGATGGCACTACGTGATTTGCGGAGGTATAGACGGTTTTAGTCGCCTGATAACATTCTTGTCTTGTACCGATAACAACAAAGCCTTAACGGTGTATAACTGTTTCATACAAGGCGTTCGAAAATACGGTACTCCGATTCGAGTGAGATCGGATATGGGTATGGAAAATGTTAACGTGGCGGAATACATGGGTACTGTCCGTGGACCAAATTCTATGCTGGTTGGGAAAAGCACACATAATCAAAGAATCGAAAGACTATGGCGCGACGTTTTTAACGGTGTTCTTAGTTACTTCTATGACCTTTTCTATTTTCTCGAAGATGAAAACTTGCTCGATGTACTCAGTGAGAAGCATCTGTATGCACTTCGCCATGTATATTTAAGAAGGATAAATGAACGCCTAGAGTTATGGCTGTACGCATGGAATAACCACAGACTTCGCACGGTGAAATCAACACCCCAACGACTGTTCACGGCTGGGATGTTGAACAATGCCCCAGCAGATCCAGTCACCGATCATGATCTAGACCAGCGTTTTGATACGGGAACGGATGAGAGCGACGCCGAGGGTGGATTTGAACAAAGGCCTGTTTTTGCATTTCCCAGAATACGCCTTAGTAGAGACTGCTTGGCTTTACTTGAAGAGGAATGTCCACACGACTGGATCTCTGACAACCATGGTATTGACGTTTTTGTAAAAGCCCGACAAATAATAGATAGATTTTAGAATTTGGTGTATATATCACGTGCACAGTTGAAAAGAAACCGCTGAGACTATACATACATGTTTGGTAAAGTCGCATATTGATTGCACAAATTTAGCTTGTTACTATATATTGCAACCTGTGGTTTTGTACTCTGCATCCTTTGCTCCATCCACTGAAACAAGCACAGATCGTCGCCATGTAAACCACAGTTACAAACACTAGAATAATCATATGGCAACATATGAAAAAACACGTTTGTTTATCGTTTGATTTTATAAGCTTAAATATCGCAAGCCGAAGTGTTTATCATAGATATAGAATTTGCATTTCTGCGCGTTATATCTTCCTATTAAAGCCCACCAACAGTCTTTCTTAATCTGATCGTACGTACGTGCTTTAAAATAGAATCAAATGGGTTACAGAATATTTTTATCCTGTGTTTTCTCTTTCATACACAGTTTATCGTGCTTTTTGTCATTCTTGTCTTTTAATATACCTGTTAGTGATTTGTAAGCATGATTTATTGCACCTAATGTTAATCGTATATGCTTTTGTGACATGTTTTGTTTTAATAACCCAATAAACAAAGTAAATGAAGGAATGTTTACCGTTTTCTTGAATAAAACAATCACAGGATTAAATACTGATTGATCGATACGTGTTTAAAGAGGCATTCCCTATTTCTTGCATATTATTACTACCTATCGCATTTTATGACATAAATGAACATAAAACACTAAATCGTTTTAACATGTAAGAAGAACATATGCCGAAAGTTGTCTCCATAATGATCAAAATATATATTTAAATTTCTAAAATAATAAATCGCTTCCAGCCTTTTATTCGACAACAACAACCACAGAACAGAGTGATTAAAATCCGAAACGGACATTGTTCAACGAAGCGGACGCAACGGAGATAACAAAATACGATATCGTTGATTTCTTTTGTTTTACACGCATATAATCTCAACGAAATGAATATAATGTACTATTTTGTTCTTAATCAACTCGAATATCATCTTATAGATAGATCTACACCAAAATAATTATTTCAAAACGTGTATTTGTCTTTCCCATTTTAGTCACTGTCGTCCGATTCGTAGAAAAATGGCTTTTCTTGTTTTAATCAGGCAGTTCTAAAGGCTAAGCGTTTGGCGTCTCAATCCACCTAATCCACTTGTTATGGAAATATATTTTTATTAATTTTTAAATAACTGTTGGGATTTTTTGGGCGAAATTTGGTGTTTTTGTAGCATTCGTAATTCTGATTAATGTCTAGTATGTTTTAAATCAATAAGAACGGTCGAAGTTATAGGGAACGCCTCTTTAAGCAAAACTACAACATCTTTTTGACAAAAAGCGCATCTCCCACAAGGGCATGTCGTCACAGACGTGTGATACGGAATGGGAAATCCCACTGTAGTGATCAGGACAATTTGACTTCTCATGGTGAACATATATGGCAAGCAATATTAAATTTCATCTACAAATGGCCGAGTCATGGTCCAGACAAGCCGATTTATTGGCAATTTTGACATTTGACCTCTAAGTGTGACCTTTAGCTTTGAGATACGAACCTTGGTTTTGAGAGCGACACCAAGACTAATGATGGTGAACATTTATGGCAAGCAATTTAAATTCCATCTACTAATGGCCGAATCATGGTCCGAACAAGCTGAATTGTAGTTAATTTTGGCATTTGACCTTTGTGATAAGGACCTTGGTTTTGCGCACGACACACCGCCTAATGAGGGTACACATTTATGGCAAGCAGTTTCAAATTCCATTATACATGGCAGAGTTATTGTCCGGACAAGCTGAACTTAAGCCAATTTTGACATTTGACCTCTTAAGTGTGACCTTGACCTATGAGATACAGACCTAGGTTTTGCGTGCGACACAGCGACTAATGATGAGAAACATTTATGGCAAGCAACTTTAAAGTACATCTCCAAATGGCCGAGTTATGGTCTGGACA
The DNA here is from genome assembly GCA_963678985.1 of Spisula subtruncata. Lineage (NCBI taxonomy): Eukaryota > Metazoa > Mollusca > Bivalvia > Venerida > Mactridae > Spisula > Spisula subtruncata. Next base: position 1,585,053 of record OY787660.1, on the reverse strand, counting down.
AATAAATGCGGACGGACAGAAAGCACAAAATCATAATGTCTCCCCTACTCGTATGTGCAAGACATAATTAAATTAGATTTGACGAGCAGGGGCGGAAAGTGGTTCCATTCAGCCCCGAAGCCCAAAAAAGAGTCATGCATGATAAGCATAGGTCTCAGGGGTCCAATGATTTAGCCTTGGACACCACACAAGGTACATGTATATGTCTTTACTACTTTCTTTTTGACTCACATAACAAAGATCCCAATCTGACCTACACTTCACACACAGATAAACATTTTGACCAAGTTCGGAAAGATCTGGCTAAAATGTACCCTTAAGAGCGTTAAGTTCTAGATTCATATATTGTTTAGGAAACCATTTAATCAATCTGAACATTAAATAAGTACAGGTAGAACAAGAATCAACTGTTGGAAAGAAATTAATTTGGTATTCATGGACAAGACAGGGCTAAACAAGGGATCATCTGTGATGATGACTCGAATGAATATTTACTGGCCTGTATCTTTCATAAAATGACACAAATCTGTTTTAATTTATATTTAATTTCAAGCGCATAAAACATGAACAATTACAGAGTAACATCTGTAATAAAATCTTTTAATAAAATGTGAAGAAATAAATATAAATTGTACTTCATTTCTTGTACTTTTCCTGAACTGGTTTCAATAATTCACAGAAAATTAAACAATCTCTAACAACATAAAAAGCCAGGGATTCCACCGTCTAAAGAACAAAACAAAAAGATCTATTTTTGCAAACTATCTGTTTTTCAAATTCGACTAACATGTAAACACCCCCCACACTGGATCTATTTTTGCAAACTATCTGTTCGCTCTTAACACCTATTAAGGCAAATAACTGGTATTTAAATGAATAGTTTTTCAAATTCAACTAACAAGTAAACACCCTCCCCCCCCACACACTGGATCCATTTTTGCAAACTATCTGTTCGCTCTTTACACCTATTAAGGCAAATGTCTGGTATTTAAATGAAAAGTTTTCAAATTCAACTAACAAGTAAACACCCTCCCCCAACACACTGGATCTATTTTTGCAAACTATCTGTTCGCTCTTTACACCTATTATGGCAAATGTCTGGTATTTAAATGAAAAGTTTTTCAAATTCAACTAACAAGTAAACACCCTCCCCCCACACACTGGATCTATTTTTGCACACTGGATCTATTTTTGCAAACTATCTGTTCGCTCTTTACACCTATTATGGCAAATGTCTGGTATTTAGATGAAAAGTTTTTCAAATTCAACTAACAAGTAAACACCCTCCCCCCACACACTGGATCTATTTTTGCAAACTATCTGTTCGCTCTTTACACCTATTAAGGCAAATGTCTGGTATTTAGATTAAAGTTTTTCAAATTCAACTAACAAGTAAACACCCTCCCCCCACACACTGGATCTATTTTTGCAAACTATCTGTTCGCTCTTTACACCTATTAAGGCAAATGTCTGGTATTTAGATGAAAAGTTTTTCAAATTCAACTAACAAGTAAACACCCTCCCCCCCCACACACACACACAGGATCTTTTTTTGCAAACTATCTGTTCGCTCTTTACACCTATTAAGGCAAATGTCTGGTATTTAGATGAAAAGTTTTTCAAATTCAACTAACAAGTAAACACCCTCGATCTATTTTTGCAAACTATCTGTTCGCTCTTTACACCTATTAAGGCAAATGTCTGGTATTTAGATGAAAAGTTTTTCAAATTCAACTAACAAGTAAACACACCCCCCACACACTGGATGATTTTTCAGTGCATAAGCCATATACAAACATAGTAGTTTTTAAAGGACTACTCATAAAGGACTGCAGTAACACATACAAATGTATATTACAACAGGAATATCAGCAAAAAGTGCATACTGTCAACAGTAAGACTGTTTCAATATTTGAGTATTATGGTAAATTGTTGCACACAGTTCCACATGCTACGAAAGACCGGTGGTGACATTTAAAATTCATTAATTCACGATTTCCTTTTCATAAATTCACAAATTTAACTTCATGAATTCACGATTTCTACTTCACAATTTCCTGATTTCACGAACTCACCATTTCACGTTTTTTACTTCACGAGTTCACGATTTCTCGATTTTTACTTCACAAATTCACTATTTCACTAATTCGTGAAGTAAAAATCGAGAAATCGTGAATTTATGAAGTAAAAATTGAGAAATAGTGAATTTGTGAAGTGGAAATCGTGAATTCATGAAAAGGAAATCGTGACATTATGAAGTGAAAATCGTGAATTATTGAATTTTAAATGTCATCACCTGTCTTTCGTAACATACTGTTTTAAAACAACGGTGTTATCAACTGTTGGCCTACTGACCTAGATTTTGGCCAAACATGACACAGTATCTAACTTGACCTAGATTTTATAGAGATAAACATTGCGACCAAGTTTCATAAAGATAGAGTCAAAATTCTGACCTCTATTGTGTTCACAAGATTGTTCAATGATTTGGCCTCATGACCTAGTTTTTGACCCCAGATGACCCAATATCGAACTTGACCAAGATTTTATAGTGATGATCATTGTGATCAAGATTCATGAAGATTAGGCCCAAATTGTGACCTCTATTGTGTTCACAAGGTTTTTCAATGATTTGGCCTAGTGACCTAGTTTTTGACTCCTGATGACCCAATATCAAACTTGACCTAGAATTTACTGAGATGATCATTGTGATCAGGTTTCATAAAGATAAGGCTCAAATTGTGACCTCTAATGTGTTCACAAGGTTTTCCTTTGCTTTGACCAAGTGACCTAGTTTTTGACCCCAGATGACCCAATATCGAACTTGACCTAGATTCTATGGAGATGATCATTGTGATCAAGTTCCTCTAGTGTGTTCACAAGCAATTGTGAACGGACGTACGATGGACGGACGTACGACGGACGAAGAGCGATCACAAAAGTTCACCTTGTCACTTTGTGACAGGTGAGCTAAAAAAACAAGAAACGAGGCACTGCCTCAAACCAGGTTTTCAACAAGAGACTAAAATGTCTATACATGTTATTTGACATACCCACATACCCAACTATTATAATTATTACTAAATGACGACCACCCAACCCCCACAAAAAGTTATTGCATAAAAAACACCCTGAAGAACGCTCCCCCCGCCGCCGCATGCCATTTCTCAGTCTAACTATCCAGTTTTTGTTGAAAACCTGGTTAACAGGGAAAAATTTGGAAACCGCATTTCTCATCCGAGACAGTAAAATATGCATGCATAAACAACAATTCGTCAGCAGATGTACTTTTTGACATCTATCTTATATCACTCCAAAATAACTGTTGCAAAACGCATAGTCATATAGTGAAAACAATTTGTCATCCTCTGGAATTATGGCATCTGTGGGTATTGGTAGTGTAAGACTGTTGATGCAAGTGTTCGCAGTTGGCAGTAATGATGAATTCTTCTGGAAACTAACAGACGGTGCTATTCCAAAACCTAAAGGGGGTTCGTAATCAGCTCCAGTGAAAAATTTCAGCACCATTCCCAGATGGATCCCCTCTCGTCTCCCACCTGTCAATGACAAATATAACAAACAAGTTAATACAAGAGAGCCATGATGGCCCTTATACCGCTCACTTGAACCTATGCCCATTTTAAAAAGTTTACTTATACACGCCATTTTCAAATTTCTGCCCAGCAGCTAGCAGGGAATTGTAGTTGCAAAGATATAACAAGAAAACGAAGCTTGTCATAAAACTTAAACCAATTACGCCAACGTTGATGCTGGGGCGAGAAAATTAGCTGTCCTTATTCTTCCACCTTGACCATGACCTTTGACCTCAGAGTCATCTACTTGTGAGGACCAACATCCCCACTAAGTTTGAGGGTCCTAAGCATTGCAAAGTTATAAGCTTTTTTGGTACTAAAGGTCACAGTGACCTTAACCTTCGACTTCAAGGTCATCTACTCTTCAGTTATAAGGGCTTTTTGGTCTAGGTAAAACAAGTGACCCCCTCATCCCAAGCCCGGGCGGGGACCGTTTAACCCCAAGTGCATTATTTGAACAATCTTGGTGGAGGGCTACTAGGCACTGCTACATACTAAATATCAATGGCCTAGGCCATGTGGTTTCAGACAAGAATATTTTTAAAGTTTTTTCCTATACAAGTCTATGTAAAACATGTGATCCCCCCCCCGGGTGGGACCTCTTTTTACCCCAGGGGCATAATCTGAACAAGCTTGGTGGAGGACCACTAGGCAATGCTAAATACAAAATATCAAAGGTCTAGGCCTTCAGACAAGACAATTTTTTAAGTTTTCAGTTAAAAAATCTTTTTTTAGCTCCTGTGACCTAGTTGTACTATGGAGCGGAACCATTTGAACAACTTTGAAAGAGGACCATCAAACGATCATTAATGCAAATTTTGGTCAAAATCCAAACAGTAGTTTAGGAGGAGATGTAGTTTGAAGAAATTGTTAACAGCCGGACGCACAACAGACAAAAAAGTGATCACAAAAGCTCGCCCTGCCACTATGTGACAGGTGAGCTAAAACACTCTGTACAAAAAAAGATTGGTGCTTCAAATTCTTGTAATGAAAGTTTAAATGAAAAAGTAAACGAAACAATCAATATGTAAAGAAATTGTCCACATCCGTATTTGAACTGTTGAACATTTCATTATTGCAGAATTTCTAAGAATGAAGAGGGGTTTTAAGAATTCTAAATGGCTCTGAAAGGCAAGACAGAAATTCAGCTTGGTTTAAAATCCATTGACTCTTAACTTCATTTTCACACTAGAACAGTCACTGAATGTTATTGATACCCAATACATCTGACCTATTGACCTAGATTTAATTCCATGTGGCCCAAACTTGGCCTAGACATCATGGAGATACACATTCTGGCCAAGTTTCATTTGTTTTGATCAAAACCATGGCCAGTAGAGTGTAAACACTCCAATTATTGACAACGCATGACAGACGAAGTACGACATACCATGACAAACAAAGGGTGGTAAGAGCTAAAGACAAGGGGCAGAATTGAAAAGTCTATACACGTTTTGCTGACTAAATCTGACAAGACACAGCAACAATCATTTCTACTGACCTGTTATTTCCCTCAGGTACTTGATGAACTTCTGGTAAATTGTTGATTCTTGGGGTCTTTGATTTGAGCCCTCTGGTGAGAATGCCGGGTTTAGTAAGTGCATCACCATCTTCAGTGTCAAAGGTGGGTCTTGTATGGGTGTCATCAGATGCTGCATAAAGGGGTGGGCTTTCTGGATCTGATAACAAATTTTAGAACATTAAATTACCACTGAATTAATTAACACCGACTCATTACCAGGTATCTAAATACACCTATATTACTGCCATGGCACAATATAGCGCCAAATAATGTTTAGAAAGAAATTTTGGATGGCTTTAATTAAGAAATAATACATTTGTGTCTGTGTTTTATCGCGTAATAAACTATGGGTATGAGTCGGATACACAGTCATTAAACCATGTGTACAGGTGTTTCTCGGAACACTCGTGTCCCCTTCATTCAAGCAATCCAAGGTTCGAACCTATGACCTTGGATGGTGACCTTGATCTTAAGCCAACCTGGTTGGCGCATGAGTTGTGCTGTCGTGGTAATGAGAGGAATATGTGGCTCAAATTTGATGATAATCCTTCAATGAGTTTAGAAGATCTAGAGCGGACACAAAAGTGCGATGATGATGACGACACTGCCGGGACGATACAAAGTATAATTTCTATACAAGCTCTATTCTGATTGGTAGATATTATAAAATTTTAGTTAAAAATGCAGGAATAAGTTTGAAATTGACACTAAAATTCTTTTTTAAATTTTAAGAGCCTCCTTTGTGTGAAATTTTGGATATGCACTTTCGGATTATTGGGGTGACTGGATTCAGTGGCTGCTAGCAAAAAAAAGAGTAGGTCAAAACATAGTTTGACTGTTGTCACAGAATGCATCTTGGATTACTCTTTGCAGATATACAATTTTCTTTCAAAACATCATTGAAACAAAACCACAGATGGACTTGGCTCTATGGGAAATGATTTAGTATTCTCTGACTTATATACCGATGCATCTTTTATGATGTATTTTTATTAAGCTGACCAAAATTTGTGAAGAAGGAAATTCAAGGACTTTTATCATAAAATCAAGCAGTTTTCAAGGCAAGAAACAAATGGAGTTTTAATGAGGTTTTTACAAATCTAGCAGGAGTGTTCAAGTGTGTGCCAACACGGTGGACCTGCAATCCAGACACCCTGGATTCGATTCCTGGCTGCACAAGGCCTTTTTTTAACAAGAGGGTCCAAAGGGCCCTGGGTCGCTCACCTGTTTGGCCAAGTGACCTAGATTTTGGCCCGAATGACACAGTATCTAACTTGACCTAGATTTTATAGAGATAAACATTGTGACCAAGTTTCATAAAGATACAGTCAAAATTGTGACCTCTAGTGTGTTCACAAGATTTTTCAATGATTTGGCCTCGTGACCTAGTTTTTGACCCCAGATGACCCAATATCGAACTTGACCTCAATTTTATAATGATGATCATTGTGATCAAGTTTCATAAAGATAAGGTCAAAATTGTGACCTCTAGTGTGTTCACAAGCTTTTTCAATGATTTGGCCTCGTGACCTAGTTTTTGACTCCGGATGACCCAATATCGAACTTGACGTAGATTTTATAGAGATGATCATTGTGATCAATTTTCATAAAGATTAGTCTCAAATTGTGACCTCTAGTGTGTTCACAAGCTTTTTCAATGATTTGGCCTTGTGACCTAGTTTTTGACCCCAGATAGCCCAATATGAAACTTGACCTAGATTTTATAGAGATGATCATTGTGATCAATTTTCATAAAGATAAGTCACAAATTGTGACCTCTAATGTGTTCACAAGGTTTTTCAATGATTTGGCCTAGTTACCTAGTTTTTGACCCCAGATGACCCAATATCGAACTTGACCTAGATTTTACAGAGATGATCATTGTGATCAAGTTTCATAAAGATTAGGGTCAAATTGTGACCTCTAATGTGTTCACAAGGTTTTCCTTTGATTTGACCTAGTGACCTAATTTTTGACCCCAGATGACCCAATATCGAACTTGACCTAGATTTTACAGATATGATCATTTTGATCAAGTTTCATAAAGATTAGGCTCAAATTGTGACCTCTAATGTGTTCACAAGGTTTTCCTTTGATTTGACCTAGTGACCTAGTTTTTGACCCCAGATGACCCAATATCGAACTTGACCTAGATTTTGTTAAGATGATCATTGTGACCAAGTTTCATAAAGATTAGGCCAAAAGTGTGACCGCTAGAGAGGACACACCCAATTGTTGACGGACGGACAGACGGACGGACGGACGACGGACGAAGAGTGATCACAAAAGCTCACTCTGTCACTTTGCGACAGGTGAGCTAATAAAAACATAATTTACAATGAATTTGGTATGCAGACGTTATACAATCACACATTTAATGTATCACTTAGGTAATGGTATTAACGACACATAATACAAAAAATAATTCACTGAATAAAAAAATGTTAAAATGTTATATGACTAATGATTAACCAGCTAATTTTCAATTATTGGGATGGTGTTTTGTTGGCTATTTAAATGACAAACGTAATGTCAAAACGTTTTAATAGCCTCAACCGAGAACTATGCCGACTAAGATATACCGTGACATATCGTGTTTTAAGTGTTATGGATTAAGATACAATACAAATGTAATGCTTCTACCATCTTACTATAACTGTATCATATAAATGTATGATAGTACTAGTATGTGTTTCAGATGTGCATGATTCTAAGTTTAAGTACCTGATACATTCCAAGAGCATCCATACCCTTTCCCAGTGCCACAAGTACATTCCTTGGTCTCTCACCGAAAAACTCCTGCAGATCCTCAGCATTCAGCAGTCGAGGAAGTTTACCATTCTGAAGCATACTTAATGCTGGAAAACAAACAGTTTTCTTATTATGTATGGCTCAAACAGAACATTTTCAAGATTTTTTAAAGTTATTTTTGCAAGAGTATTCCTTTAATACCTCATAAATGCCTATCATGATGTGTTCATGACTTTCAATGCGAAGACATGTAGCGTGAAACTAGTATTACACTAAGCATAATTCTATGTAAACTATAAATGGCAATACTTGCTTACAACATTGAACATGTATAGCAAATGACTAGAGCTGGTTTCTGCACAAAATAAAATGCATAATTTCTTGTGGCACAATGTTGATTATGTTTGGTACTTTGCATTTGTGATTTTTAGAGACTTTCTCCCCTCAGCATATTTTATCGACTTTCCAAACTAAGTACATTAACAAGAGGGCCATCACAACCCTATATTGATCACCTGAGAAACCCTGACCCAATTTGAAAACATTTTTTTACAGAATTACCTTCAATTACCAATAAACAAGTAGCTGTTTTTAATTTCGATTAAGTTTCATTATGATAGGTTAATATCTGAGGCATCTGTTGTGTACATAATGTTCCTATTATTTGGCCCAGTGACCTACTTTTGGACTTAAAACCCCCAGATTTGCATTCAACCTAGAGATCATTGAAACAAGCATTATGACAAAGTTTCACGAAGATCTTATCAAAACATGGCTTTAAAGATGTTAACAAGAATTTCCTATTATTTGACCTGTGACCTAGTTTTTAACCCCAAACAACCTAGATTCAAATCTGGGCTAAAGATCGTTGAGACGATCATTCTGACCCACTTCAATAAAAATCTGATTCAAAATGTGGCCTCTAATGCACACAAAATTTCCGTACAATTTGCCCTAATAACCTAGATTTTGACCCTATCATTACTGAAATTCAAACTTGGCCTAGACGTTTTGGTGACTATCTGATCTAGTTTCATGAGGCTCTGATCAAAACTGTGGCATCTACAACGCAAAAAGACAACGTCGGACGAAAAGCCTGATCAGAATAGCTCACTCTTGAGCACTGCATGCTGATGTGGGCTAAACAGTTGCAAATATATTGTTAAATTCTTTGATCCAAGTTAAATACATTTAGATAATGTTACTTAGCAACTTTAGGGAAAATACATTTGTTCAACTATTCATGACGACTGTGTTCTGCAATGGGGGACTTAGTCAGTTATATGCCCTTGCCAAATAAACCAATTCGACAACAGTGCAGAAGATTATTTGGTGAAGATACTCAGCGAAACAATTATGCTAAACACTAAATAATGGGGGTAGTACAATAGCTCTCATTATTCTTCGAATAGTCAAGCTAAAAATGGGTTTTTATTTCTTACTATAACTTGTGCAAAGTGCAACTAAAGCCTCAATTTAGGGCCTCTCAATAAAGTTGGTCTTATATGTTAAGGCCAAACCAAACTGATATTGTGGTTCTAGTAACCCTACCTACCCTATTTGTTTGCCCCTACCCTAACATGGGCGTAGGAGCGTCTTCAACATTGGGGGGGCCAAACATTTGGCAACTTAGGGTAAAAAATTTTTTTTTCTCACTTCGCTCGCAAACTAATTACATTATGTCAAAATATGACAGTACCCATTGTTTGCACAATAATACACTCGTACATAAATTGTACTCTTAAAGTCGACAGTCCTCCTACATCTATATAATAACTGTGAATTTATAGTTTTGGGGTAATTTGGTTTAGTAAATATAGATAACCAAAAGTGAATCAGTTGAAGTATAATGGGGTCCGGGGGTATTCCCCTGGAAATTTTTCTAAACAATGGATCAATCTGGTGCATTCTAAGCGTTCCGAGATACCTAATTTGGTATTAAAAAAGGACCTAAATACAGGGAATTTTAAAAGTTCTTACATTAAAGTGTGTGCACTAAATTTAAATTCCTCGATTTTGAGATTGAAACTTAATCTGAAAACTTTTGTTTGAAAGGCTTTATATATAATGGACAACCTCTCCAAGTCGCAAACGAGGGTTGGGGGACGTTTCGAGTATAATATATGTTACGAGTGTATCTTTTGCAAACAATGGGTGTTGAAATATTTTTATGTAAATGAATTTATTTTGGGAGCGAAGCGAGCAAAAAAAATTTTTTATACAGTTTACCAAGAACTGAAGGCAAATTGCCTATAACGATATATATTAGGTCGTAAATTATGGTTTTCGTCTGAATTATTGGGGGGCCAAAAGATATGTTGGCCCCCCCTGTCCAGACATTGGGGGGGCCTGGCCCCCCTGGCCCCCCCCCTGCTCCTACGCCCATGCCTAAACATTTTATGGCATTTTTGCTGGAAGTCACCGCGGATTGTTGATTTTCCAGTGCATAAAATCAATAAAATAATTTTAAAAATAAAATATTTTTCCTACCTACCTAGATACCCTATTTTTTCAGCATGTTACCAGAACCACAATATTAATTTGTTTTGGCCTAATACTGAATTTATAAAAGAGGACATTTCACAACCAACCATATGACTATGACCATAACATAACAATACAGTTCAATAGCTAGAAATAATCCATCTTTCATTGCCGTTCTTGTTTGAATAAAAAGCACTGGACAAGCATGGGCATTAAACAAGCATTTTACAAGCGTTCACCATTCAATAAATAATGTACATATAATAAATTGTTATAACTTAAACAAGAAAAATTATAAGCCAATGTTTATAATAACAAACCTTGATTGGTTGGTGAGGCTGGTTGAGGCAAACTTCCAGATGCTTGAACCTCTGCACGGAAACGTGCTCTGTCCCCAATAGTGGTTAACCCAAGATATGATAAATCATTGTCTGACAGCTGTTTGCACGTTTGAAGTGTTGTGACCTTCTGTTTTCTGAAGTTTTCTAAAAGATTTCTGAGCCCAATTTTTTCTAAGACAGGCAAAACTGGATCCTGAGATAAAGTAGCCATGTTGAACATTGGCTGAAATAAATCAGAAGTCATTCAATAATTATATGTTGCTGCATGATGTACAAAATGGCAAATTGTTTGTTTTGGGTTTTAAGTCCCACTCAACAGTATTTCTGTCATATGGAGACTACCCAGTCTTTATCCTGGAGCGGGCAAACCAGCAGTTACCTGGAAATAACGAGCCAATCCAGGTTATGGATTGTATTGCTGAGCGTCAAGCAATGGATATTTACCAGTACCATTTTTTACGACTTTGGTATGTCGCAGCCAGGGATCAAACCCGGGACCTCTCGCACTCGAAGCGGACATTCTACCACTGAGCTATCTAGGCGGATTGATATCCCTGCCGAATTAGGCAAATTACATCAAATAACAAGAAGCGTCGCAAACGGACGCCACGCTCGACTACAGCGCTTTGTCACAAAGGGGCATAATCCATGAAATATTGAAATGCAGAGTGAGCAATCTTGTCACATGTCATTTTTACATCATAATCAATCAGTATACCCAGTTTCATTGATGTTCCATGAACGGTTTTTGAGAAATACTCTAAAACAGAAACTTGCCGAAAAACTTTAACTTGAGTAGATGCCAACGCAGACGCGGACGTGGACGCCAGGGGTAGTACAATAGCTCTCATTATTCTTCGAATAGTCGAGCTAAAAATCAGTTACTGTATAGCGGGTATTTTTAGCGGTAGTTTATGTTCGCGTTTTCAGGAGTTGTTTGAATTCGCGGTAGCTTGGTTTCGCGGAAACAGCATTGACCGCGAAAATTAAATATTGTGTGTGTGTGAGAGAGAGGAGGTCAATATTGGGAGACATGCAGTTAACAGCTACTATTACATGTTTTAATCCGTTGTTGTGGACTTTATAAAGCGTATGTATTAGCAAATCCAACATAGATGAATTGCTTGAATAATGAAAAAAAATCCTGGATATACACGCGATTCTTAAAACAAAACTAATGAAAGTTAGTAAGCTTATTTATAAATGATCTGTCACGTGATCACTGACTATTGTTGTTAGAAGAACATGGGCACACAAACCAATACATAATTCGGCAAACATACAAAAGGCTGTGAAATCCGACGTAGGTGTTACAAAGTTTATTATTCACATCTTTTAATTATATTCAATAATCAGTTTTGATACACTTGTGTAGAGTTTTAAACTCATTTTACGAAGACTTTTATTCATTATGTTAAGCCTATTAATTATTGTCTTCGTCCCGTATTTTGATATTGACGCAACGCGCTATATGCAATATCTAATGTTTTTATTAAATGCACAGCTTCGTAATCAGGTCAAAGTTGGGTTGTTTTTAAGTTTCTTCCTCATACGCCTGAGTGGGTGACGTTTAGTCATGAAGTGTGTCTTCTTGTAAATTGTATATTACGACATAAATATTTTGTGGGTATTAGATTTCGCGCTATTGATGTTAACTGCGAATATAGCGAAAATTAAAACCCCGCGAAAAATACCTGCTATACAGTAGTTGCGAAGTATCCCTATCCACACCTGTAATATGGCTACAGGAAGATGGAATACTGTGAATGTATTAAAATTTGTTGACATCATATTTTGTGCTACAATGTTAAAACAAGAGAATCAGTAGAACTGATTAATGCTCCTTAATAAACTGTACAAACACTAGCTTTAGCAAGATGGGAAAACTGGATAAAAATACTGGAGTTATAGATTATTGTTCCTGGGCCGGTACATCTTTTTATTGTCCTTTATCTTTATACCAAGTTTCATTTAGTTATTCTTAGCATAAAATATGACCAGACAAGCAATAGTTCAGCAAATATGGTTTCTGGTTCACTGCAAATCTTCTCATTACCCTTGATTGTTATTTCAAGTTTCATTTGATGCCCTTCAGTAGTTGAAGAGATATGCCCTATACAAGCTTTGTATATAAAAAACACCAAAAGGGAAATAATTCTGCAAATAAAACAAGTAGAGTTATCGTTCTTGTTCACTGCATATCGTCTTAACCCTTTATCATTGTTCCAAGTTTCACTAAGTTTCCTCCAGTAGTTGTACAGATGAGACCTTAATAAGCTTTTTTATATCATAAATATAGGATAGACCAGTGGGTAAGGATAGACCAGTGAGTAAGGATAGACAGTGGGTAAGGATATACCAGTGGGAAAGGATAGACCAGTGGGAAAGGATAGACCAGTGGGTAAGGATAGACCAGTGGGTAAGGATAGACCAGTGGGGTAGGATAGACCAGTGGGGTAGGATAGACCAGTGGGTTAGGACAAACCAGTGGGGTAGGATAGACCAGTGGGTAAGGATACACCAGTGGGGTAGGATAGACCAGTGGGGTAGGATAGACCAGTGGGGTAAGATAGACCAGTGGGTAAGATAGACCAGTGGGGTAGGATAGACCAGTGGGGTAAGATAGACCAGTGGGTAAGGATAGACCAGTGGGGTAGGATAGACCAGTGGGGTAGGATAGACCAGTGGGGTACGATAGACCAGTGGGGTACGATAGACCAGTGGGGTACGATAGACCAGTGGGGTAGGATAGACCAGTGGGGTAGGATAGACCAGTGGGGTAGGATAGACCAGTGGGGTAAGATAGACCAGTGGGGTAAGATAGACCAGTGGGGTAAGATAGACCAGTGGGTAAGGATAGACCAGTGGGGTAAGATAGACCAGTGGGTAAGGATAGACCAGTGGGTAAGGATAGACCAGTGGGGTAAGATAGACCAGTGGGGTAGGATAGACCAGTGGGGTAGGATAGACCAGTGGGGTAGGATAGACCAGTGGGTAAGGATAGACTAGTGGGTAAGGATAGACCAGTGGGTAAGGATAGACCAGTGGGGTAAGATAGACCAGTGGGGTAGGATAGACCAGTGGGTAAGGATAGACTAGTAGGTAAGATAGACCAGTGGGTAAGGATAGACCAGTGGGGTAAGATAGACCAGTGGGGTAGGATAGACCAGTGGGGTAGGATAGACCAGTGGGTAAGGATAGACCAGTGGGGTAGGATAGACCAGTGGGTAAGGATAGACCAGTGGGTAAGGATAGACCAGTGGGGTAGGATAGACCAGTGGGGTAGGATAGACCAGTGGGGTAGGATAGACCAGTGGGGTAGGATAGACCAGTGGGGTAGGATAGACCAGTGGGGTAAGATAGACCAGTGGGTAAGGATAGACCAGTGGGTAAGGATAGACCAGTGGGGATAGGATAGACCAGTGGGGTAGGATAGACCAGTGGGGTAGGATAGACCAGTAGGTAAGGATAGACCAGTGGGTAGGATAGACCAGTGGGGTAGGATAGACCAGTGGGGTAGGATAGACCATTGGGTAAGGATAGACCAGTGGGGTAGGATAGACCAGTGGGGTAGGATAGACCAGTGGGTAAGATAGACCAGTGGGTAAGGATAGACCAGTGGGGTAGGATAGACCAGTGGGTAAGGATACACCAGTGGGGTAGGATAGACCAGTGGGTAAGGATAGACCAGTGGGTAAGGATAGACCAGTGGGGATAGGATAGACCAGTGGGGTAGGATAGACCAGTGGGGTAGGATAGACCAGTGGGTAAGGATACACCAGTGGGTAAGGATAGACCAGTTCGGTAGGATAGACCAGTGGGGTAGAGACCAGTGGGTGAGGATACACCAGTGAGGTAGGATACACCAGTGGGTTAGCATAGACCAGTGGGGTAGGATAGACCAGTTCGGTAGGATAGACCAGTGGGGAAGGATAGACCAGTGTGTAAGGATAGACCAGTGGGGTAGAATAGACCAGTGGGGTAGGATAGACCAGTGGGTAAGGATAGACCAGTGGGTAAGGATAGACCAGTGGGGTAGGATAGACCAGTGAGTAAGGATAGACCAGTGGGGTAGGATAGACCAGTGTGTTAGAATAGACCATTGGGTAAGGATAGACCAGTGGGGTAGGATAGACCAGTGGGTAAGGATAGACCAGTGGGTAAGGATAGACCAGTGGGTAAGGATAGACCAGTGGGGTAGGATAGACCAGTGGGTAAGGATAGACAGTCGGAAAGGATAGACCAGTGGGTAAGGATAGACAGTGGGTAAGGATAGACCAGTGGGTAAGATAGACCAGTGGGTAAGGATAGACCAGTGGGGTAGGATAGACCAGTGGGTAAGGATAGACCAGTGGGGTAGGATAGACCAGTGGGGTAGGATAGACCAGTGGGTAAGGATAGACCAGTGGGGTTAGATAGACCAGTGGGTAAGGATAGACCAGTGGGGTAGGATAGACCAGTGGGGTAGAATAGACCAGTGGGGTAGGATAGACCAGTGGGTAGGGCTAGACCAGTGGGGTAGGATAGACCAGTGGGTAAGGATAGACCAGTGGGGTAGGATAGACCAGTGGGTAAGGATAGACCAGTGGGGTAAGATGGACCAGTAGGTAAGGATAGACCAGTGGGGTAGGATAGACCAGTGGGGTAGGATAGACCAGTGGGGTAAGATAGACCAGTGGGTAAGGATAGACCAGTGGGGTAAGATAGACCAGTGGGTAAGGATAGACCAGTGGGTAAGGATGGACCAGTGGGGTAAGATAGACCAGTGGGGTAGGATAGACCAGTGGGGTACGATAGACTAGTGGGGTACGATAGACCAGTGGGTAAGGATAGACCAGTGGGTAAGATAGACCAGTGGGGTAGGATAGACCAGTGGGGTAGGATAGACCAGTGGGGTAGGATAGACCAGTGGGGTACGATAGACCAGTGGGTAAGGATAGACCAGTGGGGTAGGATAGACCAGTGGGTTAGGACAAACCAGCGGGGTAGGATAGACCAGTGGGTAAGGATACACCAGTGGGGTAGGATAGACCAGTGGGTTAGCATAGACCAGTGGGTAAGGATAGACCAGTTCGGTAGGATAGACCAGTGGGGTAGAGACCAGTGGGTGAGGATACACCAGTGGGGTAGGATAGACCAGTGGGTTAGCATAGACCAGTTGGTAAGGATAGACCCGTGGGTAAGGAAAGACCAGTGGGGTAGGATAGACCAGTGGGTAAGGATAGACCAGTGGGGTAGGATAAACCAGTGGGTAAGGATAGACCAGTGGGTAAGGATAGACCAGTAGGTAAGGATAGACCAGTGGGGTAAGATAGACCAGTGGGTAAGGATAGACCAGTGGGGTAGGATAGACCAGTGGGTAAGGATAGACCAGTGGGGTAGGATAGACCAGTGGGGTAGGATAGACCAGTGGGGTAGGATAGACCAGTGGGGTAGGATAGACCAGTGGGGTAGGATAGACCAGTGGGTAAGGATAGACCAGTTGGTAAGGATAGACCAGTGGGTAAGGATAGACCAGTGGGTAAGGATAGACCAGTGGGGTAGGATAGACCAGTGGGGTAGGATAGACCAGTGGGGTAGGATAGACCAGTGGGGTAGGATAGACCAGTGGGTAATGATAGACCAGTGCGTAAGGATAGACCAGTGGGTAAGGATAGACCAGTGGGGTAAGATAGACCAGTAGGTAAGGATAGACCAGTGGGGTAGGATAGACCAGTGGGGTAAGATAGACCAGTGGGGTAGGATAGACCAGTAGGTAAGGATAGACCAGTGGGGTAGGATAGACCAGTGGGAAAGAATAGACCAGTGGGGTAGGATAGATCATCATATACCATGGGATAGGATAGACCAGTGTGGTAGTATTGACTAGTTGGGTAGTATGGACCAGTGGGGTAGTATTGACCAGTGGGGTAATGACAATGGGGATAGTATTGACCAGTGAGGTAGTATTGACCAGTGGGATAATATTGACCAATGTGGGTAGGATTGACCAATGTGGGTAGGATTGACTAGAGGGGTAGGATTGACCAGTGGGGTAGGATTGACCAGTGGGGTAGGATTGACCAGTGGGATAGTATTGACCAGTGGGGTAGTATTGACCAATGTGGGTAGGATTGACCAGTGGGGTAGAATTGAATTGTGGGGTAGGATTGAACAGTGTGGTAGGATTGACCAGTCATAGGATTGACCAGTTGGGTAGGATCGACCACTGGCTTGGAATTGACCAGTGCATAGTATAAACATGTGGGATACTCAATTGGATAGTATTGACCATGCAGTGCCAGTGGGATAGGTTTGACCAGTGGGTTAGTATAATTGGTGGGTAAGTATAAAAAACGAATCGTACAAGCCTGACAATATGTACTGCGGCACTTGATAACACTAACAGTATCGTTCTGTGCAAGTATGGTGAAAATCGCGTGAGAAATCATGGTGTAGGAATTCGAAATCACAGGAATTCGAAATTATATCACAAAAAAACAGAATTTGGCACTTCCAACTTCCATAGTGTATACAGTAAAGGAAAAGTTGGGAATGCCAAATTCTGTTTTTTTTTTGTGATATAGTTTCGAATTCCTGTGGAGAAATGAAGGAGTTGCGCATAGAAATTAGAAGAGTGTGACGGACGGATCGACACACGAGCGCACGTACGGAATGATGCCTACCATTACTACGCGGGGGATAATAAACAATTACATAACATGTAATAAGGTACCGTACACTCAATCAGACAAAGCTCTGCAATTTTGCACCACATTGTCATTGGTTCGAACTGTCCGAGGGACGAAACATGCTCGCACGAAATCGGACAAAGAAGCAAACAGTAGCTCTATAATTTAATTTAAAACAAGTACATGCATAAGTACACTTTAAAATGGGTCTAATACAACAGACATAGTTAACAGAAATTTACATCAGACTTACTTTTTTACGCTTGATTTCTACGGTCGAATCATGTTCCGTCTGCTTGAACCGGTGTTGACATAAAATACACCCACTATAAACAGTCTCGTCAATATAATGACGAATCGGTTCCATATAAAGAAGAAGTTATAAATATAAGCACGTTTTCAATTCATATAATGTTGATTGATACAAATGCTGTTTTCAATCAATATAAGGATGGCATGGTTTCATATAATGACAAAATGAACCTATATATTGCTACTTTGGTATCATATAAGGACGGTTAGTTTCATATATTGTAATTTGGTATCATATAAACACGTTTTTGATTGATATATTGTTAAATGGTATCATATGTACACGTTTTGGATTGATATATTGTAAATTGGTATCATATATACACGTTTTGGATTGATATATTGTAAATTGGTGTCATATATAGAGTCATAGACGCTTTGGATTGATATATTGTAAATTGGTGTCATATATACACGTTTTGGATTGATATATCGTAATGTGGTATCATATATACACGTTTTGGATTGATATATTGTAAGTTGGTATCATATATACACGCTTTGGATTGATATATTGTAAATTGGTATCATATATACACACTTTGGATTGATATATTGTAAATTGGTATCATATATATATACATGTTTTGGATTGATATATTGTAATTTGGTATCATATACATGTATACACGCTTTGGATTGATATATTGTAAGTTAGTTGGTATCATATATACACGTTTTGGATTGACATATTGTAAGTTAGTTGGTATCATATATACACGTTTTGGATTGATATATTGTAAGTTGGTATCATATATACACGCTTTGGATTGATATATTGTAAATTGGTATCATATATACACGCTTTGGAATGATATAATGCAAGTTAATTGGTATCATATATACACGCTTTGGATTGATATCTTGTAAGTTGGTATCATATATACACGTTTTCGATTGATACATTAGCCTTTTGACGCAATACTTTGTATAACGCCCATATAAGACAGTCATGGCTTTCCATAGTTAACAGTGTATGAATCATATTATATTAGTGGACTACCTCGTTACGTGTTCCTATATATCTACAAGTACACTAGTATTTATTTCCAACCCGACATAAAACAACATTGTTACAATGAGTGCTATGATGCAAGATAGCTAGACGAGCACCTAAATGTTGAAGCTTTGGAACGTGGAACAGCAACCTCATGTCCCGTTGCTAGTACTAATCGTATCCGGTGTTCGTATTGTTCATGAATATGGACCTATCTTGTGGTTGGTTTCAATGAGCTAAACAATATACTAGTACCATAATCAATCATTAAATTTCTCGTATGTGTTGAATGAACTGAGTTGTTCCAAATAACGCAACGTTAGACTGGTTCCTCGATCTAATTTACTTTCGCAATATTCTGGTAGCAGCCTATAAAAAACGTGTAAAAGTTTGTGCCGTGAGAAGAACGAATTCATGATAATTGCTCATATAATGATAAAATTATGTCCAGTCTTTAAAACACCATTCGGTGGCAAGAAAACTGGTGTGAATGCGTACATTTAGGCGTGGCTTTTGGTGTGTTGTACATTACCTACACGTGTTGTTCAAGCTACACATAGCAAAACAATGTTTAATTTATTCGTACCCCATAATCACGCCTTATAATCAGAAAGGTTGTGTGGTTATCTTTTTTGTTTTCTGTTTGCTAGAGTCAGATCAAGCAGGCACCGTGTGTGTGTACAAGGTTAATGTATTATGTATGATGACTATTGCTACCATTGTCACTAATAACAGACAGTTAAGTTCTGAGGCAGTTTATAGTCCGTCCTGGAGTTTTACGACCTATGTGTAACATAAATGTTAATGAGTTTTAATTGCGGTCGGTAATAAACAAATAATTCCGGTGCGGCCTGTTGGATTCTCTGCTTGGTATGTGTATGATTTTATTGCTCACCTACTAAACGATTAGGCAATAAAATGTTGATAAACTATTCGGCGATTCCACTTCATGTGGTGGCATACTGGCAATGGGTTCCAACCAAAGATGAGTACCGTGATTTCTAAAAGCCTTGACTTGTGTTGACATGTATTCGTTTGACTGAGTGATGTTATCTTTTGTAATCGTTAGTGTTTCTCCTGATATTCAGTAAATTAGACTGGTCTTGTGAATGTTGTGATGTTTAACAGTACAGTGACAATGAACAAGAACCAGTCTGTATAATGTACACTGGAAACATCTGATAATTGTAGAAAATAAAAAAGAATACTTGTGCCTTCATACTGGTTGCATGATTCCAAGTCAAAAGAAGGTTAATAGCTCAATTACTATAAACATACAATTGGCACATTTAAGCCAGTACGCAAAGGTTATTTATGTGATCGTGGCTTTGTGATCCTTATGTTATGGTTTGCTTATATCTTCACACCATATGTTCGGACTGATGCTCTATAGCGTTTATCATATTGAGTCATGTTTGTCTTTGTTTTGGCTCATACGGTAGACTGTATATACTTTGTATATTCAAGTTAACAGTACGAACCTTTAATATGCGTTATCTTTTACCAATTGTTTTTATGGAAATTAAAGTCATACTTTATTGAAACATGTTAAAAAGCTGTTGCTACAACATTTTGATTTACGCGATATTTAAAGTAGTACATTAAGTCCAAAAATACAACGTACTAAATAGTCCTCAATGATCACCATTGCAACTTGATATAGTTGACCTTCAATGAATTGCCTTATAAAAGGTATTTGTTATATAATAAAATAAATTCATCAGCTTAATGAAACAGATCAAACACATATTTTATGAAGGGACTCTATTTCTTACTAATAGTTCGGGTCTTGTTCTCTTTTGCTTGGTGAGTTAGGTATGGTTATATGAAAAATGCACCAACATACTTGAATGCGCAAATCTAAGTTGACAAATACCCATAACCTCGAGATGTTAAGAGCCCGACACATTGTTACATGGTATCCTTTGGAACAAGATTGTTCTACCACTAATGTTGTAGTGTGCATTTCTCTGATTCAGCATGAGCGATACATGTATTTGTTTCACTAACGTTCAAGAGTACATGTTGTTGTTTTGCTTTGTGTTTTTCTCTCTTTTAGTTATTTGTGTTTCCAATCAATATGTTATGCATTGTTTCATATACTTGTGTATTTTTATAATGTAATTGTATGCCAGAAATGGCCCATAATTGGAATTGAAATTATTTCTATTCTATTCTAATGTGACAATACTACATGCAATCATTCAATGTTGAATCATATTTATTTAACATAAATCATGAATCACTGGATAGATGATCCACCCTCCAGAAACAAACTTTGTAATTTGATTGTTTTACGACAATTTTGAAAACTAAAAATTCTGTAATTCAAATTTCTCATCCCCAAACCAACCATGTTTTATTGCAAAAAGTGAACTAATGGAGACATCGCCGTAACCACGCTCAAATCTGTTTGTGGGTTCTATTTCAAAAAGAAGAATCGAATTTCAGCAACTCATGGAAACTTAACACGACCAGAAATAAATGTATGCAAGATCACGTGACGTAATCCATTCAAGTGCACCATTTCCAAGAAGTCAATTAACGTCTTCGCACCATATTACATGAAATGTCACGTGCGGGCAATGTCCCGAGTCTTGCTTTTACCGAATGGATTTTAGGACCGCTAAATGCTGTCATTAAATTGTGATTTTTAAAGTTATTTTGTACCGTTTAAGATGTCTAGTTCCTCCCAACAATCATTTGAAGTGACAAGAAATTTTAACAAGATTGGAAAAATATTTGACATTTTATTTGAGCCAATAATGACTAATACCCCAAAACAGTTCCGGTTCTGTTTTAAGTTTATGACTTTGTTCTAAGCTCCCCCATAAAATTCCTTTCATCATAAAAGTCCCCTAATTGTTATTCTGCGAAAGTGTCCACGTTTCGAAAGAATGATGTCATGCACAAAACGTTTATGTAAATACTACCCCACCCACCTTTTGTATGAACTCTCTGATTAAGGTATAAGAGAACCAAGATTGAGCTGAACACACGAGGGGCGGGGAACACACACAGCTGTGTACATCTCCTTCTTTCACAAACTTCTAAAAGTGAGATTTGTTGTTCAAATTGATCTAAACTGAAGCCATTTGAGCTTTTGAACACTTTATTAATCTTTCTCGGTCTGCCATTTTTGGCTACTAACTGGTGTCTTGGTAGAATTCAGGACCGCAAATGTCGTTATGGACGTGCTAACATGATAAGTGGCACCAACGCATAACCAGAAATGTTTCCATTCAGGGCCAGTATAAAATAGTTATTCAATGGGAAAGTTACATAGAATTGTGTTTATATCAATAGTTATTTTTGTGATATATATATTATTTCCAATGTAACCAGCGTGACATGTTGCTGAATGCACATTCGATCACTTATTATTTACTTGATTCCGGAAAAAAACACACTCAGTTCGGGAGAAATAGTGCAGAATCAGGATTACCATCAAGAATTGAGACTGTTCAATTAAGATATGTATTTACTTCAGCTTCTCAATTCATGGAAAACAACAGTAAACACACCAAAGCTTTCCCCAATGATATTATTTATACAAGAACTAAAGATTCCCCGTTACATGTTTACGAGTTCTGCCATGGGTAAATATGTCTGTCTTAAATCCCTACAGGGAAACACGTAAAACGTCATTATACGTAAATTTTGTGAAATATAAAACAGAATTCTAAATTTATTACATAAAAATCTCAATTTTATAATGATGAAGTCACATGATCTACGTACGACTTTGTGTTTTTCTGCCTGATGTCAATTATTCTTTCCAAAGATTGTAAATGTTGTTTTAATGACTTTTAATTAATTTTCATTGTTTTTTATTTGTAATGACAAGAAGTAGTATACATACAATTGATTAACAAAGTGCACGTTAATGTTGCTTATATTCTGTCCTTGCTTTGTTAATATGTTCCCCACAGTGTCTTGTACCAATTCATCCCAGCTCATTATACGTAATGTCTTTCATTACATGATTCAGTTCAGATTTAAAAAAAACTAACAAGATCAGAACCAATGATAAACCCCATAAAAAACAAAAGCATTTCAGCCCTTTTAGAATTTATTGACGGAACATGCGCGTGGTTTTCTTCCTTGTGGCATTTTGTAAAATATATTGGAGTATTTCTTAATTCTCTTGACGTCAATATGATCATTTCAAACTCACGTGGAACAATTCTTTAATGTGATACCAAGATTATAATTATCCCTTTGAGAATATTGAACATGTACGACGTATTTGAAGGTCATACTTCAAATGTGAATAGGCCTTATTTCATTCAAATATGTTTATGTCTATTCTTTAGTTGGTTTTCTAGTCTGAATTCCGCCTCATGTACTTAACGAATTGTGAAATCTTGCATTTCTGACGGGATATAAATTGTCCTAATTTGTTTAAATGTTTAATCCTCGTTATTGATATGTGAATTATTAACCTTATCAGTACAAGTTATTTGAGTATATGGACCTCACACGTGATCACCTACTTTAAGCATGAAAGCGGGTATTATTGACTAATCTCGCTCTAATATTAAGTATATTAACATGTTTTATGTTATGTTAATGTGGCGGAAAACCAATGCGTAAGTTTGTTTTAATATCACATTGCATATTTACATTAAATCTTTCCCATAAGTCAAATATTGTATTTTTAAAATCAAATGATTTTATAAGTACCTTGTTTAATAGCAATAAGCTTGAAGCGGATTCAAACACACTCAATAAATTAATTCAATTCAAGTCCCGTGGGAAATTTCAAATTTGACTATTAACATGTCAGCACGTGACGAAAACTTGGAACAGAACATATCGAGAGAAATCCGAAGTTTACCGAAAATGAACGGAGGTAAATGTATCCGAACGGGTATGAATAGACTGCTTATACGAAATTAATTCTTGAGCATTTGAGCAGACGAACATTCGAACGGACATACGTATGTGTGGACATTTCTATTGACTTTGACAATACAATTTGCAGGTAGTCATTTCGTGTCAAGATATTTCCAACATACAGAGCTAAATCTAAATGCAAATGTTTACAGTTTTTATTTTGAGCACTACCAAATACAAACAAAACCCTAAAATAGGACTAGCAAATTGAGTGTATCCTATTTTAAACCCATTTTACATGGTAGAGTTTTTATAGGTTGCTCAAGTTTGACCCGAAATAAGTTGTTTGTAATCGATTACAATGTTCTATTAACATGGGGTCGTGACCTCGCAGCATCTGTTGGGTACTATTTATAGAAGAATAGTCTAAATAGGTTTCAATTAGAAATTTCACACTCCGCTTAAATCTCAAGATGCTGTCCATAGCAATGTATATTTCATCTGTACACGTTGCAAAAATGAAGAAAAACGTTCGTCTTGTCAGTCTTAGGAATTTATGAGAAAACAATTATCGAAACATTTGTTCAAGCCACACGCAGATAGAATAAATCAATAATAAATCTTGTAGAATTTGAGGAGAGCTAATCCGACGTTTTTGTAGCCGTCCATGAAATATAAGTCTTACGTGTTATATAGTACCGGTGAACATCACTGACACTTCGCCTATAGAGTTACACACACGAGGAATCTACCAATCTTTCTCAACAAATATCCAAGAAAATAACTCAAAACATTTTCCCCGACTAATCGCCAGAAACTTGAAGGGTTTCAATTATCTATGCGTTATTTTCTGCCTCATTAGATAGACTTTTCATTATACCATCTATTTGGCCTGCCTCTTTTTAAATTAACATGCTGCGATATCATTAACTTTTCACACGACGTAAAAACCTGTTTACCAGCTGTGTGTAGGATAATGGTGAGGGTATGGAGAATATCACTAATGTTTTCATAATTTGTCAAACTAAACATACTCTATTTCATGCGTCAAAAACGCTTAACATCCGTTATCCTCGCTAAGCGTAATGGAAAACTTTTATCTTTTTTATCATTCAGAGTAACTCTAAATCTTATATTCGTGTATCATCTACTTTCTTCCAGCCTCATTGTGAAATGGATGCGTTATTAACACCTTCCATTAGACAGGCGTTTCTCTAAGTGTAATGTGTTTTCGTCATGTTGATACATTTCGGAAGATATTTTTTCAAGCGATGTTATAAACCGTGTGTTCCAGTACAATATCGCTAACGGTCTTTGTATTTTCCATTTGAATCCTATTTGTATTGGTATTATTTTATCAGCTTTTTATTCTTCCCGATTAGATCAGCTCGACCCTGTGACCCGGTTGAATGGCAGATGTATGTTCAGTTGCGTGTCAAGCATGGTGCCGTGTAATAATCATCATCTGTGTTTTTATTCAGGTTTTCTATGACTGTGCTGGCTTCTCTGCCCGATTGTGTATTACCTTTACTTGATATTTTGTTTTGTACAACATGTATGTATCACGAGGATATAAGAAACTAACATTCGCAGCTTAATCACTTGACGCTGTGTGTAGGAGTTTGAAATAATATTATTTATCGAATATTAACGTGATCAATGTATGCGCAATGTTGATTATTCCATTTCTTGTTTAATGTCCTTTATACTGTTAGACATCACAACTTTGTTTCTAGGCTACGTTTCAAACATGTGAAACATAAATATGAAATATTTAGATCCCATTCGTTTTCCCTACGCACCTATCACATTATACGACTATTCTTGACACTATTGTTCAATCTTCACAATAGTAAGTCATTGATAAATCTAACAACCATGTACTAACTTACAGACAAATATATAAAATTGGCGAAAAATTGTAATTATAATACAGGCGAAAAATAAATTGTTTCAATATAAACAAGTATTACAGCGGAGTACGAAGATTCATCAATAAAATGTCAGTCATTATAACGTCACAGTCCCTTGATTGTCAATAGAAATGAGGTGATGGTATCGTTGTTGAATAAGTGATATGCATCTTATTGTATGCATGTCAATGATACGGTGCCATACGAGTGACATGCCACATACAGGTCATTCTATAAAGTTTGGGACACGCGTGCACGGTGTTGTGATTCATGTACTCTAGTGTTAAATTGCACGTGGAAAAATTAGCCTTTACCAGACTGATTCTGAATTATCACAGGTCCAATGCCCGGACGTTGAGACAGGATCGATGTGCCCAGGGCTGGCGATCATGTCACGTAAAGAATAGCTAGCTTAATAATAGATGGCTTTAGGGGTAAAGAAGCCGGGGAGTAGGTAGGTATGATTCTACACGAAATATAATGTAATGACGTCACAGTGAATGCCCCCATTTAGCCTTTTGCACCACAGCACGTTAGATTTCACACCTTTCAAGCGTGTAAAATATATACTATTAAATATATACCATGTCACTGACACTTTCTTGTAATGAAACGTCGGGTATTTGTAATATAAACGCTCAATTTACGAGGCAACGTTGACGTTAATGAATTTATAATGTATTAAAATCGTCCTCGTCTCGTTTTTGCCTCCTATCAGTTTAACGATCATAGGATGACGTAGTACTAAGTTAATTTAAATTTTAGGTAAAAAATATAATTTTCTCCCACAAAAAAGCTGTACATATTAAATGATGAAGGCTGAACTGAATTAAGGTTGAGGAAATCACTAGAGCACAAGATGTAATTTAATCGTGCATTCGTTTGCAATAAGTAAATAACGTTCATATAAAACTTGCATGGGGTGTACTCGTAATAGTTGGGAAACTGTTTGTAATTCATAGGGGTATGCACAGTTTATAAACTGTAAATATTTATACAATGCCTTTTTCGCCCCTTTTAAGTTTATTTCCTCAACGTGACAGTTTAAACGCCACATATTTGACCGGAATGATCAGTAGAAAGATGTTTTTCTTCAAACAACTAGCACATTTGCCACATGCAAGTGAACCACACAGGGAATCGAACCTGGACCTATAAGCAGCCAATCTAGCGTTTACCAACTGAAGTGAACTGACGGAGTACAAACAATATATCATTTGGAAATAAAAAATGTACTTTCTGAGTACAGACTTTATCAGTTAGGTGGAAATGGGTCAGGGAAGTCGAATTGCGTTACAAAAAGTGCCAAATAATTGATGAAAATGTACTCCGTTTATTCCGTTATTCTGTTTGAACGTCTGGTCGAGATTGTCGGACTGGTTTACCTAAAGTGCACATAACGGTACTAGATACTTATGTCATTTTGCGTATGAGTAAAACAGGTATGGACGCAACTGTTTATTACGAATATATCGATGGCTTAGAATTAGAAAGTGCCACTTACGACCTTTTAAGATTCATACATATTTAGAATAAGCATCTCAATGCGCTTCTTATGAGCCCATTGTCATAAAAATCTGAACTTGTCGTGGCGACCAAAATGAAGTTGTAAAAGTTTGTTTTACCATAAGTAAAGACTAAATGTCAGACAGTTTTCTCTTGTTTTCTCAATATATCAATTTGGTAGTTACGACCTTCTTGTTCTAAGCCATCGACATATCCGACTGAAGTACATTTTCTATGGTAACTTTATACATCGTGCAGGTGCAATGTCTAGTGTACACAGATAGTGTCTGCATTTTATCTGCATCATAATGAATGTTCTTACACATAAATTAGTCAAAAACAATTTAAGTACTGCATATAAAACATCATAATATATGAAATAAAATACGGTATAGTATAACATGGCGCTGTATTGTCTGCAGCCAGATTCATACTACTGACATTTATGTTCCATGCAATACTAGATAATGGTTTGATGAACAGTCTGTGACACTGTAGCACTGATAGGGCATGATGTGCAATGCCAGCTTATATTTCAGTATAAAATACCCGCTCAGAAAGTCGAGTAAAGAGACGTTAATGCAAAATTTATAACGAATCGCTCTACATTTTGTTCTTAAATTAAGACTCCGATTGCAAATACTCGAATGGAGGGAATATACGGTATAGATGTTTGTCTTGAATGCAATTAAGTTGGCTGCGTGGGCCAGGCTGTGTTACGTATGTTTTGCATAGTGTATTAAAAAGGGAATCCACATTTTTATAGATAAATCGGACATACCGGTAGTGATAAAACATTTTAATTTATATGCATAATTATGCATCAGACTCAGAGATCACAACAATGAATGTGTATGTTACTTTCATCCACATATTAAGGGTAGACAGCGTAGTTGTTTATTTGTTTAGAATATGCATATATTTTAGAGGTCTACTAACCTATAAATTGATCGTATAACATTGAACTATCAAAAACAGACTGATGCAGTGCCAGTCTGTCGGTCGGATGGTTGAGATTAATGACTTTGATAGCATTAAAAAGTCCAAGTCATGGATGGGCGTATGGTATTGTGGAATGTTATGACTAATAGCACAATCGTTCTAAACCGCTCAACTGAAAGCGGATCCCTAACCTAGTTACATGTACATGTATGTTATCCACATTTCATTATTAACGCTGCCTATGAATATTGTATTGCGGCTTTGCAAAGTAATCATTGTTTTGCAGAAAGTAATCGAGAAGAAAATGCGAACACATTCTGGAAAATGGAAAAACGTAATAATGTGTAACGTGAGAAAAATATACGAGCGTGAACTTCACTTTCCTAGCGTGCTGTATTGATTCATAATCTGCTTTAAAAACACCTGGGGTATGCAACACATATAAACTATGTGAAGGTCGTCTGTGCGATGCATTAGAAGGAAAATATACAACATCTTCAAAGCCTGAAGAGCTAATCAAGTAAACTTGCTTACAAAAAAGCGCTTGTGTGAACCTGATTAGTAGACGTGTTTGCATTTATTAGAATTTATCTTAATTTTCTCGACATAATCATCCCGGAATCGGTTATGCAATCTCGTTTGAAGTGGCTGCAATTAGGTAAAGATGAAGAGAATCCATTTATTTTTCAGAAACGTGCGATGTTTCAGCTCTGTGTCGGATAGACGCTTGAAGTATAAACATTTCCTGTGGTAAATCTTAAGATGAAAGTATGATCGTGCCTTGAAATAACAGTTGATCTTGTAATACAGAAACTAATCAAAACATGCAATGTTAACGTTATACTGACTGAATAATCTATAAGGTGTATATTTTGCTCATTGTTATAGCGATGGTAAATAATTGGTATGGGACTAAAATATTGACAGGTGTTTTAATTGCCAAACGATTTTTGCAATTAATTGTTGTTTTGCCCAGAGAGACTATTGCTTGGTCGCAGATGTTATTGAGCCTTGAGAAATTAATAAACCTACATTTCGTTTCCTTAGAACAATAAAGTCAAAACAATATATCTATTTTTTTATTCAGGCAACGTTTTGTGACGACCTTTATATAAGAACAGTGTAGATGAATATGACGTGTGGATAGAATGCTGAAACATAACAAAGTTATAATAGTTAATGCCTATTACTTTGGTTTGAATGTATTATTTGTGACCTTTGAGATCTAAGAGCGACTTTGACATTTAAGCTGAAAATCGTTCTGGTGCACCCGTTGCTGCTGCGCACATTGTATTGCCAAATTGGTGATCATTAAAACTGTTCAAAGTTAATTGACAATCGGTTATTGAATGATTGACTGAGGGGACCTGAAAGTATGGCCTTAAACGTTTGATCTCGTATTCTGACCTTTGAGTTAAGGACATGCGTCGTGTGCGCTATGTGTAGCAGTAATTATGGTGCATATGCGGTTCATTTAATTTGAAATGTTGGTGGTACATTGTGGACACACCAGGGTGGACGACCAGTCTAGTTCAGCGGGGGGGGGGGGTATAAAATCCAAGACACATGTCCTTTAACTGGTTGTGAACAAGGGTGTTAAGAACTAAAAGTGTCATATAGATTCATTTAAAATCTAATATTATTAGGGTTTATATGTATAAACCGCTGATTCTGCATTTTTATATAATACGTTAATTATACAAGCGTCCGCATACAGCTAACGTTATAATGTCAATGATGTTCTACATTCGCGTTGGAAACCAAACACTCCACAGACGGTTCATCAAAGGATTTAATTCATGAAACAGACATAACCTCATCTACAGACGTTCCCAGATGTATTCTCATTTTCACCACACTGTTCAAAGAAAGGTTTTGTATGTGAATAAAAGACATTTAAACAAAGTATAATAACTCGCTTCCTGTTCGTTCAAATGTTCAATAGAAATGTCACACGGTTCAGACACGTGTTTTATATTGATTTAAATTATGTCTGAAAACCGTATTCATCATTTTAAATGCACTATTTATTTTAAAATGGGCTCTATAATCAAAATTATGTGCATAATTAATATGCGTAATAAAGTGTGGATGTAAATGAATTTTTGTATATACGAATATTGTATGATTATAATAAGGTTTTATAATGCTATGTCATATTACAGCGAAACTCATTTCTAAAAACACCCCATCATTGACATAATTACCTACTCTGATACTGTATAAGTTGTCTATTTGTCTGGTCTAACAAGATGCGTTTCATTCATTACAATACAAAAACAATATCGAACATCATGTGGAGTAGATTTGTTTACAACATGCATGTCTTATAGCGGAACTTGATCAATGATACAGAGATGTTTTTGTCAAGGTATACGTGTGTATTGTTGTTTTTCTCTCTCTTATACGTTTCCATGCAGTATATGATCCACTGATCATAATTCACATTATGAAAAATTTCACTTATTATGGTATTTGGGTTTGCCTGACATTGTTTGGTAGGTAGGGGCTTTTGATTGTAAACTTGATTTGAGTTTTGAACAGACACTTACCAAACTCCGATATATTACTTGGACTTTAGATATAATTTATAGATACGGTCCTGATATTGGCAATAGGGGTTAGGTTCTTTAAGTGGACTTGTTGATTGGTCTGAAAATCCTGAATGAAGTGGCATGGTTGGTCAATTTTATGACTGTATGTTGTGATCTTGACCATCACATAACAAATGGGAGGATGATAAAACCATAAAAAGTCTCCCTTTCATAAAAGTATTACGGTCTGAAGAATACACTAATCAGAAGAATGTACATCTAGACTGGTCCTTTAACCTTAGAGTCAAATGTTGAACTTCTCATGATTACAACAAATGAGAGAATGTAACAAGACACCTCATAAATTTAGTAAATATCTTACACACAAAATGGTCTGAAGTATACAGTTCATCCGAATCTGTGATCACAATTCATCATTTTTTCTAAGCTTCAAAAACTGTTACACCATGCTGATCAAAGTGAACACTATCAACAACTTTAAACGATACTTTGTCAAAATAATTGGGTAACAATTTTAATAACATTGAGTCGTAAGTATCGCGAAAACTAATGAAAATTCAATTATTTAATTTTTGTGTGTTTACGCTTGGCAACATAAATAAATTAAATTTGGCAAATATTTACAAAATGTTAGTCATAGCTGATAGTCGTCTTTAATTAAGCAATACACGAATCATTTCACGTGATTCACGACTTTAGATATTGATACAGTTTATAAAACGTAGTGTAATATATTTCGGTAAATTGACTGGTAAAATATAATGATATTATCAAATGGTTCATGATTGACGAAATACCAATTTCAGTAACGTAAATGAACTGCCTCGTTAATTTATAAAAGCGTTTGATTATTTATACAGGCTTTGCGACGTCCGTCTGAAAATCCAAACTTTTTTTCTGTCCAAATCTTATTTGATTGAAAACACTTTACTTTGAACTCCGTGTGAAATGTTTAGTAATTAAACAGACATAGTCAAGGAAGGGGAGTCTGCTTTAAAATTCGCAGAATTTTTTTTTTATATCAGTGCCTTGTGTTAATGGTATATTGAATGATAGGTAAACATTGGTCTGTAAAAAAATTCTACATGAAACTAAATCTGGAATTTTGACTCTAAACTATTAGCTAAAGTTGCACCGAGAGTCTTAATGGAAGGGTCGTGATATCGATCATGCGACCACAGCATTATTGAAATGAAAATATGTAATGTTTTAGTCGAAATTTCAGATCTCGTACACTACTTTTCTGCTACCGGCACATATATTTCGGTCAAACCGTTATACATTTGTACTACTCCGAACGTGGAGAAGTTACAATGGGGTTGCAGATCAGAAAACTATCGAGTTGTATATAACTGAAAAGTGTTGAGAACTGGTGTTAAACTTAATAAACAAATATAATGAAGGAGAACAAACAGAAACAATAGGCCATGTGTTATATTGGTTTGTCGTTAAAGAAATGTTATACCAAAAAACCACATGCAATAGGACTTTATGCATGTATGTTTTACGGACTATTTAGTAGGGTATGAAATTATTGAGTTTACATGATACAAAAATATATAATAAGACGTTATTTAAGAGAGCTGAGCTAAGAGAAAACTATGTGGGTATGTATGAGTGTTATGTATAATGGTTCAGACTGGTTTATATTTCAGAGTGAAAGTGAACTTAATCCAGATCGTTGTAGCGAAACGTTGAACATTTGCCAGACAGACGATAGCCCGAACAGTTTTCTTTCATGTTCTTGTAACTAGATCTTCTCACACAGTTTTACCTGAATAAGATTCATGCCTAGATTAACTCAACGTTTGTCGTTCTATACATGTTTTAAATGGTTTACACCATTCATAACTTCTCAAGTTTCCTGACCTAATCTGTTTACAAAACTATTATATACCAATGTTTTTGCCAACTTGTGAACTAGCCAATAGTTTTAGTATTATACTTAATATACAAAACAGTTACGTTCCGCTAAAAGGGGGAGAACAAAAAGTGGCCTTAATAACCAATCATTCTTAATTAATGTACCATTTATGTGATAAATACTAGACTTTAGTTCTATATAATGGCAAATATTCGCATTGATTTCGAAATTATTAGCGCAACTATAACCTTCGACCCTAAGGAATATTAATTT
The DNA here is from genome assembly GCA_963678985.1 of Spisula subtruncata. Lineage (NCBI taxonomy): Eukaryota > Metazoa > Mollusca > Bivalvia > Venerida > Mactridae > Spisula > Spisula subtruncata. Next base: position 1,552,490 of record OY787660.1, on the reverse strand, counting down.
TAGACTTAGAGAGACAAATACAATGTAAACATAAACGCAATGAACATTATATAATACTAAAATATGTTTAAATTTTCATTCACGTCTGTGGCCTTTAGTTATTGAAATTATGGTTCTTTATTAAATAAACATTTATGCTATTATATCTCGTATCACACAAACGGTTGTTAAATAAAACATTGCACAGTTTTGAAGCAACGGGCTATTATATATAATAATGCAGTTTTATGTACAGCAATGTAAAGCATTTTACAGACAGAGAAAGATTATACACGTTAACACTATTACTGTCTGTGCATGTTTTTGCAGCAGTAATCCGACAGTATAGTAGAATAATATGGCATCATAAGTTTATAGTTCAATATTTTCAAATTGACAATTTGGTTCAATTATTGACTGCATTGTAGGTATTCAAGTATTTTTAGTCTAGCGTTAAGTCGCTTTAATTCCACTCATGTTCGGTTATGAAGAACGCAGCTGAATACCCTTCAACAAACTTTCTCACGGAAAACACAAAACTTGGTCTATTACACACAAGGTACAGCAGTGAACAAAACGGGTTCGAACACGAACTCTGAGCTGGGTAACATAGTACTTTGAACGAACCACATGTAAACTTTTCATTGTTGATTTTATTATCAGTATTCTTATATTAAACGTTTATGGATAACAATTGTGTTAATAATAATATTTGGTCAATGAAATTTGTTGATTTTGTTATTATCATAAACTATTACGGATAACCATTGTGTTATTAAACATGTCCTGACAATGAAATGCCAATATTTACAGTCGTACCTGACTATACTATACAACACAGGTGTACGAAACTTTTATTTTGATTTCGGATTCAAATTGTACTTAAAATCCTTGCATCTAGGGTCAGAACTGAATACTTGTGGCACTTAAAGATCCTTACCACCGAATGACCAGCAAAACATGAACGTTTTGTAAAACCACATTGTTCGGTCATTAGTTCAACTGGTTGACATACACGTCAAAGAAAGTTTTTATGGTGAATTCCCTGGAATTTCACAACATCCACTGACGATATACGACTGAATAATTGGATATCAGTAATATTTAATTATATTATTTCGAGGACTCAGTACAAAACTTTGGCAACTAAATCAATTTATAGAGGTAAATTTACATATAATAGTTTTGCATTGAGCCATCGATTTGCATTGGACTGACCACTATACGAAATCGTTCTAAAATATTTATAATTTGATGATTAACTTGATCTATGCTCCTTTAAAGGTGCTCTGCTCTATAACGCATTAGAGTATATTGACACTTGCAAAAAATAACACAAAGGACAAATATTCGCATTAGATCGATTGCATTTCCTTTTATGCATTTCGATACAGTTAGAGCATTTATGCTACAGGGAGTGCCAGACTGGTACAATACATCGGTGCTCCCGAATATCGCTCGTTCGCAGTCATCGGGAAAATATATTTCCAATAATCTATGGGTACCATTACATGCCGAAAATAGATGCTGTGTAAATCATGTTACACATAATTAAATTTCACTGACGCGATATATAGAGAGAAACACACGTAAATACACCATTTTCAGGATTAAAGTAGCCAGTAAATTGCTAATTAGGAGCATGAATTTAACACGACTCGTGAGAGGAATTTTAGAATTATACCGGAAAGGATGGTAATAAATGTCATTTCCCGCCTGTTGGCTAATTTATGTTATGGTCGCTGGTATTTGCAGAGATATCGTCATTGAGAGTTTTTGCAATTTCCACACGAGATTTATATTTTTTCTAATAGTTAATAATGACGTAATATGCCTAATTTAAATCACTGGCGATCATAAAATATATCAACAATCTGAAGTACATTTTATGCCGACACCATTATAACTAATCATTACGTTATCTGGATTATACGTCAGATAAAATTGACATTATAAGAAATTAGGCTCATTCATTACAACACATACATGTACATGTTGATCAGCGTGTGTGTACGTACTCTGCAAAGTCTAAACTTGCTTATAATTGGAAATGAAAAAACTGCGCTGCTCAAAAAATCAAGTACATGCTTTTAATTTGAGCACAATTATTGATCCCCGAGGACTGTCGACAATAATAGAACGGAATAGGATTAAATGATGTTGCCACTAATAGCGTGGGTTTCAACTCCCAGGCTCCCTTAATGTAATATAAAATTACTAGTAATGTTATAAGCTAACTAATGCCTTTATTCTCTCATGTAATAGATGTACACATGTATACGGAAATATCTACATGGAAGTACATCCTACGGAGGAAACAAAGTAACATTTGACAGGTCAGCGTCAACCCAATACGACCTGATCACCATGTCCAGTCTCATGAAAAGGTCACAGACAAAAGACTATTGATGGTATTGATTTAACAAAAGGGACAGAGTTGTTAGAGGAAGTGACACATTCACGAGATAAAACGGACACATTATCTGTTAATGATTGAAAGTTCGATCTGGAGAACATGTTTGTAGACAAATCGACAAAGGTTATCCTAGGGAAAGAGTTTGTATTTGCAGTATCCAACACAACTGTGGATTGATAGTGTAACCATATGTAGGTAAACACGTGTAGGTATCCTTATAAACCAGTCATCATATTTAAGACAGGATACATGTCTTTCGTACATGCACCATAACAACTAAGTTGGGGGTCAATTTCCGGGTATCTGTCTTGAGACTACAACCACCCGACAATGTTAGAATTATTAGTCTACAATGTTTTTATGGATAAATATCTTTAAAACACGTTACCTAAGCACACTTTTAAATTTTACTACATGGTATAATTGTTAGCGAACATGTATTATGGATTAAAGTGATAAGGCCGATGCTTGTACTTGTCAAACTGACATCTCTTTACATCTCTTTACATAGAGATACAACATTGTGTCACATAGCCCTATCTGTATGACAACATGCCATCAGGGGGTCTTGTACTCGAGTCAAAGTCTAGACTAGCTGTGTGGTCCACAAACACAAAACGATCCAGAACAAACTTAACGTGGATGGTGCTTATTTTCATGCTGTTACTGCGAGCCCAGGCAATAGTTCAAATGATTAAAATTTAATTAACAACTAATTTGTTTACAATACAGCACCATGATACAGCAGTATGGCACTAGTAATGTAATTGTTAAAATAATGATAAAGGCTTTATTCGAAAAGGCAACACAGTTGGGTATACACAGTCTTCCCTGTGAGCCTAAAACATAGTTGAAAGTAAATTGATTAATTAATGTGGCAGGCTTACACAAAATGCCATGAATTACATTTGGATGATGTTACGAAAATATTACTCATTTTAAGTTTTGAAGTGGTGTCGGGTTCTACCCAGCATGCCATTGTTCAAACATGTTACCCAACCGGCACATGATTTATTGAAATAATTAGGGGGTTGTCCATGTGTTATTTTGTCATGCTCGATGGGGACAAACAAACTACCCCACGCATGAATGAGGTTCAAACAGACTCACACGGTAAAATGACACTTCTAGTTAGTAAACTATGTTGTTATTCTTAAAATACACATTTTACTAGATAATAAAACTTTTATTGAAAGCTTTGTGCAGCGTTTTGGAGAAAGTGTTTCATAATATTACGTACTAATGGCAACAGTATTGCACTCATACACCTTAATATTTAAAACATCACAAATATGTCGAGTCGTAACGACGTTCTAAAACTCTAGAACCGTTTTCCAATATTCTCCCACTGTCGTCACACCAGTGTCAGCCGAATACGCATTGTCCACTTTAATACAAGGCACTGCTGTTACCCTGGTGAAGACTTATGAATAATTTCCACTTAGAAAAAGGACCCTACCTAAAATGTCAGAATATCATATAGGAACGATCTTCAATATCGTTTCTTGTCGACATACTTATATAATATTAACATATATAATAACATGTATTGGTTAGGTCTTTGTATTACGTTCTTGAAAACTGTTTTATCAGCTTACGGAATGGTATTATGTTGCTAATCTTTGTCGATTAGTTTTAAGTACTGTATTAGCAATTCTTAAATGGATTTAGTTTTAATTTAATGGTCTTAAAGTATAATTAAATATTAATTATTAGAATGCGGCCCAATACACAATGTACCCTCACCCTACCGCATAACATTCCTGTCAGATTGCCTGTGACAAAATATCTGTCAAATATAGACCTTTTAAATATACATGTCGGTTAAGTACTAGTACACGAAGACCATTTTTCTTTCTACATGCATTCACATTTTGTTTTCAATTCATTTCTTTTGATACATTTGATACACATATTTTATTAAAGCCTTGCTTTTTGCCGTAAGTCCGATTTTTATTTATTTATCAAACGTTATAATTGTTATTTTTGAGTCATGTACATGAATGTTTCACTATGCAAACCAGTCTATCATTTAATATGTTTGTAAACTATTTATAGTAAAACCTCGTTTAAAGAGCCAATATTGAGACCTCAAATCGGTCATCATGGGGCTGACTTTTTTATCAAAATAAAAATGTGATGTTAATTTTGGGGTTTTACTGTTGACCAATAGTCTATACTTATTATGTACAGACCATGTCAAATACTTACAAGCACTATACATGTATATGATTAGGTCGCACATACGAACATGTTCTCAACCCCACGTTAATAAATAATGAACTTGATATCGACTATATTAGGTAAATCAAACATATCTTCGGTTTTATATCAAATATAACACCAAGGAAAACAAAGATACGAGTCTTTCATTTAGCCATTAACTTGATTAGCTGGATCAGGTATTGATATATTGACAATGTCTGGACCATCTATACATATATCTGACAGTGTATGTGTGAAACCAATATCAACAGTCATGTTACCAGTTTTATACTTTTACAGCATCTATAAAAGAAGGAAATATGTCGCCACAACTATGTTTTACGATGTAACATGTATACGACTCAACAATCTTGTCACACAATGTACTTTTCCCTAACTTAATTTGACCCAGTGATATGCGTGTCTTAATATAGAGAAATAAGTTTGGGGTGAAATCAGTTTTTTTGTCAGTTAATGTTTTGTCGCGAAATAAAAATGAAACCTGTTTATCGGGTTCGTTATTTTTCTAAGACCTGACTGTGTCACTTTACTATCTCGATAGCAGGTCTAAGTACATACTCCAATAAACATTATACCGGTCATTAGAAAAAACTTTTTTATTTTCGCCAGATTTGTTGGTGTCACTTTCCTACCCCGATAAGAGATCTTAATTTCTTAATTAAATTAACATAATGATTAGAAATACGAAAGTACATACCTGTACCAGTTTAATCCTTTGTTATAATTTTTGTCAAAGAAATGGGGCTCAGGCCCCGGAGCCTTGACACTAGGATGCAAGCGAAGATATTCTAACAGTGCCCTGGTACCCGCTTTCTTAACTCCAATAATGATTGCCTGGGGCAACCGCTTGCTTTTATGTTTTGTTGCATTTTGTGCTCGCTCTTTCTCCTTGTTTTGAATAATATCCTCATCATCGTCTAGATACACGTGATTCCGTGCTTCATGCATTAACCACTCATTTCTCTCTCGTACTAGTTCCTCTGATTCCTTCAACCCTGAGTTAGAACCCGAATCCTGTGATAGAATGATACCTTCAGGGCCGTTTGGTGTATTTGATGAATCTTGTAAGTTTCGAATATTTTGGACTCGTGCCAAAGAGACCCCTGGAGTCAAAGATGTGAACATCAGAGCCCCAAATATGTACACAAATCCTGACACACTGATGGTTAATCCAGTCATCATGAGCAGGTTCCGTTTACATTTATATCTCCGCAAAATGAAGCATTCCGTGGGCATATACACTCTTCTCAAAGAAATTACCTCCCTAGTTTTTGAAGAACATATTCTAACTGATTGACTTCACTATTCAAAAGCTCACTTTAATCCAGTGTGTCAATAGTTTAATCCCATTTCTAACCGACACACTATTTGCTATATCCTAGTTCACCAAAGCGCCGCTAACTATTATTATTATTCCCCATTTGCACGTGTAGCGAATTCGCCGACAAAAACAAAAGCGAGGATATTATTAAAGAAAAGTAAACACGTTAGCAGTAATCAACGATAGTCGACAACTGCCAAAACATTTCAGTACAGAGGTTGAGTTCCGAATATTCACAGCTTTACCAGTTTTTGTACGCGAGAGAAGTAATCTTGTTGAACGAGAAGATTTTTCCGATACGCGCTTCACAATGAGAGAAGGCGGAGCGCTGCGGCCGGGTAGCCACTGTTAAGTTTTTAACCGTTTACAACGCGAATATTTTATTGAATTAAAACGAGCTAGAGATTTAAGAATGAATTTAATACGCCTTTATCAAACTACAAATATAGTGACTCGGCAGTTTATGTGAAATAGCACAATGTGTTTAAAATGCATAATTGTTAAGTTGTTAAACAGGGTATTTCAGTCCATGTTGATTATTTGATGATAAAATGTGATTGTTTACGTCTGCACTGTCATAAACGCAACTATGTACACGAATAAATCCACCTTATTTAACATAAATATGAACAGTCGTATAATGTTCACAGATTCTTACCCACTATTACAGAGTGTAATTTATATATCGAATACCGATCCACACTTTATGTTACTGTAGAGTAATCAACGCATCCGATAGATACGATTGCTGTGAAATTCTGTAAACAATGTAAACGAAATTCACCCACAGATAGCCTTTAAATTCCAATATTGCTCAATTGTGCAAATTCTGTTTCAAAGCTGTGCCAATATTCAGCAAGTTGAATTAATTTCCGTTTAACAAAAAACTAAAGTGCCGACTGCTTGGATCCACCTTGCACGTGCATGTTCAATTATTGCAGTGAATTAATGCCAACACGTGTGTACAAAGCAATACGTTATGTTGCACATCGCTGAAATTCACCAAGTAATGAATAATAAAAGCATATATGCATTCACAACTTACATAGTGCGAACTGAACTTTCATCGGTACTATTTTTATTTTAGAAATACTGTTAGCATATGCTACATTTATACAAAGCAGCCTCTGTGATGGCTAAAGTCTGCTTAAGACGAATCATAAAGTAGAATCAACATCAATATTGTAACACTACTGTTAACAATCCGCAATAAATCAAGCAATGCACAGTGCATCATCTACATACATGTACGTATACTGTAGTCATTTTAACACAATGCGAGGTTATTTCCTTCTACTACTTGTTCTGAGCACAATGCCACACACAATTTAACAACGACCGCGACATGTATTTATGGAAACCTTGTCGTCTCACGAGCGTTAGATTTGGACGTAGGGGTTACTGATAAAAACGCTGACTATGCTGTTCCGACTGTAAAGAGGGGTACTCAAGATCATCATGGAAATACGCATAACAACTCATTAGAATAATGATTATGATTGACAATTATGTCAATAATGGCAGGTGTAAACGGATTCGTACATATCCAAGGTCGTTCACATACATCCCATTACAATGTGTGGAGAGGTATTCTCATCAGACAATATATCGGGTATTGAAGTCCAGCAGCGTTATTGGAGAGACGAACAGTCGTCAGTGTATCCGCTATAATTAGACATAATGAACATTAAATTAACTGATAGGCAAACAAACATGAATTCCGTAGAAAAATAATTGGCGGCAAAAGTATCCCCCATTTCAGAGGAAACATCACCTTGACAGACTTTATTTGTTTCCAATGTGCTGCTGATCTCTATTGTATTTAGCGTTGAAACGAACAGCTGCCAATGCATTTAGAAATTGGATAGAAAATCAGATGCAGCGTATTTAATTGTTTGTGGTTTCGGTACTAGAATAATGTTCGAGGAAGATACACCGGGTCATTTAAATCCGTTTAGTTCCGCTGATGATACGAACTCATAGGGAAACAGATTAACCTGACGGCATGGGGGAAATTCTACAACTATTTACACTAATTCAATCATTAGATTACAGAACCCGCACAATATCCAGAGAAGTTAACTAGGTCGTAATGATCCAATTAAAGTTACACATCAAATAATTAAGCAATTTTTAAGACCGTGTATGGTCGGCAATTTTGTACAATTTTCATCGAGATTTTGCATGAAATAAATCTTGCATAATTATACAGTAAAATTTCGTAACCTCAACGAGTAATCGGGACAGGTAAACTGCTCGAGATAAACCGGGTGCTCGAACTAATCAAATGACATGTATTGATAATACAAACAGATACTATTTTAAAAGTTGCTCGAGATAGGCCGGGTGCTCTTTATATCGATGCTCGTCATAACGAGGTTTTACTTATTGTTTTTACATAGCAGTTGTTAAATACGATAACCGCGATATTGGAAATACAAAAGAGCCTTTTGAAATGCTAAATATATGTGTATATTATGTATATAAGTTCCGATTATCATACGCATTTTCAGCGTTTAAAAGATGGTTTATTTCAAGTATTGTAAGGGTGTTCTTTATTACGTCGTATTTTACAACCACTATCAGATATTTGTCATATCACAGTTAATGTGGGCATTTTTACGATATGTGAAGTGTTTGCTTTAAGATAATATTTTAACAACACTGTTTTAAATACTCAGCTTAAACAATCATTTGTGATACGACGGAATATTTGTCCGGCGGACATGTAATTAATGTTTAAATAAGGATTTTATTAGCTCATAGTTTGTCAGACTAAACACCCAAGGTTGTATGAAGTATGTGGTTCATTCTAAATGTTCACACAAATTTGCGGCATTTCAGACATTTGAAATGTAACATTCACATGTTAATTACATGTTAATATTCAATGTAAATCGGACCTATAACTCACGATAAAGGTCAATAAATAAATATTCCCATTTATATGTCGTTCTGTAATGCCTTGGTCCCACTGAGAAATTTATATTCAGTCATGTACTCCCCATCTCCAGATTTAAATAAACTAGCTTCGGGACGCATCGCGAACAGGGATATCACAAAATGTTTCATGGTTACCCCGAAGCTTCCCCTAGACTACGAGAACCATTTTCCCGAGGCCTTCCGATGCCCATTTATTAAATCGGGATTACATCGCCATTGCACAAACAATTAACGAGACCAAGGAATTAGCAGAACATTATACATTCATAGGTAGATGTATCAATCTTTGAGACATTGGCTGAAGTTTTTGGTTTATGTTTGCCTTGCAATCAGTCAACCAACTTCAACATCAAATAAGACATTATTATTGACAATTCATTGCGCTTGTCTGACTTCCTTATGCTAGATCTCTCATTTAAAGAATTTTGAGAACGGGACTCGCTGAGTACCTTTTAGAAAAAGTGAGTACCTTAGCCAGATGGTGCCGGGGTGAACTTATACACACATATTATCTTCAATCCTATTTAAATTCTTTAAATCGAGCTATCTATGGCATGACTACTGTGTTTAAGGGTCCAAACATGTTTTGATTATTTAACTGTTCTGTAGAATCACAGACGATACTGATTAACGCAACACTAGTCCATTATTTAAGCCACAAGTTATCCGTATGTTATTGCAGTTTTGCTTGAAACCTCCATGTCAATTTGCATCTAAGACGTCCAAATGTCTGCTGTAGCCGATATTCCTGGATATTTTGGGCACTGAGAGTGGTAAGGAATATATTAATACTATAGTCATTAAGTTTGTCTCCGAAAATGTGAGATATGTAGATGTATGTCTTAAAACCATGATTGTTTGTTGATCCATGTTAGATCGTCGATAGAAAGATATGAATGCAGCGAGAAATGCAAATGCTGGCATACACGTTTAGACAGGATATTAACACTTTGACGATATTCAATAACCGACCCCGAAAAGTCGTCAACATCAAGCGGTTACGTTATAAGTAGTATCTAGCTAGTGATTTTCTTGACAGATGTATTTCTGGTACATGTATAATGTGATTGCTTCAAACGGAGTAGAAGGTTACCAGAATAAAGGGAATTTAATCAAGGAAAATGCATTTAAGCCATGTAATAAGTTGCCTAAACACTATTTCCCAACGGATAGTATCTATATTAAAATCAAATAAGTAGGACTTAGTGATGAGCGCAATACAATTATAACGGACAGAGAAAAATAGGCACAGGTTTGCGTAAGCATGGAGATCGAGTCTAAGAACATGCCTACCAAAGAATAAAAGATAACACAATTAGATTTGACAGTCAACACTTGTTGGAACAACCATGCCGCTAATTGAGTCGTACAGAACATTTATATTGTACGACATAGCACGTGTTATCCAGGGTAATTAATGTGATTTATTGAGAAGGGCCCATTGACAGAACATGTCTTATCATCTGAAAAGGTAGATTGTGGACGTTACTTTGAATTGATACAGTGCTATATTTCACGTCCAGTTCTACCTTGAGCTGATGGAAACAATCACAGCGCCAGTTTGTCTCATAGAAAGCGACCATTGTCAAAACAATTAGTTTGATGATATTCCAAGGTTGCATCAAACGTTTCAAGCTATGATATGATCACTTATCTCAGTAATCAGTCAATCAATGTTGGTTTGGCAATCAGTTTCTGTCAGCATAGAATATTCTACAGTATGACACAATATTTACGTTGGAGGTTATGTCTTAGACATTTCTGTTATGGATACTCTCAAGACAATGACAATACTTTTGATAATTTGACATTTGAAACTATCCAAAAATCACCTGCAATGAATCCTGCTTCTTTATTATTGATAGTATATTATGAAGGGGTAGCAGAGACATACTAGAAGACGAAATACGGTGCTACATTGTACGTATAATACAGAGAATTGGGGTGTAATGCATCAGAAGCTAAAACGTGTTAGTGTGAATCTTGACGGCTGTATAGTTAGTTAGTTAGGAGAAAATATTTATATAGAGCTTTATATAACACGTCTCTAAAGTAATTAACACGCGAAAGTCAGCTAGTTGACAGGTCATTAAAAGTCTAAAAACAATTTCACTTGATTCACTGATATTCACTTTTTAACAGATGTGTTTTTAAAGTCTTTTTGAAGACTGGCATAGAGTCAATGCGCCTGATTTCCACAGGAAGACCGTTCCATAAGGTGGCAGCACATTTGTCAAACCACCTTTCACCGTAATTGTTAGTTCTAACTTTAGGAATGTTTAATAGCTTGGTAGTGCCTGATCCTAAAGACCTGGTTGGCTTATATTCTCTAGTCAATTCATTCATGTAGACAGGAGCAAGGTTAAGATCTTAAAAGCGAAAAATAATGATCTTGTACTGTACTCAGTATGGAACAGGAAGCCAGTGTAGTGTATGAGTATTTTGTTCTACATTATTCTGTTTGGTTTCAATAAGAGCGTTCAGACAAATGTGGTGTGATTGAAAACAATCTTAAGAACATAACGAATAGCAAGAAAGAAACTATGCATCGTAAAACACGGTATACCATGGTAGCGAAGCATTGGTGTTCGTATTAATGGTTCTAACTTAATACAATTTTTTATTATCAAGTTCGGTCAATAAAATGTATCTTTGTGAGGTTGCGAATGGTTATATAAAACAAAGAAAGTGTTTGATCGCGCAAAACATATACTTGTGCTGTTGTATTGTTGTTTTACTATCGAACTATTTGTATGAGTGTAATCGCGGACAGTTGGGTGAATAAAGAAGTCGGACAGCGGAGATAGCACTCAACTGATTCAGCTTGTCTCATAATCTTATTGCTCGTTTTTATCCAAGCCACTTGCATGCAAAAACTGTGCTTATTCATTTAAATTTGTCATCCTGTATTTTTGAGGCGGGATCTTGGTGTTTTCATCATTTTTGGGGTATGTGAAGGCATATAGTCCATGTAGTGGTGTTGTTATGTTACTATTTTCTGTACTACGCTGCCTGGTTAGTTTTAGAGTGCCTTCCCTGTTGTTGTTTTAGTATTTATCTGTGCGTTCGTTTTGGTTTCCGTGTTGCATGCTCATCTGTTTGCATTGAGTGTTGCTGTACCCTAGCTCTCTCTCTAGTCGCTAGTGAGGTGTGTAATTAAGTCAAGTGTAATATAATACTCGTACGCTAGGATGAGGACCAACACAATGTCAATGTTCTGATGATATCTAATGTAGTCTATATTCTCTACATTACATAAAAGAAATATTCTGTCACAAAAAAGTTCATATATCAAAGTGCATGTATAACGTACAAGCCTAATGGACAAAACACTTCAAGACTCCCAATCTCACGTGACTGACCAATCCACCAAGGACACTAATATTCCTTGAAAGTTAACAAGGTACAAATAGAGAGACAGTCAGTGATATAAATAATATTTTTAAAAGTTAATCCCAGACTCATGTTACTTTTAATAAAAGTTAAAGTTAAGTTTAGAATGTTTTTTTTCAGCTAAAACACACTTTTACTTAAACACGAGGGAATCGAACCTCAACACAAACGTCCAGAATTAGTCATGTGTCCACACTATTTCAAATAGTCAACTATCAACTACTGAACAAGCATTAAAACAATGTTTTTAGAAGTCATACACAGCCATGAGATCAAGAATAAGAACAAGAAGATAAGTAAACGGACGAAGGGAAACAAATAAACAATACGATTACATTTCTGAATCGTGGCTAAACATCTCTTGGAAATTTAGATTTATATAAATGTTATCAACGAGAAACCCACTCGAACATTTTACTGAAATCATAATCTTTTCAGAAGGTGTTTGCTTTGAATGGCTTTATAATTGTTGGACACCTAAATTTATTGATATGAATGAAATTATTTACTCGTTTTTCATTTTAGTTGTCGATTGACTCATTAAACAACCGGCGACTGAAACATAATTATTACATTCATTCACAGATCACTTAAAAACGTTTTCCGTAAACCATTTTGTCATTTTGAATTTTCAAGTAAAATAAGATACCAAATTTCACATGTTGTTCTTCTCTAAATAATTGTCCAGAGTTATTGTTCATAACATTATTAATAATTTATAGCCCATAAACGGACAAGCAGAGTTTAATAACGGAACTGTATTTTAGATTGTCACAGAATAAAAACATAACTTTGAAACTTGTCGTTGGTATATATTCGTGTTAATCTACCATTGATCATACTAGACACGATATAGTCCCTTCCTGACAACTCCTGTATGATAAATTACACTTTATATAAATTAGTTTTCTAGCTAAAAGAGCATTATTAGTCAATTTCTGACAGCATCAACTACAAGTCTTATATTAATTACTCTGTCATATCACCTAAAAGCTATACAAAAATGATCTATTCTTTATTGAAGAATATGACATTAAGCGCTTTCCCTATAAGTTATTTACTAGGCGCATCTCAAACATCATTTCTTTCTGACTTGAAAAATGTCTGTAATTTCCGTTTGTTTCTGATGTCCGATGTTTCAGCATTACAACAAAACCTATATAGAGTATATACATGTATGTCTAGCATTTCTTGTCATTCATAAATCATAGAAGGCGACAAACTCGTCACTTACTATTGTGCATTTCTTCTTCTTCATATATAAACTATCCTCCTTCAAAACTATACGAGACTACATTCCATAACGGTATCGCCAAACCCTCAGGCATATTTGATAATGGTTGTCTACAAAAGTATAATAACATATCGTATAAAGCATTTTGTATAAATAACTCTTGTTTATTCGATGTCTTCCCACATTTATAGATTCGATCTGATGCCCTTCATCGTCTATGTGTTTACCAACCACCCCGTGTTAGACACATTATTTCCAATTTATAACATAATAATAAACAAAGTGTGTGTGTAATGCGACTGCACATGCAGACTGACAAACCATTGTATCAAAGTGTCACACCGGCTACACGAATCTATAACATAGACACATGTTGTTTACTAGGAAGTGTGAGTAGCAATTTATTTTCTCGTTACTTACGTAGAGTTAAAACACTTAACCGATCTTAACATGCCACGTAATATACAATGTATGAGAAATAACTTCAGAATAATTGTTTCAATTCCCTCACAGACCCGACGACGAATTCTTGTAGGAGACTGTGTTAATTATTATTCAATTTGCAAACAAAATGTTTGACATCCATATTAATACGTATAACATACACGAAGTACGTTTTTGTACCTACCAACTTTTGTTTCAAAAACATTACCAGCATTAATTATATTTCCGATATTATTTCTGTAAAATATGTTTGCCTTGTTATCATAAAATATTGTAATATATGCAATATGACAAACATAGAAGACGTATTCATTTGTTTAAGTGGAACAATTAAACTTGGCAAGACACTACCGACCGTTTGATGTCTGGCAATGTGCTGTAGACGCAATCACCCTTAATTGCTAGAATGTAAAATATAACTGTCATTTGTACAAACTTATTAAGTCGTAAGATTAATCAACTGCAAGGTGTTGAATGAAGGAGATCAGTTCTCATAATATACCGCGAGTTTTTTGCTATAAATTGATAAAATTTGAGTGAATGAAAACCTACCTACACGATACCGACGAACTAATCGCCGGAACATCGATTGATTGTTATTTTTAACGAGGTTGTTGTACTAATGCACGTGGATATAACTTCTTATTATCAACCATATTACATTCTGATGATAATGGCACTTAACGTGTGATGAAATAACGCATCGATAATTCACAGGGAAATATAAATGTGTTAATAATTGTTGTTATTACAGTTGTTAAATCTGTTTCATGTACGTTATTGGTTCTCCATGTGTTCCTGACTCTTTATTGTCTACCAAGAATGTATACTGGAAAATGTCTGATTCAGAATCCACGAACAACATATTAGATTGAAAGAATCTTTCTATAGGTGTATGTTCTTGGTGTTATATTTACTGTCAATATTCAGTATTACATGTAACAATATGGTCAATCATCAGACGTCAATACAATACTAGATATAACTGTACATGTTATACTAGTAGCATATTGTAAGCTTACTATGGCCATTGGCATTCTCTGAGAAAATTCACTTCACTGAACGACATCGTCCCACTGTTTTATAAAGTAAGATACAACACTCGTGTGCCATAGGGACTAGGTGTTAAACTTAATTATCATTTATATCTCATAAATACAGGTTATTCCTCGTCTCCATTATTTTGGGCAAGAACCACCAATGTACATTCAACATATAAGGTCTGTTTGATACTACATATGCTACGCAATCCTGTATATTCTACAAAATAACGTTTTATATAATTCCATGGAAATATTTTCTGATTTATTCTATATGACGATGGGCGTGTCCAATATCGATATCAAGACGGCAATAACAACATATAACAAAATTAAGCGATCTATACTATATGGTGTTTATTGCCAACAAGTCTTTTGTTGCAATTCATTGCGCAAGTTTGGATATGAAAAGCATATGTTAAAAAGACATAAGTTTTAAAAACATGACGTTATTGTGAGAAAATAAATTGTTTGTATTGTATATTTAAGTAATCTAACAAGACACGTGGTGTACACACACGTCCATCGGCCTTGTGTTAGTTATCGTGAATTAGACACTCACAAATAGCAACAGAGACATTCATAGGCTAGTGGCCAAACCTCAAAAAGGTGCTTAGAAATGGGAGTAACCCCTCCCCATGGTAGAACATTTCACAACCTGTTTTTTATTGAAGGCTGAGGCCTTGGGCGTTGGAAAATGATGGTTGTGAATCTGGGATCAATGTAGGTCATTTTGAAAATCGACGTTTTATGTGTGTTTTTTAGTATTTTGAGAGGCAATTTTACGACGTATTTTGTCTATGTACAGAACAAGGCAGGTACGATTTAACCAAGGAAAAGCAAACCACAGTCGTTTTTTTTGTAAGATCATATTACATTATGGATGGCTTATAACATCTAAAAGATTCAGCTCTTTAATAGCTTGAGAAATCATACTTTTGGGATAAAAACATAAAAAAATATAAACGAAAAGTGCGAATTTTACGAATCGGTGCACCACAATTTCATATATCAATCTATTCGAAATAAAATCACTTGGGTGGGGAGGTAGTAATATGTAGTTTAATATATCAAAAATCTATTGACCAGCTATTACTCAAATTGCGATAATTTTGGGTTAAATTGTTAAAAAAGCATAAACGAAATGTGCGAATTTTAGGAGTCGGTTCACCACAATTTTATATATCAATCTATTCGAAATAAAATCACTTGAGTGTGGAGGTAGTAACCTGTAGTTTAATATATCAAAACTCTATTGACCAGCTATTACTCAAAATGCGATAATTATGGGTTTAAATTGTAAAAAATATAAACGAAAAGTGCGAATTTTTGGAATCGGTGCACGACAATTCCATATATCAATCTATTCGAAATACAATCACTTGAGTGTGGAGGTAGTAACCTGTAGTTTAATATATCAAAAATCTATTGACCAGCTACTACTCAAATGCGATAATTTCGGAGTGAAATTGTTAAAATTATAAACAAAAAGTGCGAACTTTTGGAATCGGTCGACTACAATGTCATCTTTCATTTTATTTGATAGTTAATCACAGCGATATGTAGGTATGAAGGTCAGGTTTAATATGTCGAGGTTCTACTTGCTGGAATCTGTGCAAAACTCGCTCAATTTGGGTCAAAGTTCACAAAAATAAGCGAAAAATGCAATTTTTTGGAATCGGTGGATAGCAGTGTCATTTATGATGTAATTTGAAACCAAATCACTTCAAAGAGCACATAATAATATGTAGTTTAAAAATATCTTAAGCCTAGGTACTCTGCAAAATTATGTATTTTGAGGTACAATATTACGAAATAAGAACCAAAATTGTAAATTTTGAGAATCGGTAGATTTGAATGTCATTAATGATTTTATGTGATGTTGAACAACTGTGACATGTTTGTAATGACATGCAGTTTAAGACATCAGAAATGTAGTATTTGGCTACTGTTTTAATTGAGATATTTGGGATAAAAAGATACAAAAATAAGCTAAGAATGTGAAAATTCGGAATCAGTTGAATACAGTGTCATTGGTGATCTGATTTGATAAAATTCACTTTAAAATGTGGTAAGTAATATGTTATTTAAGATTTCAAAACTGTTGTCCCATTCTATCGTTCAATATTAGGGTACAGCATCATTCGGTGTAAGCTTCAACCTAATTCATAGTGACTTACGAAATATGTCTACATAGTAGACACGTGACGATCTGGTGGACTATTTGGGCGAGGTACTACTTACTGCCATGTGAGGGTCGTCTGTGGTATTCACCACACAGTGAAAACCAGTCCATTGAAATCAGGTGTACTATATGGTGTTGACAAAGCGGACTACCATTGAAGCTGTGACTGGTTCATAATGGTTCAAGCTCTTTGACACGCCATCCCTACTTCGAATTAACCCAAACAACGCATACAGGTTACATATTCATACAATTATAAAAATAGTAATTTGGTCAATGTTACATGAAGGAGTTCTGTGTTCGAGAATACCATGTATACGCTCCATGACATGGGCCATGCTCGTTCAAAACGACCTTGGTAGTTTGAGTACTTTTCTACAATGGATGAGTCAACAATTATGCATTGACTTCACTGATAGGTCATGCTATGGTGTAACGAAAACGAGGGATCACCAAATCTGAGTATCGCTATTGAAGCAGGAAAATTGATGTATGATTGGTTAATTAAATTATACAGTAAGAACATAATTATAGTAAGCTTACTTTATGTTTTATAACCATAGTAACATTATTCTTGGTCACGCGGTTTTTGTAAATATTGTTTATATATGGAAAATATACATGTTGTATGACTTGGAAGGAAGGAGGAAGCGTACTTGACCATCACACGAATGGGTATGCAGATGTCATAATGACAACATTAGATGTCACTGGAACAGAAGGTTTAGAGCTTTACTGCTAGCAATAATACAGGTCTGTCAGGATCACCGAGCAACACCGACACTGGGGCTTTGAATATAAGTGCGTCATTGTATCTTGTATGATGTCCGTCATTGCATTGCTCATGTAATCGACTTTACGGAAAAGGACAGTTATGAAGCTCTCAATTGGCCATCCCACTCTCCAGATTATGCTTGTTAACCGTATGAACACGGCTGATATAAGTTCAGCATACATAATTTACCCAGCGATTTCAGCCACGAAGTGTCTAACAAACTAAAATAGTTCATTAGAATCATGATATGAATATGTTGGCGAGGAACATGTCGCATACCCGATACTATGTTAAATTATGTAAGTTTTAATCAATATTGATTGTTCTAAATCTACTAAAACACCAATGTTTTCTATTGGCGCCGTATTCAAGGGTAACACATAACAACATAAAACAATTTAACACCAAAACTCAAGCTGAATCATAACACATGATATCAAGCTATAATATACGGAACAAAACAGGACAGAACGAAACAAAGCCGGACCGAATCAAATTAAACAGAACATATTGTCTAGATTGAGACACTCGTTCGATTGTAAAATATTATTTTAAAACAGCTTGTCAACAAATATAATTTATATCCATACATACGTGGGTATATCCAAAAGTAATGTCACTGATGCAATAAAATTGTATATAATGTCAGTAAAACCTCCAAATTTTTCACACCGTAACTTCAGTCTAATTTGAATATGATGACCAAATTTCACAACAATGCACATAATAGTTCTGGAGATATGAAAATTTTCATGAGACATACTTACGAACATCGCCGCAAGCCCGACGTCAACGACGTCACAATGACGTTACTTGCTGACATCTTCTCATCCAGCAGAAGTTCATCCCTGGTGATTTCTAACGACTCATAAACCATGCAGTCATTTCCAAGACCTTTAATCCTGTGTAACCCACCCGACACTTACTCTCTGCGAAATCAAATTATTTTAAGTGTCCTCTAGATAGTCACACAGCAAACTATTTAACTCACCACATAATGATTACAGCTTTGAACGTCGAATTGAATTGACGGCGTTAAAAATACTCTTGGTGTTCTTTTCGGATCTACTAATAACCGCTCATTTGACTGACTATCGATAATGATTTGGTGATCTATGTCACATTAAAAGCTTACACTACATAAACATGAGCCTATGTTGCCGCCTTGTATAACTAAAGTTTCAGTAGGTGACTTTCAAAACTTTTAGGAAAAGTGCATTTCTACGCGCAGCGTCAATTTGTCACAAATTTGCCGTGTTTTTGCTAAGTAATCAATGCGTTGAAAATATATTTCGAGTTTCAAAGTTGAGTGACGTTATTGAATTTTTAGCAGCAGACACAAAACATTTGTTTCATCACGTCACGAAAGTATTGTCTGCTTTCAAGAATTTTTTTTATAAAAACGCATAAAAAGAAATTGTTATGATAATGAAAAACAATCGTAATTTTCGTGTGCGGCGATATGACGTCATAGGTATATTATAAATGTTCATATAATCCAGTTATGAAAATCGAATAATGCAGCACGTTGTATATTAATCAGAATTGAATTGCTGAACATTATGATATCACTTTTATGCATATCGGCCTTTAAACAAATAAACCACGGGAGGAGTGACATTACTTTTGGATATACCCTCGTATATGCACTAATATGGCAGGGTACAATTACGGGGTAATGGTGTTGTGACCAACAACTAGTTTCAATAGCATTACTTTTGACAAACGTTGAGTTGTACTCGAATATGTAGGTATTTGTACAGACATAAGACATGCCCATGATCTGATTTGGACCACACGAAAAAGCGCTGGTTATAAGACATTAAACCTAGTGGCTATTTCCAACCTGTCTGTCTTACTGAGCAGCTATGCGTGTTATTTAAACCCGCAGTGGTTAAGAAATAACGAGTGTTAATCTCAAGTTCCAATCATTCAAAAAGATGCACTCTCGATGAAACTAAATGAGCTTCGGGAACAGGATGCTCTGGACTTGGGGAAACTTCTTGGGAGTTATGAGAAATCTACATTTGCATTTACATCGCGAGTATGCCTACACCGGGAAATGTCAATGAATGCATTAATTTTTCATTCCACAGCGCCGATGAGGATTTCTTCAGTGGGACCTAGTCTCCAGTCGTATCCATTAATTAATATATCGTACAATGTAGATAATAATTAGGTTCGATTAAAACTGTTGCAGTCTATAAAAAGTATTGGTGCGTACCTTTGGTGACATTTGATATTTATAGATGTATTGGCCCAAACGGCATTGGAATTCACAAGAACATATTTCATGTACATGTACGTTTTTAGTGTTGAGCATCCGATAGGACTCATGATGGTTGTAACAATAGGCGATTTGATATCCTTTATCGCTAGGAAGATTAATCTGCTAATGAAAACACATAGGAACATTTCTGGGAAATTCAAATGTTGGGGTAATATTTCAGCTCAACAGGGCACCAATTGTTCATGATGAGCTTATTTGATTGGCTTTCCTCTGTCGTATACTAGTATCTTATATTTTGTACGGCTTAATCTCAAAACATTGAGTTGTATACAATTTCAAATTCACTTAGTTCAAGATAACTTTAACTGAAGTTACTTTGTTCCAATCAGATTAATAAACTATGAATGCATTTGTATTCTGCTGATTCCAAACATCCAGCTTTTCGGTTTAGAGGTTTGGGATAAAATATCTCAATTCCAACAATATCCAGACGCTACATGTAATGTTTCACACTGGACTTTATACATACACGCCACGATTGTTCAATATCAAATAAAATCCTAAATGACATTGTCGTCTACTAATTCTCAAAATTCACGATTTTGTTCATTTTTCGTGATGTTTTACCTCAAAATATCTCATTTTCCGTGTACCCATGCTTAAGATATTCTAACACCCTAAACTATAAATTATTATGTACTCATTGAGGTGATTTTGTTTCAAATTACTTCATAAATGACTCTGCAATCCACCGATTCCAAAAAATCGCATTTTTGCTTATTTTTGTGAAATTGTGCCCCAAATTTAGCGAGTTTGCACATACATTCGTTAAGTAGGACCTCGACGTATTAACCCTGACCTTCATACCCATGTATCGCTGTGATTACCTTTCAAATGAAATGAAAGATGACATTGTAGTCGATCGATTCCCAAAATTCGCTCTTTTTGATTATCATTTTAACAATTTCACCCCATAATTATCGCATTTTGAGTAATAGCTGGTCAATAGAGTTTTGATATATTAAACTACAGGTTACTACCTCCACACTCAAGTGATTGTATTTCGAATTGATTGATACATGGAATTGTCGTGAAACGATTCCAAAAATTCGCACTTTTCGTTTATAAATTTAACAATTTAAACCCAAAATTATCGCATTTCGAGTAATAGCTGGTCAATAGATTTTTGATATATTAAACTACAGGTTACTACCTCCACACTCAAGTGATTTTATTTCGAATAGATTGATATATGAAATTGTGGTGCACCGATTCCTAAAATTCGCACATTTCGTTTATGCTTTTTTAACAATTTAACCCAAAATTATCGCAATTTGAGTAATAGCTGGTCAATAGATTTTTGATATATTAAACTACATATTACTACCTCCCCACCCAAGTAATTTTATAGATTAATATATGAAATTGTGGTGCGCCGTTTCCTAAAATTCGCACTTTTCGTTTATATTTTTTTATGTTTTTACCCCAAAAGTATGATTTCTCAAGCTATTAAAGAGCTGAATTTTTTAGATGTTATAAGCCATCAATAATGCAATATGATCCTACAATAATAACGACCGTGGTTTGCTTTTCTCCTGGGCTAAATCGTACCTGCCTTTTTCTGTACATAGACAAAATACGTCATAAAATTGCCTCTCAAAATACAAAAAAAACACACATAAAACGTCGATTTTCATAATGACCTACATTGATCCCAGATTCACAACCATCGTTTTCCAACGCACAATATCTCCCGCTTCAATAAAAAACAGGTTGTGAAATGTTCTACCATGGGGAGGGGTTCCGACCAAAAATCACCCCTCGGCCACTAGCCTATCAATCACAATCACTAATCGACTCAAGGTCATTTAATATACATCACGTTTTTCCATATGAACAACTGACTACAAGTAAATAAATGTTGTTGTTTATTCACAACTATGCGACCGTGACAGATAGGAAATAGCCCACATCCAAATATATATAGAAGATGGGACACAAACGAATAGCAGAACAAATGGACAGATAGATGCTCAACCGAAGTGGACGTCCATCGCCGATTGACAGGAAGGCCACTGCTCTCATAATTCCTCAGCATATATCACGAAGTCGAATATCAATGCGCTTAGGAGAGCGTCGATGACCATAATACATATAACTGAATTGGTTTCAATTGACCATAACAAACATGTCGAGAACCACACAAGGAAACTAAAACGCATATCATTGGGAATGCTTTTAAGTCTGACCATCACTCACGTTATAATCTCATGTATCGATTCTGCAGCACCTCTTAATTGCATTACCAGCCCATACTCATTGTGTACGATGTCTGTTTCCAGTTTTTCGTAAATTAATGCTGGTTTCCAAGACCATTTGTTTCTATAATAATACAGGCGGTAAAATATAAACCACATTTTTGAATATTTTATGCCAATTTTTTCGCTAATTTGTGGAATTATTAAACTAATTACTTTGTCATTTCACAATTACATGTTCAACGGCTGGCTGGCTTGCTGGTTACGGGAGCGTTTAATGTGTACATTTTAGCATTTGTGAAGTTCAAATCCGAGAACAAATAACCTCACCCACTGTTTTAGAATGACACAATCGAGAAAACATATGAAACATGCATAATAGTGAGAAAATACCAACATAGAATTCGTCAGCTTATCATCATATTTGACTGAAAACGGTTGAGAAAAGTATAGAATATTCGTAAGTTAATTAACCTGTTTTCGAGGACCGCTGAGGAGTTCAGCCGTTCTGCAACCCTTTGACATTTTACTGTTATATCGAAAACGTGTACATTCTGAAAACGCAACGTGTCGAACAGTATCATTCACACTTAGATATCAATGAACAAATTGGCACCGAGTGTTTTATATATTTCAGATATCAAGAACTCATACAGTAAGGACAAATAACAACTTACTTGATAAAATAGCTGTAGAAAAACGGTTTGTTCAAAAAGTAATGCAGGGCCAAACACATTTCTATATACAAATACGATACGTTAGAAAATAGTCGTTCCGTGTAAGGAATTCCTTTCATACTTGTGCAATCCATGCATTTGATTGCTTTCGTGACAATTGCCCATTTGCCCAATCAAACAAGATATATGTTGAAACGGAATGATTCCCAAACAGCACAAGAATGCTTACTGGTAAGCGGTACTATCCCAATATATTTATTTACTGTAAACTGTAAACTTTATTAGCATTCGATTGTAGTGAGATTTAACTTATATGTACTACCACACAAAACAATGCCACAATTTAAGCCACCAAAATATTGAAAGACAATCAACAACTTGAGTGAAGAATTTATTACTTGACATGTCATGGCAACTATGTATCGACCATGTAGCCACTCAGTGGACGATCTGGAATTTGCAGCTTGTCCAAATCGACAAATAATACTCTAATTCGCTGTTCTTAACAATTTGATTGATATATGAATAGCCTTGAATAATTTCATTGCCATGGAAAACAGCCATAAGAAGCATGTGTAATCTTGACAAATGAACAGAACTCCGTTTGGATATGTTGTGTTATATAAATTCCCATACTTTACTCGGGCGCGTGGAATATCTGACAGACGTAGATACATGTCAATTTGAACGTCACATTCTTAAATAGTTCTGATAGTTTGAATATTAGATACTTGACTTGATATATGTATCGCCGTAAATTAAGAAAGTGTGACATACACCCGAGAGAAAACAAACCTTTATACTCGACCTAATCATCATCTATAAGCGCACAGAATCGCATTGAATGCCCTTTTCATGCGAGTGAATGTATGGAAAATTAAATTGATTCAGCGTCGCCGTTGCATTCATAAGAGGTGTTACTATGTATGCGCTTAGACATAGAACTATGTTAGGTTTGCGTTTGCTTACAATGCTCACGCAGTCGGAAGTCCGGGTTATTCGAAACGCTTGTCAAAGCTATTGATCAATCGTGCTTATGGAGACATGTAGCTTGTGATAGATCTTAATATCACACAAAGAAACCGGGGCAGATAATTCATGCACCAATGACGCTTAACATTTCATTTGGCTGAGATACAGCCAGTTTGAATGAACGGAAAGTATCACTATGCGGCATCAACTTAATTGATAACGAAATCGACAAGGACTGCTTCAGAAACATACCAACAGCAAGTGTAACCCTAAACGAATTATCAAAATATGTTTTGCCGAATGGTCACCGTCTTCAGACGACTTAATCATAGAATACGAAAGGTGTTCAACTTATTTACTTGTATGAACAAAACATGAACACCGATTTTGCAATATTGCATAAAAATAATAGAAATATATTTTTTAAACAATGTGATAAATGTTTTAAGTTGAACATATGATCATCATACATTGTATATTTCCTTTGGTTAAAGCTTAAAACAAAAATTCATTTGATGATGTCCATAGTTAGACGCTTGAATTGGTTACTGCATCACCATAAATTAAAAAAGCGTGACATACATCCGAGAGGAAACAAACCTTTATACTCGACCTAATCATCATCTACAAGCGCAAAGAATCGCTTTGAATGCTCTTTTTATGCGAGTGAATGATTGGAAAATGAAATTGATTCAGCGACGGAGTTGCATTCACAAGGTTTGGTATTATGTATGAGCTTAGACATAGAACTATGTTAGGTTTACGTTTGCTTACAATGCTCACGCAGTCGGAAGTCCGGGTTATTCGAAACGCTTGTCAAAGCTATTGATCAATCTTGCTTATGGAGACATGTAGCTTGTGATAGATCTAAATATCACACAAAGAAACCGGGGCAGATAATTCATGCACCAGTGACGCTAAACATTTCATTTGGCTGTGATACAGTCAGTTTATTAAATTGAATGTATGGATAGTATCATTATGTGCATTAACTAAATTGATTACGAAATCGACATACAGATAGACGGACGGACGGACGGACGGACGGACGGACGGACGGTCGGACGGACGGACGGACGGACGGACGGATGGATGGATGGATGGATGGATGGATGGACTCTTTCAGATGACTTAATAATAGTATAGAGCAAAAGTTACACAGTGAATACTGAGCTATATATGCGTTTGTTCGGTAATTTGTAATGCTCAAAATACTCTTGATTTTACCAATATAAATTGTTTGTTTATGGCATTTTATGACAGAAAATATATGGTCAAGCCGTTATTTCTTATAGTCCTTATTCTGTAGTACATCTATCCGATTTACGACAGTTCGTCATCAATTTTGAATGATACATAATAAACTTACAAAACATGTATGACAATCGTAATGTGGGTATCGTTTTATAGTGCCACATTCACACCACAAACATCACTCGGTCTTAACCGATACTAAATATATCAAGTAACGCATTTAAAACGGGAGAACACCCCTATGATAAACAAACATAAATTGACATATACGTACAATGTGTTGTTCTCAATGACTCAGTACGTAACTATGCAAGATGCCTACCATACTGCATCCCACATTAGCCTAGAAAACTTGACATACATGTATTTTCACAATAACGAAGGTATAGTTTAATCTGTCTGATTGATAAATTACCAGTAATGTTACTGTACACACATCAACCCATCAGTAAGAAACGATTGCTGTGAACATATATAAACAAAATGAACGCTATTCACCTTCTGATAGCCTTTCAATTCCAATATTGCTGAATTGTGCAAATTTTGTTTCAAAGCGTTGTCAATATTCAGCAAGTTGAATTAATTTCAGTTTAACAAAATATTCCGAGTGCCGACTGCTTGGATCCACCTTGAACGTGCATGCTCAATTATTGCAGTGACGTAATGCCAAAACGTGTTTACAAAGCAATGCGTTATGTTGCACATTGCTGAATTTCATCAAGTCTTGAATAATAAAGAAATATCTGTATTCACTACCTACGTAGTCTGTAAGCATGCTATGTTAATACAAAGCAGCCTATGTGATGCATGAAGTCTGCTTAAGACGAATCATAAAGTAGAATCAACATCAATATTGTAACACTACTGTTAACAATCCGCAATAAATCAATCAATGCACAGTGCACCACCTACATACATGTACATATACTGTAGTCATTGTTTAACACACTACGAGGTTGTTTCCTTCTACTGTTGGTTCTGAGCAATATGCCACAGAAGCTTTGTTGCACACAATTTAACAACTACCGCGACATGTCTTGATGGAAACCTTGTTGTCTCACGAGCTTTAGATTTGGACGGACGGGGTACTGATAAAAACGCTGACTATGCTGTTCCGACTGTGAAGAGGGCTAATCCTGATCATCGTCAATATGCGCATAACAACTCATTAGAGCAGTGATTTTGGTAGACAATGATGTCAATAATGACAGGTGTAAACGGATTCGTACATATCAAAGGTCGTTCACATACATCCCTTTGCAAAGTGTGGAGATGTATTCATCAGACAATATATCGGGTATAGAAGTCCAGCAGCGTTATGGGAGAGACGAACAGTCGTCAGTGTATCCGCTATAATTAGACATAATGAACATTAAATTAACTGATAGGCAAACAAACAGGAATTCCGTAGAAAAATAATTGGCGGCAAAAGTATCCCACATTTTAGAGGAAACATCATCTTGGCAGAGTTTATTTGTTTCAAATGCGCTGCTGATCTCTATTGTATTTAGCGTTGAAACGAACAGCTGCCAATGCATTTAGAAATTGGATAGAAAATAAGATGCAGCGTATTTGATTGTTTGTGGTTTCGGTACTAGAATAATATTCGAGGAAGATACACAGGGTCATTTAAATCCGTTTAGTTCCGCTGATGATACGAACTGATAGGGAAACAGATTAACCTGATGGCATGGGGGAAATTCTACAACTATTTACACTAATTCAATCATTAGATTACAGAGCCCGCACAATATCTTGAGAAGTTAACTAGGTCGTTATGATCCAATTCAAGTTACACATCAAATAATTAAGTAATTTTCCAGACCGTGTATTATCGGCAATTTTGAACAATTTTCATCGAATTTTTGCACAAAATAAATCTTGCATATACAGTAAAATGTGGTTACCTCAAAGAGTAATCGGGACAGGCAAATTGCCCGAGATAACCGGGTGCTCGAAATAATCAAATGACATGTATTGATAATACAAACGGATACTATTTTAAAAGTTGCTCGAGATAGGCAGGGTACTCGTTATATTGATGCGCATCATAACGAGATTTTACTGTATTGTATTTACATAGCAATGGTTATATAAGATAACCGAGAGATTGGAAATACAAAAGAGACTTTTGAAACACTAAATTTATGTGTATATTATGTATACAAGCTCTGATTATCATACGAATATTCAGCGTTTAAAAGATGGTTTATTTCAAGTATTGTAAGGGTGTTCTTTATTATGTCGTATTTTACAACCATTATCAGATATTTGTCATATCACAGTTAATGCGGACATTTTTACGATGTGTGGTGCAATTTTCAGTGCATTCGCACCAAAAAAACCGATGTTTTCATAAAATAACCTGTTTTCGCGATGTTTACGTATCCGAAATGTGTAACTTCCGGTTCACCTATGAACATCCGGTATTTTTTGTTTTTTTTAGGTTCGGCCACTCAAGGGAGGCATTCATGCAAAATTTCAGCTCAATCGGTCCATAAATACGCGTTCTACAGGCTTTTTACCGGTCAAAAAATGGGCTCGAACTTGTACCGCGGTTCGGCTCCTATGCGGTTGGGGGAGCTGAAATTTTCAAGTTAAGCTCGGGCAGTAAAGTTAGGAAAATGGTGCAATTTTCAGTGCATTCGCACCAAAAAAAACCGATGTTTTCATAAAATAACCTGTTTTCGCGATGTTTACGTATCCGAAATGTGTAACTTCCGGTTCACCTATGAACATCCGGTTTTTTTGGGGTTTTTTAGGTTCGGCCACTCAAGGGAGGCATTCATGCAAAATTATAGCTCAATCGGTCCATAAATACGCGTTCTACAGGCTTTTTACCGGTCAAAAAATGGGCTCGAACTTGTACCGCGGTTCGGCTCCTATGCGGTTGGGGGAGCTGAAATTTTCAAGTTAAGCTCGGGCAGTAAAGTTAGGAAAATGGTGCAATTTTCAGTGCATTCGCACCAAAAAAACCGATGTTTTCATAAAATAACCTGTTTTCGCGATTGCTTTAAGATAATATTTTAACAACTATGCTTAAACAATCATTTGTGATACGACGGAATATTTAGCCGGCAAATATGTAATAAATGTTAAAATAAGTATTTTATTAGCTCATAGTTTGTCAGACCCAACACCCAAGGTTGTATGAAGTATGTTGTCCATTCTAAATGTTCAAACCAATTGGCGGCATGTTACAGACACTAAAATGTAGCATGAACATGTTAATTGCATGTAAATATTCAATGTAAATTGGACCTCTAACTCAAGATAGTGGTCAATACAAAATCATTTCATTTATATGGCGTTATGTCCCATTGAGATTGATTTTATTCAATGATGAAATCCCGATCTCCCGATTTAAATAAATTAGCTTCGGGTGGGATCGTGAACAGGGGTATCACAAAAGGTTTAATGATAACCCCGAAGCTTCCCCTAGACAGCGACAAACCATTTCCCGATGCCGTCCGATGTCCATTTATTTAATCGGGAGTACATCGCCAATGCAAAAACAATTAATGGGACCAAGGAATTAGCAGAACATTATACATTCATTGGTGAATGTATTAATCCGTGAAACATGGGTTCAAGCTTTTGTTTTATGTTTGCCTTGCAATTTGTCAATCAACTTCAACATCAAATATAATAGAATTATTGACAATTGATTGCACTTGTCTGACTTCCTAATGCTAGAACTCTTATTTAAGCATTTTATTCTGAGCACGGGACCCTTTACGCTGTGTACCTTTTAGAAAAAATGTGTACTTTAGCCAGATGGTGCCAGGCAGTATATACTTGAGAACCCAAATATTATTTTCGCTCCTACTTAAATCCAGCTATCCACGACATGACTAATATGTATAAGGGTCCAAACATGTTTTGAATATTCTTGTAGAATCCAAGACGATACTGATTAACGTAACACTTGTCCTTTTTATTTAAGCCACAAATTACCCAATTGTTATTGCAGTTTGTTTGCTAGAAACCTTCATGTTAAATTTGCATCTAAGACGTCCAAATGTCTGCATTAGCCGATATTTCAGGATATTTCGGACACTGAAAGTGGTAAGGAATATATTAATACTGTATTCATTTAGTTTGTCTCATACAATGTCAGATATGTAGATGTATGTCATTAAACCATGATTGCTTGTTGATCCATGTTAGGTGTTCGGAAGTAAGATATGAATGCAGCGAGAAATACAAATGCTGGCATACATGTTTAGGGAGGTTATTAATTCTTTGACGATATTCAATAACCGATCCAGAGAAGCCGACAACATCAAGCGGTTACATTATAAGTAGTATCTAGCTAGTGGTTTTCTTGACATATGAATTTTTGGTATAATGTGATTGCTTCAAACGGAGTAGAAGGAACGGTTACAGAAAGAAAGGGAGCTTAATAAAAGACAATACTAAGCCATGCAATGAGTTGCCTCAACACTATTTCTTAACGTATACAATATTATCAATATTAAAATGAAATAAACAGGACTTAGCGATGAAAGCAATACATTTATAACGGACAGAGAACAATAGGTACAAATGTGTGTGAGCATGGAGATCGAGTCAAAGTACATGCCTTCCAAAGAATAACAAAACCACCACACAATCAGATTTGACAGTCCAGAAATATTGGAACAACCATGCAGCTAATTGAGTCGTACAGAACATTTATATTGTACGACATAGCTCGTGTTATTCAGGTAATTAAAGGGATGTATAGAGCATAGCCCATTGACAGAACATGTCTTATAATCTGCTAAAGGTAGATTGCGGACGTTATTTTGGATTGATAAAGTGCTTTATTTCACGTCCAGTTCTACTTTGAGCTGATGGAAACAATCACAGCGCCAGTTTGTCTCATAGAAAGCGACCATTGTCAAAACAATTAGTTTGATGATATTCCTAGGTTAAATCTACGATATCATCACTTATCTCAGTAATCAGTCATGCAATGGTAGTTAGACCATCAGTTTCTGCCAGCATAGAAGATTCCATCATGGAGGACTCAGTGATTGAATGGCATATAACCAACAATGTGACACAAGAGTAATGTTGGAGGTAATTTCTTAGGCATTTCCGTTACGGATACTCCCAAGACAATTACAATACTTTTGATAATTTGACATTTGAAACTATTCATCAAAAACCCTCCAATGAATCCTGCTTCGCTTTTGTTTATTTCATGTTCTGAAAGAAGGGGTAGCAGACATATGCTAGAAGTCGAAATACGGTGCTATCATTGGAGTGTGATGCACCAGAAGGTATGCAGTGCCAGTGAACTGTTAACTGTTATTGTTCATAATATTAGTTTATAGCCTATAAACAAACGATCGGAACTTTAAAACGGAACTGTATTATAGATTGTCACAGAATAGATGAAATACTATGAGTCTTGGTGTAGGTAAATATGCGTATTAATATACATGTATCATTGATCGTACTAGACACGATATAGTCTTCTGACAACTTCTGTATGACAAATTACACTTTGTATAAATTAGTTTTCTAGGTATAAGGTCATTATTAGTCCATTACTGCCAGCATCAACTACAAGTCGTATATCTGTCATATCACCTAAAAGCTATACACAAATGATCTATTCTTTATGGTAGCATATGACATTAAGCGCTTTCCCAAGTTATTTACGTTGGGCGTATCTCAACATATCATTTCTGTCTGACTGGAATTATTCCTGTAATTTCCGGTTTGTTTCTTATGTCCAAACATTCATTATTACATTCACATCTATATGTTTGATAATGGTCATATACATTTACAGTAATGCAATAACATATCGTATAAAGCGTTTTGTATCAATCAATCACAATCCTTTCACTTCATTGGTTGTCTGCAAGACTGTCGTATGTCCCTTTTTACTTACTAGTATTTATAGCAGTCTTCCCGAAACCCTCGACTTATTCCTGATTTCGCACTTGTCAAAACTATTGAGTTCTCTCACATGTATACAAGAGGTGCCCCACTTATATTTGAACAGTGTTGAACATGACATATTTTCGTGGAAATATGGTATAAATCAAATATTTCTTTTGTACTGTATAAACATATGTGTTAGGTAACATTTACACTAACTAGTTGGTTTGTTTGAAAAATAGAATGAACCCAAAACAACACTTTTGTAGAGGGTATGGTGTTTTGCGTTTTGAAGGTCAGCCACTGCCATAAAAGCCCTTAAAAATTGTTGGTTGAGCATGGATATTCCATTTTTGTGTAGAAAATATGCAATTTTTGTCACCGGAAGGATGTTTTAGGCTTTGTTGCTCTTTTTTACGAGATGACGCAAAATATTAAAAACTGACAAAAAGTGATGATACCTACCAAAATCTTAAACTATGGTTATTTAATAAGTAAGGCATATCCAAAAACCAAAATAGGGACTTCAGCGACGTTAAGAGTACCCATTCGAACTTTCGATTTGTTCATTAAGAGAATTATACATGCCGGACTCGGGATAAAATCGATGTTTACATGCTCAATGCCACAAAAACAACATAAGGGAGACAAATGTCTTTAACGCTGTGTATGCTTCAACGGAACCGTAAATGCAACAACTTTGTCACCTCTGTAGAGGCAATGCTTTATCGTTGAGAAATATACCATAAGGGGACAGCCTACTATGTGATAAATGTTGATAAGGCTACCCATAAGTTGACATTCGTTAAGCTTCACATGTTTCCGAACGTTTGCATAACGTATGCTATTGTTTGCTATACTGGCTTACTGGAACACATATGTTTTACTAAAAAGTCAAAGGTGAATGCACATTGCTGTGTACATTAGGTACCAAACCATATTTGGTCAAAATGTTTGCAAAGCAACTTTCCAGGAGACCATATGGGTCGCATGGTGTTTGGTCAACACGGAGCTTCGACTCCCTCCACAAAAGCACCATTATGTACCTTAAGAACACACATTTGAAGTATATTACGCAAGATTAGTAAAGGTCAAAGTCTAATGAACATATACCCACAAACTCTTTAATCTATGGAATATTGCTGCGTTTATTACAGGCGGGAAATGCAAACAGCATCGATCCGATTATTCGGTCTTCAAAAAGCCAAACCCCATACCCCCTTCAAAATTGTAGATTTGAGTGCAAACTTAGAAATAAAGTAATAATCAATAGTTGTATGTGTTTCATAACACGTTATTTTGCACGATGATATAGAAATATTTTGATTATATATAATAAGCATCGAACTATTTGATATTCAATACTGTTCAAATATAAGTGGGGCACCTCTCGTAGATAGGTTCTAACGTCCTTCATCGGCTAGGTGTTTGACAACCACCCCCGTCTTAGACAAAACTATGTCAAATTTGTAAAGCAATAATAAACACAATGTTTATGTAATGTGACTGCCCCTGCAGACTGACATACTTCAATTTGATAAGGCAACGTTTTTACTATAAAATTCATGCTAGCAAAACTTACCTACGTGTACCATGTTTTATTTCACAATGATTAGGAGCATACGTTCTACTTCCGATTTTATTTTTGTTAAATATGTTTTCCATAAAACATTGTAATTTATGCAATTCACCTGTTTTAGTGGAACAAACTTGGCAAGATTTTACTCATCATGTTGATGTCTGGCCATGTGTTGTCGACAAGTTAGTTCTTAATTGCTTGAATGTAAAATAATATTATCATTTTACCAACTTATTAAATCGTAAGATTTGCTAATCAGCTGCAAGACGGTGATTGACAGAGAACTTTATAGTAAAAGATTAAGTTTTGCGAAAGAACTTGGTAAAAAAATGGGGTGAATGTAGGCGAATGCAGACTTCGATAATCAATGCCGACGAAATAATTGACGAAACCTCGATTGATTGTTATTTTTAACGAGGTTGTTGTACTAATGCCCGTGAATCAAACTCCTTGTTATCAACCAAATTATATTCTGATGATAATGGCACTTTGCGTGTGCTGAAATAACGCATCGATAATTCACAGAGAAATATAAATGTGTTAATAATTGCTGTTATTACAATTGTTAAATCTGTTTCATGTACGTTATTGGTTCGCCGTGTGTTTCTGACTCTTTATTATCTACCGAGAATGTAAACTGGCTACAATTATGTCTGATTTAATTCATGAACAAAATTTGAGCTCAAGTATCTGACCTTTGTTCAACAGGTATATGATGGAATGTATTAAATAAATCATTGTATATGTACAAGTGTATGGTATATGTTTCAATGCATTATCTGTTAAACTGTAATAAATAGTAAAGTACATCCATCTTGCGTCATAGGGACTCTTTTGTGTAAACATAGACGGTATGAAAGGTTTAATTGTATCATAACGATTATGGATGTTCTTCAATATCGTAAGTGCCAAGAACACGCTAAACTATACATATTTTGTTCACTTTAGATAGACCATTAATGGTATAATCCTATAGTTGATTGTATCTGACATATGTAACATTTCATGCCTTATTTTATTATGAAGTTGATGACAGAAAGCACTAAATATTGTATGACAAGGTGGTACATTTAAACTGATTAAACTGTTACATTATCAGTTTAAATCATAAATACAAACTATCTTTCGTCACCACTAGGAGGGTCAATGACAGACAAGGAAAAACCAAGATACATATATTAGTACATCGAAAGACTACTAGGTGATTCTACATATGCTACGCTGACATAGATGTTCTACAAAATGACGTTTTGTATAATTCGATAAAAATATTTTTTGAATTATATTATATGACGATGGGCGTGTCCAATATTGATATGAAGAAGGCAATAACAACATATAACAACATTAAGCGATCTATACCATATGGTGTTTATTGCCAACGAGTCTTTTGTTAACATTCATAACGTAAGTTTGTATATGAACATTATAATGTAAAAAAAAACATTAGTTTTAAAGACATGACGTTATTGTGAGTCATACAAATGTTTGTATCGTTTGCTTATTAATTAGTCTAACAAGTCATGTGGTTTACACACACTTCCATCGACCTTGCATTAGTTATCGTGAATAAGACATTCGCACATATAAAAGAGACATTCAATCTAAATCATAAATCGTCACAAGATCATCAAATGTACAGCACGGTTTTGGGGAAGAAATTGTTAGGAGATTCCATCAACTTACAGAAACGAATAGCAGAACAAACTTAACAGATAGACAAACCACTGTATTCGACATCCGTTCCCCATTGACAGGGTGACCACAGCTTTCTACAAAACGTCGGCGCTCGATGTTGGATTTCGAATGTGAATATTAGTGTCAAGGCGCTGAGCGGAGCGTCGATGACCGTAACTATCCCGGAATTGGTTTCAATTGACCATAACACATTTAGAGAAACACACCAGGAAACCAAAATGCAAATCATTGAAAATGCTTTTAAGCCTGACCATCACTCAAATTCCAATCTCATGTATTGATTCTGCAGCACGGCTTAATTGTATTACCAGCCCATACGCCTTGTGTACATTTTCTATTTCGAGTGTTTTGTAAATTAATACTGGTTTCCAACACCATTTGTCTTTGTAATAATGCGGGCGGTTAAAATTTAAACCGCATTCTTGATTCTGTTATGCCAATGTTCTCTCTTATTTGTTGAATTATTTATCTAATTAGTTTGTCAGTTCAAAAGTGCATGTTTAACGGGTAAATAACTCGTTTGATAGAGTAAATTAAGACACTTTCGGGAGCGTTTAATATGTAACAATAAACACGTGTAAAGTTAAAATCCGAGAATATTAAACCCCACCCACTGTGGTAGAATTACAAATTGGCAAAATGGTCTCGAAACAATATGATACATGTATAAAAGTGAGAAAATAAAAATATAGAGTTCGTCAGCTTACCGCCTTATATGACTGAAAACGGTTGAAAAAGTATAAGATACTCGTAAGTTAGGTAACCAGTTTTCGATGTCCGCTAAGTAGTTCAGCCAGTTCTGCAACCCTTTGACATTGTACGTTTATATCGAAAAGAAGAACACGCTCATTCTGATTACGCAACGTGTCGAATATAGTTTCATTCATATCAATGAACAAATTGGTTCCGAGTATGCTACATATTTCAGATAACAAGCAATCATACGGTAAAGACAAAGAACACCTTACTTGATAAAATAGCTGTATTTAAACGGTTCAAAAAGTAATGCAGGCCCGAACGGCTTTTAATAAACATATACGATACGTAAGAAAATAGCCGTTTCCGTGTAAGGCATTCCTTTCATACTTGTGCAATTAATCCTTGCATTTGATTGCTCTCATGACAGTTGCTCAATCAAACAACATAGATGTTGAAACGTAAAAATTCCCAAACAGCACAAACTATAAGAATGCTCATTGGTCAACTCTAATCAATGCCAATATTTTTAGCATGAAATAAATTGTATTGATGTTTTATTACATGCACAACGCCATAGTTTAAGCCATCAGCCTATTCAAAGACAAACCTCAACTTGATTGTTGTAGATATTGCTTGACATGTCCTGAAATCATTGTATCGACCAGTCAGTTGAATATGGAATTTGCAGATTGTCCAAATCGACAATTACTACTCTCATTCGCTGTTCCTAACAATAACATTGATATAAGAATGGTCGTGAATGTTTTTGTTGCCAAGGAAAACAGCCACCAGAAGCAAGTATAATCTTGAAAAATGCACATCACTCCGTAAGGGTATTTAGTGATATATTAATACCCGTATCGGTTCTCACACTCGTAGATACGTGTCAATTACGAACGTCACAGTCTTAGAAAGTTCTAAAACGTCCAGGCAGCGGTTGTAACTGACAACTTGTTGAAGTACCCACAAGCCAAGAGGATCAAATATACTTATATACTTGTTCTTGACTGCAGTGTCTATAAAACTAATTATGATATTGATGTGATTGATATTTGGACGAAGATGTTACAAAAATACTTCAACTAATCAGAAACCTTGACATATCGTTTCCGGGAATTGTGTTAATGGGTTGAAATCAACTATAATAATTATGTAGACAGATTTGTTTGTTCATACTGTACATGTATGATGCCATCGCATTGAAGCAATACGAAGTATGAAATACTACATCGGGTACTATCATAGCGTACGCATTATTTCGTATACTAGATTAGTTTGATGTAGCTAACATGTACAAAGTGACCTGTCATGTCATTATATAATCATCTTCTTGAAGCAGTACAACTATGTATACAACATGTAACTAGGTGGAATTAGATGAACAACAAGCAGATATTAGCCAGAATAAAGCATGTTTACATTGTTGATACCGTGTTTGATATATCATAACTACATCAATTGGCTGGGTGTAGGAATACGGTACATGTTATTAGGTTTGTACAAGGTACCACTGTCTGGCACTACTTTCTACGGAGATCAAGTGATACACTAAGTTTACAATGTATACAATGAATCAAAGAATGCGATATTTACACATTATGTGTTATGTTTGTCCTGGTCAGTGGTGTAACACAATTGCATAGAGTATTTTCGTAGAACAGTCAGACCCGTTTGTTAGGATCAACCATGGAAACAGCACAAATTGGTATTTGTTATTTCTATCATCGGGTTAAATGCTAAATTCAATGACAATGCGATAAAGGGTAATACAATGCGTTGTATTTGCAGGCATAACATGTCTTATTATGTGTATGTGTTAAAAAGACGACTTTAAGCAGGTTGCAATTCATTGATTTATGTAGCAGGTTATGTCAGAGTAGTTTTTGTTCAAACGAGCTTTTTCACACATGTTTGACAGAACTTTATTTACAGTCAGTGTTCCTGGCGATGTATCCCTGAACATGTGTCCAATAGTTGTTAAACGTTCTGCTATAAAATACAATAAATATATCGTAAGTGTTACAGTATGAACCAATTTCCGATGCGCATTATTCAAATATTTGTGGTTAGAAGATTTGTAAATATTGTGTACCTGGGCACTGTTTTATCAAAGCATTTACGCTAGCGTTAACCTAAGATTTCCTAAAATATTGCGTCCGTCAATAATATTTGCGTAAATGCGTTTTACAAAGATATTTTAGTCCACATTCTGTCGTAAGTTTTAGCTTATTTCTACGCCAAGGCTGGGCAACCCTAGATGGCAAATATGAAC
Source organism: Spisula subtruncata (assembly GCA_963678985.1). Taxonomy (NCBI): domain Eukaryota; kingdom Metazoa; phylum Mollusca; class Bivalvia; order Venerida; family Mactridae; genus Spisula; species Spisula subtruncata. The sequence continues at coordinate 1,515,015 of OY787660.1, read as the reverse complement.
GTAAGTGAAGAGTTTTTAACACGCACTGATGATTTTTGACCGTCGCATGTTATTTTAGACCGCCATTTGTTGTTTTAGACCGTGATGAATAGTCAAATCTTTACGTATATTTATTAATTCTGGTACCCGTTATATTTGTTATATTGGTTTTATTGTGTCCCGTGTTACAGTCCGACCAGGGATACCTGACAGTGACGTCATGTTGTGTTTACAATCAAATGTTTACTTTATATATCGTCTGCAAAATTTAAACTATCAGTATATTTCTTTACCTATTATCTGTATGAAATCGTGGCCCAGAGGATAGCGGTGCAGTATTAGTAATTAAGACATGTCGAGTTCTAACCACGTCAGAAGAGCTTATTTATTTTATTTTTGCAATCGCATACGAAAAATGTGAACAAAATGCTGCCTGAGTAAAAACAGCTTTGTCATTTCACTCACCTTCAAATGGCTTTTACATGTCATAGCATAGAACAAAATTTTAAATAACAGTTGGGAGTATTTGAAGAGTTAAGAGAAACCAACAGCTATCCTTAACGTGTTTTCAATAACACGAATTCCACGGGTTTAAATTTAATAATTATAAGGCAAAAAAGGCAATAAGTATTTCATAAAATCATCGAAGCTAGGGTTTACGTTTTCTCGTATGTGATACAAGAAAAAAAAGTTATAATATAATGGCTGTCAAAAGCTTTGAACCTGGATCGCTTGAGTGAGGGTCAACAAACACATCCACAGAACCATGTATTGCTTGAAATATATCCAATGGATAAGGACATACTTCTATATTGTATGATCCTCAATCTTTTTGGGGATATACCCTGCTTATTTATAGTTTGTTTATAAAATGACGTCACTGTCAAAAATCGTTGGTCGGATAGTACGTTCAATCTTCAATATGTTTGCGTAAATGTATGCAAGTACTTGCGATCGTTTAGTAAAACACACTTACGAGTTTGCGTAAGGTAGATATCTATGCGTAAATTTACGCGACATTTACGCATTGTTAGTAAAACAGTGCCCTGGAGTAAACCTACTCGTAGAGGAAATGCAAAGGACAGTTACACGTGTTTACAACGTGTTATAGGCTCTAGTTAAGGATCGAACAAACCACAGTTTATTGAAGATTAACAAATATATAATATTTTCAATACGCTGTTAAGTCACATTAAGTTAATAAGACTATGACAATATGTCTTGAGGTTCAAGGCGGTTATGACATTTATAAACCTAACAAGCACACAGTCAGATTGCTAATTTCTCGTCCCTTAACCGAAACCCAGCGATCCACTAACCAATACGGTTTATATGAACTTTTCTGCATTTGTTTCGTAGAGAATATAGTTTAACATAAATACGTCCGTACATTAGACAAATTTCATTCGTGGTTAGAGCCGTAAGAAGATAATATTCTTGGCTTCAACAATAACCGACAACTAAAAAGGACATAAATATCAAAGACCTTGATTATTGTTGACAAGTTAATTTGAGCGGTGCAATTTTAAATTCATGGTAATTACTTCGAGATGGGAGTTTTTGACACACAAGTCAGCGTTACTGATTCAGTCAAGGAAAATCAAACTAGCGTCATCATGTCATTTATAAATTGGGCTCTTAAGTTGTTATTATGTTTGAATATAAGCTGTGTATCTGTTGGGGTAAAATGTAGCGTTAAAGAGCCACATTATTCCTTCATTTATGATCATGTAAATTGCTGCTATTACACTGCTATTGCATTTGCTGTGGTTTGTCTTCACTTCCGTTTGATTGTAGATGCCAAGTTGTGTTTATGTCTGTATGTTCAAGTACAAGGAACTGACTTTAGCAGTTAACACGTATTAGCAAATCTGATATGACATGTAAATAGAATGTAGAATGTGTGTCATGCAAGGTGTGGCTTACCTTAACCATTTCGTTCTTGGTGTACGCGGTGGCTTTGACCATTTAACCACCAGGATCCCCTCTTCAACTTAATATACAGTGTGAAAAATAAGTTTTGTTCGTATACATTAAAAGTCGCCGATGTTTACCGAAAATGACGACTTTCAAAAATTGGTGGAAACTTATTAGGCTTTCGGTCAAATGAATTCGAACCTCGGTGGACACACTGTTAACCTGGAAGTTCTGGTAAACATACATTTTCCCTATGCAATAATAATAGAAAATATAACTTATTTTTGGAACAGACGTTAACACGACTTGTACGTTAAATATACGATGCCGTGTGATAATTATAATTAATTGATTTAAGCATTAAACGTATAGTAAAATAGTCTTCCACTATTAACAAAATGTACAATATAGGCCACACCAGACGAAATGTTTGATAGAGCAAGGAAGTTATCAAAACAACATCTAACCTTCGCCAGATATTGTAAATATTTGATGATTTTAACTGTGTGTATACCGGTGCATTTTGAGCAAATTCTGTTAGTTCCGTCTTCAATGAAATATAGATTGCGTGTTATCTACAAGTCTAGTCTGGTATTCGCAGCAAATACAAGAACATTTGGAAACAATGCACAGGGCTTTATACACTGTGGATGTGTTAATCATGCTAAGGCATAGAAACCTCGTCGCTATGATCACACTTCAAAAGAAAAGGAAGAGGAGGACAAGAATCTATAGAAGTGTTTTATCAAGAGTTACCGTTCTTGCTTTTAATGCATGATAGGAACTGTTAAAAACAAACTTCTGTAGAGACTTACTGCTATACAAGTGAGTATATAGTAAGAACGATAGGAACATTGATATAGCAAGAAAGATTACTCTTGAAGAACTTGATTTTTCCATATATATTTAGGGTACCTGCTGTTGTTATATAGAGATAGAAGGCATACGACGCATAGCTAACCTAAGCTGTCCACCATCCATAGTATATACACCGTATACTTTATAATTATTCATCGGAAAGGGAAAACATTCACTGACAGTTGTTTTGTTCAATACAATGTCATTAATTAACTTTGCCTGTGATGCAAAACCATGATTAATGACTAGGAGCATACCTCCGGTCAAATCTTAACTATCCTCATGAAAGATAGGCCGTAAACAATTAGTCAAATGTAAGACAAAATTACAGAAAATAATACATTACCCGAATTGCACATGGAGACATATTTCCGACACACATATTGACTTCATGGTGTGTAGTTGTCTGCCCTTGTATCCTTTATCTCTCAGCAGGAATGGTGTGCATGTAAGATAGAATGTTACAAAGGTGTGGGTAGTACAATTGTGGTTATGATAAGATAATTTGTCATCTATATGAAACTATCACCTTGACCGATCTGTCTTAATGCACCCTGATGTTACATTTCAAATTATTCAAATATTTCTGACACATAATCTGATCGACACTCAGGGGTCCCAGTTAGGGGTCTGCCCTTGTTTAGACCTGCGCTATATTCGTATAGTATGAATAAAATATATGTAAGCTTGTACGTATTACCTTATCAGCTTGTTTGAGCTCTAAAACACTTGTTACAAGTACAGTAGCTATTTGATATTCATTTCGTGATGGACTGTAATAAAAACAACATCACAAAATGTAGTATGCTAAAAACACATATCTCAATAATATACAGCAACTACGATTGTACCATGAATCACGATGCTATAACACACAATGGCGTTTCTGAACTAGGTAAAACAAACTTTTCAATAAAAAATATATTTTAAATTCATTCCATAAACCGGAGCAGCAGGTTTGCAGTGACGTACATGTATTTTAGCAATATAATAGAAATAAAAAGATGTTTAAATGAAAAACAAACAGAGCATGTAAAATGTATTAAAACCATTCTGCATAATGCGTACATGATATATAAATCAAAATTCCACTATTCCTATCTACAAAGTGTGAAGAATTACATGTTCCTTTAAAGTTAAAATGACAAAAAGCACGAATTTAGAAACAATGATGTTGATTGTCTAGGTCTTCAACTTATTTAGTGCTCATGGAATAACTTTAAGAAAGTTTATGTATTTTCGCACAAATATGTAATTTTAAAATAGAAAACATAGTATTATTACGTAAATCTATACGTTTAAACGTGCCGTTAGTTTCTTTGAAGTAGATTTTATTAGATTAAATCTAAAAATACTGCAAAATCTAATTTTCCAATTCCTTCAATAGTCTATATAGTTAATTTTCCAATTTCTCCATAAGATAAATTGCTTTTCAAGTTATTTTAAAACATACTATTTTAATATATGTTATATACTACAACTTCATACAAAATATTGCGATGGTTGTTTTACACAAGAATGATATAAAAACACGAGACTTACAACTTTGTTTGGGTTATGACAAACCGATTGTGTGTTCTGACGTCGCGTAGTAACGTCACGATTACGTCGTTACAAGAGTGTTTATTGGCTGAATTACTTGAGACACGATGTTTGATTTGACGACAGTTTTGTACTTTTCTATATATAGATATTAAAGGGCGATGAATCGGTTCGGCTACATAACTGCAGTTATAGTTTAGAGTTTTTATCATTTCTATTTGATTTATTATTCGAAGCTTATATACGACACACAAATAGACACATTTTTACTTTAGGATTTAAATTAACTTAAATGGTATTTGTCATATAAAGTTAATATTGCAAATTAATTGTAATGATACCATACATTGATGTATAAATTCACATACTTAACAATACGCGGCTACTATACTCGAGGTATCATTGTGTTTGACCAAATACGAATTTTTGATGATTTTACAGGTTTGAAAAAGCAATCATTGTTCCATAGACGACTTTGTATTTGTCAAGCATCCCTTGCTAATATCTCGGACATCAAGCAGTGACCATTGTATATAATCGAGAAAACACAATTCAGAATTCTCTCTCCCTCTCTCAATCAACGAAGCCGTATCAATACCACAATGCTTCCAATATAATTCAATTTACCTTCGTTCTCTCCCGTTGTGAAGCCTTTCAATATCATCTTTTGTTACAGTAATTCCCTGTGCTGATGTTTAGGAAGCAATCAACAGGTTTTATCCTTATTTAGGGCTAAATAATTACACAGACAATGTACGATTAATCATTCATGTTGATCGCTCTATTCCAATCCTTGCATGGTGTGAGTCATTAACGCTTTCGTATATTGCATGCAAGTCGCTTAGGCCAACCTAAAATGATACTGTGGTTCTGATACCATTACTTACTTTGATATTTCTGTGATTATACCCTTCATTTCCTATTTCTACCTTCAGCTTGTTATTTGCAGTATGCTATAAGACATCGCGGGTCATTGATTTGGGTACATAAAACATGTAAGTGCTTGTAAAAATACAATGTATGTATAATTGCTTTTCCTAAATATTTGATCATGTAACCAGAACCAAACCATAAATTTTGTCTGCCTTGGTAACTGCCCGCAAAAATTACATATTACGTATTTCACCAAAAAAGAAACACTGAAATTTTGTTCTTCCTAATAGCGTTTAGGAATAGATTTTATGAAACATTACAGTGTCTATATCATTTTCTTGATAAATAAATTACAAGATAAACGGTCGAGCTTTTAACAACAACGCTCCTTGATGTAAAAACATAATGTTTGAAAAATGTAAGCTAAGTTAAAGTAAACTTATACGGCTATTTTAAGTAAAATACAAGTTATCTTATATTTTCTAATTATAGGTGAAAATTCAAGTTACATAACAAATGTACTTTGGTTGTATTGATGAATTATGGCAAACGTTGAGCTTTGAGATGCTCGTACATTAAAAATGATTTCAAACTGACACACTCTCATGTATTTGTACTACTGAATTGATAAACATTACATGATAGTTGTTGGATACTTAAAATAATTGATATGACTGAAATTACTTACTCGGTTATTATTTTAGTTGTCGATTGACGTATTAAACATGAGGAGACTAAAACACACTTACAACATTCATTCACAGAGAACTTAATTGGTTTTTTTCTGTAAACCATATTGTCATTTTTAATTTTCCAGTAAAATACGATATCAAATTTCACATTTTATTCTTCTCTATATTAATAACTGTCCTGATTTATTGTTACATAACATACATTTATAGCCTATGAACGGACGAGCGGAGCTTTAAAATGGAACTGTATTCTAAATTGTCACATAATAGAAACATTAGTTTGAGACCTGTCATAGGAATATGTTCGTGTTTATCTACCATTGATCATACTAGACACGATATAATCCCTTCCTGGCAACTCCTGTATGATAAATTTTACTTTATATAAATTAGTTTTCTTGCTATAAGAGCATTATTAGTCGATTACTACCAGCATCAACTACAAGTCGTATATTGATTGTACTGTCATATCATCATATACAGCTATACAACAATGATCCATTCGTTATGGTAGCATGTGACATTAAGCTGTACAGAAATGATCTATTCGTTATTGAAGCATATGACATTAAGCGCTTTCTCTATAAGTTATTTATAGGGCGCATCTCAACACTTTTTAGACTGGACATATTTCTGTAATTTCAGGTTTGATTCTTATGTCCAATCATACATCATTACATTAAAATCGTACATTGAGCATATGTGTCTAGCATTTCCTGACACTCATAAAGCAGTGTAGGCTACAAACTCGTCACTTACTTTTGTGTATTTCTTCTACTTCTAAAATAAACTTCCAACCCGCAACCCAAAAATATTGTAAGTTGCGTAACTGTGTCGCCCTGCTCTCATGCATATTTGGTAACGGTTGTCTACAAAAATACGATAACAAATCGTATCAAGCATTTTATATAATTCACTCATGTTTTCTTGGTGTCTTCCCGCCACTTGTTCCTTATTCTGCTCTTGTCAAAACTATCGAATACTCACTCTCACATTTATAGATTCGATCTAATGTCTTTCATCGTCTACGTGTTTGCCAACCACCCCATCTAAGACAAACATTATTTCCAGTGTATAACATAATAATAAACAAATCGTGTATGTAATGAGACTGCACCTGCAGATTGACATACCGTTGTATAAATGTGTCAAACCGGCTACAATAATCTATAACATAGACAATATTGTTTACATTGAAGTAAATTAGTAGCTTTTCTCGACACCTTGATAAAAATAGCGTAACTTTGGTAAATTTAGACCTACCGAAGCAAAACCTATTCTATTTTAGTGGTCTTATTTATCAATATAATCCATATGGGCGAGGCCCCCAGAAGAGTTTCAGTACTTTTAGTTTTTGGAGGATAGTGCATGGTGTCCCAGTTCCAGAAGCATCACTGGTTCTTTTACATGCCGGGTGTCTAGCACGCATACATGGGACATCGGCTTAAAATCTCATTCGAAAGACAATTAGTAATTTTAGATGGCCAGCCACGACCCACAACCCCGAGATCAGTAGTCCCAAATAGTCTCGCGCTCTACCGACTGAGCAAAGCGGGCTGGATGATTCAAAACCGACGAAATAATTAACGGAACGTCGGTTGATTGTTATTTTTAACGAGGTTGTTGTAGAAATACACATGGACCTAACTCCTTGTTATCGACCATATTACATTCTGATGATAATGGCACTTTACGTGTGATGAAATAACGCATAGATTATTTCACTAAATATAAATGTGTTACTAATTGATGTTATTACAATTGTTAAATCTGTTTCATGTACGTAATTGGTTCTCAATGTGTTCCAAACTCTTTATTGTCTACCAAGAATGTAAACTGGATACAATTATGTTTCATTTAGAATCAATGAAGATGATAGGATCTCGAGTGTCTGACCTTTGTTGAACAGGTTGAGCTATATAATGGTATTGCTTCAATACCTGTACCAATCATTGTATGGAACTAAATTGCTTGTGATAGCTAAATGGCCTTGGTGTCATAGTTCTGGTCAACATTTGATTATAACTGTATAGTCGATATGCCGACGTCAATACTGTACAATAAAGGAGAGAACTGCAATACATATTGTAAGCTTACTATGACCATTAACATTGTCTGCACATATTCACTTTTCTCGATGACATCACCTGTAAACCAGTAATAAATAGTAAGATACAACTATCTTGCGCCATAGGGACCTACTCGTTCCTGTGATCTTGAACGACGGCATAACAGGTTCAATTGTATCTAGACAATTATTGATGTTCTTTAATATCTTAAATGCATCAGACATATTTAACATTGCATGTCTTATTTTATTATGTTGTTGAGGACAGACAACAGTAAATATCAGATAACAGGGTGTTAAACTGAATTATCACGTATGTCTCATAAATACAGGTTTGGTCTCGTCGCCATTAGGAGGGTCAATGATAGACAGGAAACATCAAGATACATTTACATGAAACATTTGAAAAACCGAACGAAGCTATCAACAGTCTTCCTTACAGAGTTCATGTCGGTATAAGAGACCCTGATCAACAACCAGCAAAGAAGCAGTACCCTAAAGTGGATCCTAGCTCAAGGCGGAATGGCCGGCAACTGACAAAATATGTCAGAGAAACCACCTTAACAAGCACCTTACACGGGGAAAGTCGCAATCAAAATTGTGCATATGTATATCATTAAATAAATAACACAGAGCAAATGGTAATGGCCATACTCCGACTGACAACAACCTCTGTGTATACATACACAGGAAATACAGGCTGGTCCCGTCACCGGCCGGTCCTTGTGACACAGAAGAGTAGACAACTGAACAGGGCCGATATACAAAGTTGTCGCAATTCACAACCTTCTATGATAGGTCATAAAAATAAAAACATGGTCGACCGGAAGAAGACAACATTTTCTGTCGCAAGTATGGTCGCCAGTTGACAAGCAAGTATCGAACACGATATTGCAGCAAATGCTTAATTGTATAACCAGACCATATTCAATATGTACGTTTTCTATTTCGAATGTTTTGTAACTTAATACTGGTTTTCAACACCATTTGTTTTTTTAATAATACAGGTGGTTAAAACATGAACTGCATTCTTCATACTACTATGTAATTTTATCGCGTATTACAGGAATTATGTATTTAATTATCTCGTCAAAACATCATTACATTTTCACCGTCTGGCTTGAAGAGTTGGTAAAAACAGATATTTTCGAACTCGCGACAACTGATGACATTGCACTTAAACAAAACGAGTGAAACACAGAAAATGACGCTAAGCATTTATTAAGTAAAAAAAACTCTCGAACATGTTATCCCGCTAACTATTCTGAACAAAACCCACAGAACATCGCGAAATATTGACGTCAGCTATCCGTCATGTACTATACCTAAACGCTTAAGAAAAGTCCAGTATATAATCTATGGAACACCATACGTACTGATTAATTAAAGTGTCGAACAGTTTCATTCATACTTAGATTTCAATGCACAAATTGGGACCGAGTGTGTTACATATGTTAGATAACACACAAAGGAAAAAGAACATACGGTATTGATTGATGACATTAAAGCAACGGTTTGTTACCCCAAACATATTATTTATAAACGTACAGCCATGTTACGTAAGTAAATAACTTTTCCCCTTTAAGCAATTTCGTTCATAATTGTGCAATCCATTCATTGGATTGTCCGTAACCTGTTCCAATATACCAACATTGATGTAGTGCTGAAACGTTGTGATTCCTATATTGCATACTACTTCTCATTGATAAGAAATATCACCAATCTCGACGTTAAGTCGATAGTTATTTCAATGAAATTAAATCCTTTGCAATTTCAGAAAGGGGTATATACTCGCCATATGACTGCAACACTATTGTTCAGTGGATGTTAAAACGATATTTGGTAATTTTGGTACGAGAGGTAGTCGCTGCAGACATTCTTCTAAACTTAAACGAACATCACAACACACAAGCCAACAGCATAATGAATAACAAACAACAACTTGAGTAGAACATAAATTGCTTGACATGTATTGACAAGAATGTATCGACCAAGAAGTCACTATTCAGCCAATGGATGATAAATTTTTTAGCTTGTCCAAATAGACAAATAATACTCTCATTCACTGTTTCTAACAATGTAATTGATAAATGTATCGTCGTGAATAGTTTTGTTGCCAAGGAAAATAGCCACCAGAAGCATGAATAATCTTGACAAATGAACATGACTCTGCAAGGATATTTAGTGATGTATAAATGCCCGTATTTACTCGCTTGCGGCGTGTGGGATTTCTCAATACACTTGTAGATTCTTGTCAATTTGGAGCGTCTCAGTCTTAGAGAGTTCTGATACCTGCAGACAACTGACAACATGTGAAGTACTCACAAATGACAAGAAGATCAAATATACATGTTCTTGACTTCAGTGTCTCTAAAACACTATGTCCGTAACTACTTATGATATTGATATTGGTATAAAGAGGTTACAGCAATAATTAATTTAATTAATAGGTAAAGAGATGCTTCTTGAAAGCTTGACACATGGTTGCCGGCATTATGACCAACGGGTTGACGTCTACCATTATACGTAGGAATGATTTGTTGGTACATTTAGCAGGACTGAAACCCGTAATGTACGATGCAATGGCCTTGAAGTATGAATTCATTAGGATGCTATACTCGGATACTATCACAGACGGACATAGTTTCGTATATAGAATTAATTTGTTGTAGCCAATATGTACATTGTGACCTGTCTTGTCAATAAATATTCGTCCTCGTAGAGTGAAGGTAGCAGTATAAGTAACATGTAGTATACAACATGTAACTAGGCGGAATTAGACTAACAACAAACATATATTAGCCAGAATAAAGGCATGTTTACATTGTTGATTACTTGTTAGATATATCACAAGTACATTATAGTGCTAGGCGTATGAAAACTGTACATGCTGTTAGTTCTGTACAAGGTACTCCTGTCTGGCACTACTTTCCCTGGAGATTACATGATACTCGATGTTTGTATACAATGAATCAAGGAATGCAAGATACACACATAATATGTAATTATTGTCCTGGTCAGTGGTATCACACCATTTCATCGAGTGTTTTCGTTTGACTATCTGTTAGGACCAACACTGTGCAAAAAGAACACTATTGACAATTTGTTGTTAGTTTTAGCATTGGGTTAAATGCGGGCATCATTAAAAACGGTTTGATAGGTAATCTCACATTACAGACTAGTTTGTTAAAAGTCGTATTTGCATTGATGATGTCTATTGAATTATATAATTTGTAGATTTGAAGGGTCGTTTACAAAGGTTTGACAGCATTAATCATTTTAGTGTTTCTCTTACGATATACATCGGAAAGACTGTGTTGTAACTTGTTGTTAGGATAGTTAAAAAAAGTTCTGTTTCATATATAACAAACACAATTAACGTATCGTGAGCGTAACATCATGTACCACTTTCGATGCTTGTTGTTCACATGATTGTGTTTTTCTCTGTTTGACTGTACTTCCGACCAAAGTGTTTCTCTATCGATGTAGACATGTACGTGTGTGCGTTATAGTTGTGAAATGTTATACAATGAATTCTAATTATTTTATCGTGAGTGTTACATTGCGTACCACTTTCGATGTGTGTTGTTCAAATATTTGTTGTTGTCTGATTTGTAAATAACGTGTACCTGGTGTTACTTCTCTCGCACTTGCACGCTCAATAAATCGTAAAATGTTAACAAGAACAAACGGGAAACAGATTGAGTATGGTTCTTGTTTGATACTAGAAATGTGAATTGCTACTCTTTTTATTTATGTTTTAGATCAATTTCCAACTTGAACTTAAATAACATAAAAAATGAATTCCAATAAATGTTTATTTTCTCATTTATGCTTTAAATGTAAATGTTTAAAGCAAACTACTTTCGTTTATTTTGCCTGTCCGTTTCTGTATAAACTTATAAAGTTACTGTAAGTTTCATTAAGTTCAGCCTTTATGTTCGCCGGATAGCTGTGAAGGCATCAATAGATGTATGATTTATATTAACTTACTTTGGGTTTGAATCATTTTGAAACGTTGAGCGTTATACGCTTGAGTTAATATCTGCATCACCGAAAATTAAGAATGCTTGACATACATCCGAGAGAAAACAAACCTTTATAGTCGACCTAATCATCATCTACAAGCGCACAGAATGGCATTAAATGCACTTTCATGCGAGTGAATGCATGACAAATTGAATTGATTTAGCGACGGATTTGTATTCATATGGTTTCAAAGCTTAGACATAAAATTATGTTCGGTTGGAGTATGCTTACAATGTGCGCGTAGTCGGAAATCCGGGTTCTTCGAAACGCTTGATATATCGGCATAAAAAGTGTTTCAAACCCATTGATAAATCTTGATTATAGAGACATATAGTTTGTGATTGATTTAATATCACACAAAAGAACCGGGACAGACAGTTCATCCAACAATGACGCTTAACATTGCATTTGGCTGTGATACAGTCAGTTTATTTATTGAATGTATGGAAAGTGTCTTTATGTGACCTCATATTATTTACTTAATAAGAAATGTGGCTTAAAACGAATACAAAATGCATGAAAACTAACGAAGGATTTTTGGAAATCTCTGATTTTAGTATGTAATCACTGAATACAGGAACAGAACTTCGTATGGATTGATTAGAAATAACCATCTTCAATTGAACTTCTTGCTATTTCTGATTCTGTACTTAATCTACACAAATTCGGGTTTCGTGAATACTACATCAATAAGTTATACGAGGACCGAGTTTTCGCTTTCCTGTGCAAGATGTGTTTGTTTAACAATTGTGAAGTGAGAAACTTTACGTAGTATCTTACCATCACATCCACCATAATGTCTTTGACAATATTGAAAATATAAGGTACATGCAACTACATGTAATGTAAAACAAGAGAATGAAGGCTAAACCTCCCTTTTGTTAAATAAAAAATAAATTGACATGCACGGGTATAGAGATTCAGCAGCGATGTGGGAGAGACGAACAGTCGTCTATGTATCCGCTATAATTAGACATAATGAGCATCAAATTAACTGATAGGCAAACAAACATGAATTCCGTAGAAAAATAATTGGCGGCAAAGTACCCACATTTTAGAGGAAACATCACCTTGACAGATTTTATTTGTTTCCAATGCGCTGCTGATCTCTATTGTATTTAGCGATAAAACGAACAGCTGCCAATGCATTTAGAAATTGGATAGAAAATCAGATGCAGCGTATTTAATTGTTTGTGGTTTCGGTACTAGAATAATGTTCGACAAAGATACACCGGGTCATTTAAATCCGTTTAGTTCCGCTGATGATACGAACTGATAGGGAAACAGATTAACCTGACGGCATGGGGGAAATTCTACAACTATTTACACTAATTCAATCATTAGATTACAGAACCCGCACAATATCCAGAGAAGTTAACTAGGTCGTAATGATCCAATTCAAGTTACACATCAAATAATTAAGCAATTTTTAAGACCGTGGATGGTCGGCAATTTTGTACAATTTTCATCGAGATTTTGCATGAAATAAATATTGCATATACAGTAAAGTTTCGTAGCCTCAACGAGTAATCGGGACAGGTAAACTGCTCGAGATAAACCGGGTGCTCGAACTTATCAAATGACATGTATTGATAAAACAAACAAGTACTATTTTAAAAGTTGCTCGAGATAGGCCGGGTGCTCTTTATATCGATGCTCGTCATAACGTGGTTTTACTTATTGTTTTTACATAGCAGTTGTTAAATACGATAACCGCGAGATTGGAAATACAAAAGAGCCTTTTGGAATGCTAAATATATGTGTATATTATGTATATAAGTTCCGATTATCATACGAACTTTGAGCGTTTAAAAGATGGTTTATTTCAAGTATTGTAAGGGTGTTCTTTATTACGTCGTATTTTACAACCATTATCAGATATTTGTCATATCACAGTTAATGTGGGCATTTTTACGATATGTGAAGTGTTTGCTTTAAGATAATATTTTAACAACACTGTTTTAAATACTCGGCTTAAACAATCATTTGTGATACGACGGAATATTTGTCCGGCGGACATGTAATTAATGTTTAAATAAGGATTTTATTAGCTCATAGTTTGTCAGACTAAACACCTAAGGTTGTATGAAGTATGTGGTTCATTCTAAATGTTCACACAAATTGGCGGCATTTCAGACATTTGAAATGTAACATTAACATGTTAATTACATGTTAATATTCAATGTATATCGGACCTATAACTCACGATAAAGGTCAATAAATAAATATTCCCATTTATATGTCGTTCTGTAATGCCTGGGTCCAACTGAGAAATTTATATTCAGCGATGTAATCTCCATCTCCAGATTTAAATAAACTAGCTTCGGGACGCATCGCGAACAGGGATATCACAAAATGTTTAATGGTTACCCCGAATCTTCCCCTAGACTACGAGAACCATTTTCCCGATGCCTTCCGATGCCCATTTATTAAATCGGGAGTACATCGCCGATGCACAAACAATTAACGAGACCAAGGAATTAGCAGAACATTATACATTCATAGGTAGATGTATCAATCTTTGAGACATTGGCTGAAGCTTTTGCTTTATGTTTGCTTTGCAATCAGTCAACCAACTTCAACATCAAATAAGACATTAGTATTGACAATTGATTGCGCTTGTCTGACTTCCTAATGCTAGATATCTCATTTAAAGGATTTTGAGAACGGGACTCTATACGCTGAGTACCTTTTAGAAAAAGTGAGTACCTTAGCCAGATGGTGCCGGGGTGAACTTATACACACATATTATCTTCAATCCTATTTAAATCCTTTAAATCGAGCTATCTATGACATGACTACTGTGTTTAAGGGTCCAAACATGTTTTGATTATTAAACTGTTCTGTAGAATCACAGACGATACTGATTAACGCAACACTAGTCCATTATTTAAGCCACAAGTTATCCGTATGTTATTGCAGTTTTGCTTGAAACCTCTATGTCAATTTGCATCTAAAACGTCCAAATGTCTGCTGTAGCCGATATTCCTGGATATTTTGGGCACTGAGAGTGGTAAGGAATATATTAATACTATAGTCATTAAGTTTGTCTCCGAAAATGTGAGATATGTAGATGTATGTCTTAAAACCATGATAGTTTGTTGATCTATGTTAGATCGTGGATAGAAAGATATGATTGCAGCGAGAAATGCAAATGCTGGCATACACGTTTAGGCAGGATATTAACACTTTGACGATATTCAATAACCGACCCCGAAAAGTCGTCAACATCAAGCGGTTACGTTATAAGTAGTATCTAGATAGTGATTTTCTTGACAGATGTATTTCTGGTACATGTATGATGTGATTGCTTCAAACGAAGTAGAAGGTTACCAGAATAAAGGGAATTTAATCAAAGAAAATACATTTAAGCCATGTAATGAGTTGCCTAAACACTATTTCCCAACGGATAGTATCTATATTAAAATCAAATAAACAGGACTTAGTGATGAACGCAATACAATTATCTCGGCCAGAGAAAAATAGGCACAGATTTTCGTAAGCATGGCGATCGAGTCTAAGAACATGCCTACCAAAGAATAAAAGATAACACAATTAGATTTCACAGTCCACACAACCATGCAGCTAATTGAGTCGTACAGAACATTAATATTGTACGACATAGCATGTGTTATCCAGGGTAATTAATGTGATTTATAGAGAAGGGCCCATTGACAGAACATGTCTTATAATCTGCAAAGGTAGATTGTGGACGTTACTTTGAATTGATACAGTGCTATATTTCACGTCCAGTTCTACCTTCAACTGATGGAAATAATCACAGCGCCAGTGTGTCTCATAAAATCAAATAAACAGGACTTAGTGATGAACGCAATACAATTATCTCGGCCAGAGAAAAATAGGCACAGATTTGCGTAAGCATGGCGATCGAGTCTAAGAACATGCCTACCAAAGAATAAAAGATAACACAATTAGATTTGACAGTCCACACAACCATGCAGCTAATTGAGTCGTACAGAACATTAATATTGTACGACATAGCATGTGTTATCCAGGGTAATTAATGTGATTTATAGAGAAGGGCCCATTGACAGAACATGTCTTATAATCTGCAAAGGTAGATTGTGGACGTTACTTTGAATTGATACAGTGCTATATTTCACGTCCAGTTCTACCTTGAGCTGATGGAAACAATCACAGCGCCAGTTTGTCTCATAGAAAGCGACCATTGTCAAAACAATTAGTTTGATGGTATTCCGAGGTTGCATCAAACGTTTCAAGCTATGATATGATCACTTATCTCAGTAATCAGTCAATCAATGTTGGTTTGGCAATCAGTTTCTGTCAGCATAGAATATTCTACAGTATGACACAATATTTACGTTGGAGGTTATGTCTTAGACATTTCTGTTATGGATACTCTGTAGACAATGACAATACTTTTGATAATTTGTCATTTGAAACTATCCAAAAATCGACTGCAATGAATCCTGCTTCTTTATTATTGATAGTATATTATGAAGGGGTAACAGAGAGATACTAAAAAACGAAATACGGTGCTACATTGTACGTATAATACAGAGAATTTGGGTGTGATGCACCAGAAGCTAAAACGTGTTAGTGTGAATCTTGTCGGCTGTATAGTTAGTTAGGAGAAAATATTTATATAGAGCTTTATATAACAAGTCTCTAAAGTGATTAACACGCGAAAGTCAGCTAGTTGACAGTTCATTAAAAGTCTTAAAACAATTTCACTTGATTCACTGATATTCCCTTTTTAACAGATGTGTTGTAAAGTCTTTTTGAAGACTGGCATAGAGTCAATGCGCCTAATTTCCACAGGAAGACCGTTCCATAAGGTGGCAGCACATTTATCGAACCGCCTTTCACCGTAATTGTTAGTTCTAACTTTAGGAATGTTTAATAGCTTGGCAGTGCCTGATCCTAAAGACCTGGTTGGCTTATCTTCTCGAGTCAATTCATTCATGTAGACAGGACTTAAAAGCGAAAAATAATGATCTTGTACTGTACTCAGTATGGAACAGGAAGCCAGTGTAGTGTATGCGTATTTTGTTCTACATTATTCTGTTTGGTTTCAATAAGAGCGTTCAGACAAATGTGGTGTGATTGAAAACAATCTTAACAACATAACGAATAGCAAGAAAGAAACTATGTATCGTAAAACACGGTATACCATGGTAGCCAAGCATTGGTGTTCGTATTAATGGTTCTAACTTAATACAATTTTTTATTATCAAGTTCGGTCAATAAAATGTATCTTTGTGAGGTTGCTAATGGTTATATAAAACAAAGAAAGTGTTTGATCGCGCAAAACATATACTTGTGTTGTTGTATTGTTGTTTTACAATCGAACTTTTTGTGTAATCGCGGACAGTTGGGTGAATAGCGGAGATAGCACTCAACTGATTCAGCTTGTCTCATAATCTTATTGCTCATTTTTATCCAAGCCACTTGCATGCAAAAACTGTGCTTATTCATTTAAATTTGTCATCCTGTATTTTTGAGGCGGGATCTTGGGATTTTCATCATTTTTTGGGTGTGTGTGAAGGCATATAGTCCATGTAGTTGTGTTGTCATGTTACTATTTTCTGTACTACGCTGCCTGGTTAGTTTTAGAGTGCCTTCCCTGTTGTTGTTTTAGTATTTATCTGTGCGTTCGTTTTGGTTTCCGTGTTGCATGCTCATCTGTTTACATTGAGTGTTGCTGTACCCTAGCTCTCTCTCTAGTCGCTAGTGAGGTGTGTAATTAAGTCAAGTGTAATATAATACTCGTACGCTAGGATGAGGACAAACACAATGTCAATATTCTGATGATATCTAATGTAGTCTACATTTATATTCTATACATTACATAAAAAAATATTCTGTCACAAAAAAGTTCGTATATCAAAGTGCATGTATAACTTACAAGCCTAATGGACAAAATATTGTATCAAAGTGTCACACCGGCTACACGAATCTATAACATAGACACATGTTGCTTACTAGGAAGTGTGAGTAGCAATTTATTTTCTTACGTAGAGTTAAAACACTTAACCGAATCTAACATGCCACGTAATATACAATGTATGAGAAATGACTTCAGAATAATTGTTTCACTTCCCTCACACAGCACACGGCGAATTCTTGTAAGAGACTTTGTTAATTATTATTCAATTTGCAAACAAAATGTTTGACATCCATATTAATACGTATAACATACACGAAGTACGTTTTTGTACCTACCAACTTTCGTTTCAAAAACATTACCAGCATTAATTATATTTCCGATATTATTTCTGTAAAATATGTTTGCCTTGTTATCATAAAATATTGTAATATGACAGGTAACTGTATCGTTGAAATAGAAAACAAAAACGAAAAATTTTGTTTTTTGAAAATTTATATTTTTCTTTCTTTTTCGTTTTCAACGATACAGTTACCTGTGTGTAATATATGCAATATGACAAACATAGAAGACGTATTCATTTGTTTAAGTGGAACAATTAAACTTGGCAAGACACTACCGACCGTTTGATGTCTGGCAATGTGCTGTAGACGCATCCGCCCTTAATTGCTAGAATGTTAAATATAACCGGCATTTGTACAAACTTATTAAGTCGTAAGATTAATCAACTGCAAGGTGTTGAATGAAGGAGATCAGTTCTCATAATATACCGCGAGTTTTTCGCTATAAATTGATAAAATTTCAGCGAATAAAACCTAGCTACACGATACCGACGAAATAATCGCCGGAACATCGGTTGTTGTACTAATGCACGTGGATATAACTTCTTTTTATCAACCATATTATATTCTGATGATAATGGAACATTACGTATGATAAAATAACGCATCGATAATTTACAGGGAAATATAAATGTGTTAATAATTGCTGTTATTACAGTTGTTAAAGTTGTTTCCATGTACATTATTGGTTCTCCATGTGTTCCTGATTCTTAATTGTCTACCAAGAATGTAAACTGACTAGAATTATGTCTGATTCAGAATTCACGAACATGATATTAGCTTTAGTATCTGACCTTTGCTGAACATGTTGAGCAATATGAAGGATTGTGTTGAAAGAAACATTCTATATGCGTATGTGTTTGGTGTTATATTTACTGTCAATAGTTAATAATATATGTAACTGTATGGTCAATCGTCCGAGGTCAAGACAATACTAGATATAACTGTATATGTAATACTAGTGGCATATTGTAAGCTTACTATGACCACTAGCATTCTCTGAGAAAATTCACTTCACTGAACGACATCGCCCCACTGTTTTATAAAGTAAGATAAACACTCTTGTGCCATAGGGACTAAGTGTTAAAATTAATTATCAGTTATATCTCATAAATACAGTTTATTCCTCGTCTCCATTATTTTGGGAGGGTCAATGATAGACAAGAACCACCAATGTACATTCAACATATAAAGTCTGTTTGATACTACATATGCTACGCAATCCTGTTTATTTTACAAAATAACGTTTTATATAATTCCATAGAAATATTTTCTGATTTATTCTATATGACGATGGGCGTGTCTAATATCGATGTAAAGACGGCAATCATAACATATAACAACATTAAGCGATCTATACCATATGGTACTTATTGTCAACAAGTCTTTTGTTGCAAATCATTGCGCAAGGTTGGATATGAAAAGCATATGTTAAAGAAGACATAAGTTTTAAAGACATGACGTTATTGTGAGAAAATAAATTGTTTGTATTTTATATCTAATTAATCTATCAAGACATGTGGTGTGCACACTCATCCATCGGCCTTGTGTTAGTTATCGTGAATTAGACACTCGCACATAGCAACAGAGACATTTAATCACAATCACAAATCGACTCAATGTCATTTAATATACATCATGTTTTTCCAAATGAACGACTGACTACAAGTAAATAAATGTTGTTGTTTATTCACAACTATGCGACCGTGACAGATAGGAAATAGCCCACATCCAAATATATATAGAAGATGGGAAACAAACGAATAGCAGAACAAATGGATAGATAGATGCTCAACCGAAATGGACGTCCATCGCCAATTGACATGATGGTCATTGCTCTCATAATTCCTCAGCATATATCACGAAGTCGAATATCAATGCGCTTAGGAGAGCGTCGATGACCATACATATAACGGAATTGGTTTCAATTGACCATAACAAACATGTCGAGAACCACACAAGGAAACTAATACGCATATCATTGGGAATGCTATTAAGTCTGACCATCACTCACGTTATAATCTCATGTATCGATTCTGCAGCACCGCTTAATTGCATTACCAGCCCATACTCATTGTGTACGATGTCTGTTTCCAGTATTTCGTAAATTAATACTGGTTTCCAAGACCATTTGTTTCTGTAATAATACAGGCGGTAAAATATAAACCACATTCTTGAATATTTTATGCCGATTTTCTCGCTTATTTGTGGAATTATTAAACAAATTACTTTGTCAGTTCACAATTACATGTTCAACGGCTGGCTTGCTGGTTACGGCAGCGTTTAATGTGTACATTTTGCATTTGTGAAGTTAAAATCCGAGAACAATTAACTTCACCCACTGTTTTAGAATGACACAATCGAGAAAACATATGACACATGCATAATAGTGAGAAGATACCAACATAGAATTCGTCAGCTTACCATCACATTTGACTGAAAACGGTTGAGACAAGTATAGAATATTCGTAAGTTAATTAACCTGTTTTCGAGGACCGCGGAGAAGTTCAGCTGCTCTGCAACCCTTTGCCATTTAATTGTTATATCGAAAACGTGTACATGATCATTCTGAAAACGCAACGTATAAAACAGTATCATTCACACTTAGATATCAATGAACAAATTGGCACCGAGTGTGTTAATTATTTCAGATATCAACAACTCATACAGTAAGGACAAAGAACAACCTACTTGATATTATAGCTGTAGAAAAACGGTTTGTTAAAAAAGAAATGCAAAGCCAAACACATTTTTATATACAATTACGATACGTTAGTAAATAGCCGTTCCGTGTAAGGAAACTTTTCCTACGTGTGCAATCCATGCATTTGATTGCTCTCGGGACAATTGCCCATTTGCCCAATCAAACAAGATATAGGTTGAAACGGAATGATTCCCAAACAGCACAAGAATGCTTATTGGTAAGCGGTATTATCGAATTCTAAGCTATGTCAATACTTATTAGCATTCAATTGTAGTGAGATTAAACTTACATGTACTACCACAAAAAACACGCCATAATTTAAGACATCAAAATATTGAAAGACAATCAACAACTTGAGTGAAGAATTTATTACTTGACATGTCATGATAACAATGTATCGACCATGTAGTCACTCAGTGGACGATCTGGAGTTTGCAGCTTGTCCAAATCGACAAATAATACTCTCATTCGCTGTTCTTAACAATTTGATTGATATATGAATAGCCGTGAATAATTTCATTGCCAAGGAAAACAGCCATAAGAAGCATGTGTAATCTTGATAAATGAACAGAACTCCGTTTGGAAAGGTTGTGTTGTATAAATGCCCATACATGTACTTTACTCGGTAAAGGGCGCGTGGAATATCTGACAGACGTAGATACATGTCAATTTGAACGTCACATTCTTAGAAAGTTCTGATAGTTTGAATATAAGACACTTGGCTTGATATATGTATCGCCGTAAATTAAGAAAGTGTGACATACACCCGAGAGAAAATAAACCTTTATACTCGACATATTCATCATCTATAAGCGCACAGAATCGCATTAAATGCCCTTTTCATGCGAATGAATGCATGGAAAATTGAATTGATTTTGCGTCGCCGTTGCATTCATAAGAGGTGTTACTATGTATGTGCTTAGACATAGAACTATGTTAGGTCTACGTTTGCTTACAATGGTCACGCAGTCGGAAGTCCGGGTTATTCGAACCGCTTTTCAAAGTCATCGATAAATCTTGCTCATGGAGACATGTAGCTTGTGATAGATCTAAATATCACACAAAGGAACCAGGACAGATATTTCATGCACCAATGACGCTTAACATTTCATTTGGTTGAAATACAGTCAGTTTATTCAATTGAATGTATGGAAAGTATCATTATGTGCATTAATTAAATTAATTACGAAATCGACATTTAGATAGATGGATTCTTTCAGATGACTTAATAATTGAATAGAGCAAAAGTTACACAGTGAATACTAATCTATATATGCGTTTGTTCGGTATTTTGTAATGCTTCATCAAAATACTCTTGATTTTAGCAATATATCTTGTTTGTTTATGGCATTTTATGACAGTAAATATATTGTCAAGCCGTTATTTCTAATAGTTCTTATTAAGGAATACATATATCCGATTTTCGACAGTTCGTCATCAATCTTAAATGATACATAATAAAATTACAAAACATGTATGACAATCGTAATGTGGGTATCGTTTTATAATGCCACAATCACATCACAAACATCACTGGGTCTTAACTGATATTAAATAGATAAAGTAACGCATTTGAAACGGGAGAACACCCCTACATGTATGATAAACAAGACATAAATTGACATATACGTACAATGTGTTGTTCTCAACGACTCAGTACGTAACTATGTAAGATGTCTACCATACTGCAACCCACATTAGCCTCGAAAACTTGACATACATGTATTTTCATAATAACGACGGATCAAAGGTATAGTTTAATCTGTCTGATTGATAAATTGCCAGTAATGTTACTGTACACACATCAGCCCATCAGTAAGAGACGATTGCTGTGAACATCTGTAAACAAAGTGAACGCATTTCACCTTCTAATAGCCTTTCAATTCCAATGTTGCTGAATTGTGCAAATTTTGTTTCAAAGCGTTGTCAATATTCAACAAGTTGAATTAATTTCAGTTCAACAAAATATTCCGAGTGCCGACTGCTTGGATCCACCTTGCACGTGCATGTTCAATTATTGCAGTGACGTAATGCCAAAACGTGTGTACAAAGCAATGCATTATGTAACACATTGCTGAATTTAATCAAGACATGAATAATAAAGGAATATCTGTATTCACTACTTACGTAACACGAACTAAACTTCCATCGGTACTTATTATAGTGTAGAAAGACTGTTAGCATGCTATATTTATACAAAGCAGCCTATGTGATAAATGACGTCTGCTTTAAACGAATCATAAAGTAAAATCAACATCAATATTGTAACACTACTGTTAACAATCCGCAATAAATCAATCAATGCACAATGCACCATCTACATACATGTACGTATACTGTAGTCATTGTTTAACACACTGCGAGGTTGTTTCCTTCTACTGTTGGTTCTGAGAACTATTCCACAGAAGCTTTGTTGCACACAATTTAACAGCGACCGCGACATGTCTTTATGGAAACCTTGTTGTCTCACGAGCTTTAGAATTGGACGTACGGGGTACTGATAAAAACGCTGACTATGCTGTTCCGACTGTGAAGAGGGCTAATCCAGATCATCGTCAATATACGCATAACAACTCATTAGAAGAGTGATTTTGATTGACAATGATGTCAAAAATGACAGGTGTTAACTGATTCGTATATATCCAAGGTTGTTCACATACATCCGATTGCAAAGTGTGGAGAGGTATTCGTCAGACAATATATCGGGTATAGACGTCCAGCAGCGTTATGGGAGAGACGAACAGTCGTCAGTGTATCAGCTATAATTAGACATAATGAACATTAAATTATTGATAGGCAAACAAACAGGAATTCCGTAGAAAAATAATTGGCGGCAAAAGTATCCCACATTTTAGAGGAAACATCACCTTGGCAGAGTTTATTTGTTTCCAATGCGCTGCTGATCTCTATTGTATTTAGCGATAAAACGAACAGCTGTCAATGCATTTAGAAATCGGATAGAAAATCAGATGCAGCGTATTTGATTGTTTGTGGTTTCGGTACTAGAATAATGTTCGAGGAAGATACACCGGGTCATTTAAAACCGTTTAGTTCCGCTGATGATACGAACTGATAGGAAAACAGATTAACCTAGCGGCATGGGGGAAATTCTACAACTATTTACACTAATTCAATCATTGGATTACAGAGCCCGTACAATATTCTGAGTAGTTATATAGGTCGTAATGATCCAATTCAAGTTACACATCAAATAATTAAGACCGTGTGTGATCGGCAATTTTGTACAATTTTCATCGAGATTTAGCATGAAATAAATCTTGCATATTCAGTAAAATTTCGTTACCTCAACGAGTAATCGGGACAGGTAAACTGTTCGAGATAAACCGGGTGCTCGAAATAATAAATGACATGTATTGATAATACAAACGGAGACTATTTAAAAAGTTGCTCGAGATAGGCCAGGTGCTCGTTATATCGATGCTCGTCATAACGAGGTTTTACTATATTGTATTTACATATTAGCAGTTGTTATATAATTTATGATAACCGAGAGATTAGAAATACAAAAGAGCATTTTGGAACACTAAATATATGTGAATATTATGTATACATTTTCTGATTATCATACGAACATTCAGCATTTAAACGATGGTTTATTTCAAGTATTGTAAGGGTGTTCTTTATTACGTCGTATATAACAACCACTATCAGATATTTGACAAATCACAGTTAATGTGGACATTTTTACGATACGTGAAGTGTTTGCTTTAAGATAATATTTTAACAACACAGTTTTCAATAGTCGGCTTAAACAATCATTTGTGATACGACAGAATATTTATCCTGCAAATATGTAATTAATGCATAAACAATGATTTTATTAGTTCATAGTCCGTCAGAACCAATACCCAAGGTCGTCTGAAGTATGTAGTCCATTCTAAATGTTCACACAAATTGGCGGTATTACAGACATTTTAAATATTACATGAACATGTAAAATACATGATAATATTCAATGTAAATTGGACCTATAACTCACAATAAAGGTCAACACAAAAATCTTTCTATTTATAAGTCGTTCTGTAATGCCTTGGTACCACTGAGAATTTTATAGTCGGCGATTTACTCCCCATCTCCTATTTAAATAAACTAGCTTCGTGGAGCATCGCAAACAAGGATATCACAAAATGTTTAAAGAATACCCAAAGCTTCCCCTAGACAACGAGAACCCTTTTCCCGATGCCTTTCGATGCCCATTTAGTAAATCGGGAGTACATCGCCGATGCAAAAACAGTTAATGGGAACAAGGAATAAGCAGAACATTATACATTTGTAGGTAGATGTATCAATCTTTAAAACATTGGTTGAAGATTTTGCTTCATGTTTGCCTTGCAATCAGTCAATCAGCGTGAACATCAAATATAATGTTGTTATTGACAATTAATCACACTTGTCTGACGTCCTAATGCCTCATCTCTTATTTAAGCATTTATCTGAGTACGGGACCCTATACGCTGTGTCCGTTTAGAAAAAATGTGTACTTTAGCCAGATGGTGCCAGGCAGGATATACTTCAGAACACAAATATTATTTTCACTCCTACTTTAATCCAGCTTTCCATGACATGACTACTATCTATAAGGGTCCAAACATGTTTTGATTATTCTTGTAGAAACCCAGACAATACCGATTAACGCAACACTAGCACATTTTATTTAAGCCACACATTACCCGTTTGTTATTGCAGTTTCTTTGCTAGAAACCTTCATGTAAAATTTGCATTTAAGACGTCCAAATGTCTGCATTAGCCGATATCTCAGTATATTTTGGACACTGAAAGTTGTAAGGAATATATTAATACTGCAGTCCTTTAGTTTGTATCAGAAAGTGTAAGATATGTAGATGCATTTCATAAAACCGTGATTGCTTGTTGATCCATGTTAGGTGTTCGATAGTAAGATATGAATGCAGCGAGAAGCATAGATGTTCGTAGTTATGGCTCTAGCCTAACTTAACACAACTTTTTATTATGACTGGTGGTCAATTAAATGTATATTTGTGAGGTTTCGAATGGTTATGTAAAACAAAGGTGATGTTTAATCTCGCATTACGTATACTTGCGTAGTTGTATTGTTATTTTACTATAGACATATGTGTATGAGTGAAATTGGGGATAGTTAAGTGAATAAAAAATGGGACTCGTGAGGTAGCACTCAAATGATGTAGCTGATCTCATAATCGTATTGCTCATTTTTTATCACGTTCATGCAAAAACTGTGTTTATTCATTTTAAATCTGCCATCCTGTATTTTTGAGGCGGAGACTTGGGCTTTATAAAATACGACTTAAAATTTCACCTGAAATAATAACTGTTATTGTTCATAATATTAGTTTATAGCCCATAAACAGACGATCGGAACTTTAAAACGGAACTGTATTCTAGATTGTAATAAATTTGAGTCTTGGTGTCGGTAAATATGCGTGTTAATATATCATTGATCGTACTCGACACGATTAAGTCCCTACCTGACAACTTCTGTGTGACAAATTACACTTTATATAAATTAGTTTTCTCTCTATAAGAGCATTATTAGTCCATTACTGACAGCATCAACTACAAGTCGTGTATTAATTGCTCTGTCATATCGACATAAAGCTGTAGAAAACTGAACTATTCTTTATATTAGCATATGCCATTAAGTGCTTTCCCAATAAGTTATTTACGTTGGGCGTATCTCAACGTATCATTTCTGTCTGACTGGAATTATTCTTGTAATTTCCGGTTTGTTTCTTATGTCCAAACATTCACAATTACATTCACAACGTTTATCGCGTCTTCGCACCGCATTATATCCGCTATTTAAGCAAAGTCTAGATGAAGGTAAAACCGCGTATTTCAGACATGATAAACTAGTAGTTGGTGACGAGGTGTTTGAATATGAAGAAAATGAGAAAGTGGCAGTTAAAATGGATAGATAGGAGGTAGGCCGAAGCCCAAAATACACGAATATAAATACAATAGACATATGTTCTTATAATGTAAGAGGCTTAAAAAAGTTTGAAAATGACAAAAATGTTGTAAACTTTGTTAAACAATTCGACATTTTTGCGTTCTACGAAACATGGCAATCCGCGGGGCGTGAATTTGATAAATTCATAGATGGTTTTACGATATTCGAATCTTATCGGCAACCGAAAGTCGGTAGCAAACGTGGGTCTGGTGGTGTCCTTGTGCTGATAAAAGACTATATTTTTGAGCGCAAGTTAATACATCGTATATATCACCAGTTAGCTGACTGTGTTGTCCTTCAAATAAACAAACAACTTATTCCATCGCCAAAAGATACTGTTGCTATATTTACATATGTGTCGCCAGAACGCTCACTTATTTACACGTATAACAATGACAATGGTATTGACATTTTGAGTGATAAATTAGCTGCGGTTCTATCAGATTTGCCAGACGTTAATATAATACTTGCTGGAGACCTAAATGCTAGGGTGAAAGATATGAACGATTATATTGAACATGATGATGTTGATTTTATACATGGCGACGGTTCCAACCACCCAAGTGATACTTTTGGAAAACCAAGGGCTAACAAAGATACACATTCAAATAGATTTGGCCATTCACTAATAGACCTTTGTTGTACATTCGATGTACACATGTTAAATGGTAGGTTCCCCGGTGATGTAAATGGCGAAATTACGTGTTTTGCAAATGATGGTAAAAGTACTGTTGATTATATGTTAGTGTCAACTGAGCTGTTTGAAAACATTATTGACTTTAGTATTGGTGAAATTGATGTTTCCGACCATTATCCGTTGATATGCTCTATTAGGTGTACCACGGAACAAACATTTCATGAACATATAGTACAAGAAGATGTAATAAACTTTGACAAATACGTTTGGGATGAAACAAAGCGCGATACATTTGTCATCTCGTTCACTGATCTTTTTGACGAATTTAAAGTGAGCCTTACTGAAGCTAATGCTATTGAAAAGCTCGATGACTTTACAAACATTTACAAACGTGCTGGCTCTAACATGAAAAAACGTTGTACCAATGCCAAGACGCAACGCGAAGTAAACCAACCAGACTGGTGGGATCGAGAATGCAAACAATATAAACATGATAAGCATTTAAAACTTAGGCGATTTCGTCTATCTAATGACATAAACGACTTGTCTCTATATATTGAAAGTCGAAATGCGTTTAGAGCGTTATGCAAACATAAACGGTGGCTGACTGAGAAAGTGAGAAGATTAGAGCTGATTGACTCTTTAAATAGCCCTAAAAGATTCTGGCAAAACATAAAACGCGCCTCTGGTAGTAAACGTCAAGACGATACCAAACATATACCTGGACCTGAATGGTTTGAATACTTCAAAACATTATTTAATATAGATACTGAACGTTTACCGAATAGTGAAAATACTAACTTGTTCGAAAATATAAGGCTGAACGACATAGATGCTACCACTTTAGACGAATATATAACTGTTGAAGAAGTTTTAGCTAGTATGCGATCGCTCGACACAAACCGTGCACCGGGACCAGACGGTTTGTGTATTGAAATGTTCAAAGCAACTAGTGACACTATAGCACCATATCTAACCTTACTCTTTAACAGAACTTATTAATCGAGCGAATTTCCGGAGAGTTGGAGCATGAGTGCAATTACACCCGTACACAAACGCGGCCCCAAAACAGACCCTAATAACTTTCGAGCTATTTCGCTAATAAATAGTTTGAGCAAAATATTCATGTATATATTGAGCAATAGACTCAGATTATGGTGTGAAGAAAACAACATAATTGATAAAAGCCAAGCAGGCTTTCGTAGGAAGTATTCCACTGTAGACAATATCTTCAATTTACAATCTGTAATCCAGAAATATGTATCCAAAAGTAAAGGTCGAGTATATGTGTTTTATATTGACTTCTTTAAAGCATTCGACTCATGTACGCATACCAATCTATGGAACAGTCTAATACGCAAAGGGGTGCCTTCTGATAGCAAGATTCTGGGGATATTCAAATCAATGTATTCACAACTAAAGTCATGTGTGAAGGTCGGTAACTGCTTGACAAGATACTTCGAGTGTAATATTGGTACAAGACAAGGGTGTGTGACTTCACCGATCATATTTTCATTGTTCATTAATGATTTGATTGCATACTTTAAAGCTGAATGTGCGCCAGGTATATATGTTACTAACGACATTGATGAAGTGATCGGTTTCATGTTCGCGGATGACGTTGCGGGGGTTACAGAAACTGCCATTAAACTACAAAATCAGATCAGACATATTGAACGCTACTGTGATGCTACAGGAATGAGTTTGAACGTTGATAAATCAAAGATAATGGTTTTTAGAAATGGCGGTCCATTACGCTCGTACGAAAAATGGTTTTATAAAGACTCAAAAATTGAAGTTGTTCCTTGTTACAAGTATCTTGGTGCTTATTTTACGTCTAAATTAAGTTGGACATATATGCTAGATGTTTTGTGTAAACAAGCCACGAAATCCATTGTTTATATTTTGAAATGTCAAAAGTATTTTGGATATTTTCCACCATCGGAAGCATTCAAACTATTTGATACTATGGTACAACCAATTTTGTGTTACTCTGCTCAGGTCTGGGGTTACCAACCATACTCGTGTATAGAACGGGTGCATGTTAGATTTTGCAAACGGCTTTGCGGGCTAAACAAAAATGTTGCTAACTTTTTTGCATTGTCAGAGTGTGGAAGATATCCATTGTATGTGAACTATATGTCACAATGTGTTAAATATTGGTTAACTTTATTGAAAATGGACTCAAAACGCTACCCAAAACAGTGTTATATAATGCTACGTAATCTAGACATGTCAGAACGCAACACGTGGTGTACAAAAGTGAGGGCAGTGCTATTTGAATACGGGTTTGGATATGCTTGGATAGCAAATGACGTTGGTGATGACGTGAAGTTTTTGTCCATGTTTCGTGGTCGATTAAAAGATTGTGCTTTACAAACTCTGCATTCAAATATAGACAATAGTGCTAAGGCAATCCATTATAAGAATTATAAAACTCTACTTGATGTAGAACGGTATCTGTCGGTGGACATGTGCTACAAGTACAAAAAAACATTAGCCAACTTTCGTTGCTCTGGTCATTCCTTGATGGTTGAGGTAGGGCGGCATCAAAATGTTGATAGAGACTATAGACATTGTGCTTTCTGTTTGAAGAACAATATACAAGTGGTAGAGGACGAAATGCATTTTTTACTTGTATGTCCCCTTTATAATAACATCAGACAGTGTTATTTTAAACAACAGTGGCTAAATAGTATTGTTTGTGAGAGAATGTTTTATAACGTAATGTCTGACACTGAGTTTAGTAGTATCACTAGCATAGCCAAATATTTATACTTTGCAATGGAATATAGACGGGTCATGCGATGTAATTAAAATGCAATTCAGTCATAAAATCAGTGTATGTCTCTAAATTATTAACATTGTTTGTGTTGAATGTTTTGTTTCTAGCTTGTGTTAATTAGAAATGTTCATTTATATCATATATGTAAATGTATTGCTTAAAATGTTGACTTTTATACAACGATGATGCTTTATTTAAAATATTATTTTGTCACTCACATGTATCAAATGTAGAATGTGTGTATTTTGGGCCGGTGGCCTTGTATTACAATAAACTTGAGTTGAGTTGAGTTAAATTCACATCTATGTGTTTGATAATGGCTATCTACAGTAATGCTATAACATATCGTATATAGCGTTTTGTATCAATCAGTCATGTTTTCTTGATATCTTCCTACTACTTCAATGGTTGCCTTCAAGACTGTCGTATGTCCCTTTTTACTTACCAGTATTTACAACAGTCTTCCCGACAACCCTCGACTTATTCTTTTTTTAGCTCTTGTCAACATTATTGAGTTCTCTCACATTTAAAGATAGGTTCTAACACGTCCATCACCTGCTAGGTGTTTGCCAACCGTCCCCGTCTTAGACAAAAATATTTCAAATTTGGAACGCAATAATAAACACAATGTTTATGTAATGGGACTGTACCTGCAGACTGACATACTACTGTATCAAAGTGTCACACCGGCTACAATAATATATAACATAGACACTATTGTTTACACGGAAGTGCGAATATCAATTTATTTTCTCGTTACTTTCGTAGAGTTAAAGCACTGAAATAATCTTCACATGCCACGGAATATGTGAGAACTAACGTCAGAATAAATGTTTCAATGTTCGGACAGAGCCGACGACGAATTCTGACGAGACATCGGCAATTATTATTCAATTGATAAGGCAACGTTCTTACAATAAAATTCATACTAACATTTACATACCACGTTGTATTTCACAATGATTAGCATCATATGTTCTATTTCCGATTTTATTTTTGTAAAATATTTTTTCCCATAAAACATTGTAATGTATGCAATTTACCTGTTTTAGTGGAACAAACTTGGCAAGATTTTACTCACCATGTTGATGTCTTGCCATGTGTTGTCGACAGGTTAGTTCTTAATTGTTCGAATGTAAAATAAAATTACCATTTTTACCAACTTATTGAATCGTAAGATTTGCTAATCAGCTGCAAGACGGTGATTGACAGAGAACTTTCTAGTAAAAGATCAAGTTTTGCGAGAGAACTTGGTAAAAAAATGGGGTGAATGAAGGCGAATGCAGACTTCGATAATCAATGCCGACGAAATAATTGACGGAACCTCGATTGATTGTTATTTTTAACGAGGTTGTTGTACTAATGCCCGTGGATCTAACTCCTTGTTATCAACCAAATTATATTCTGATGATAATGACACTTTGGGTGTGATGAAATAACGCATCGATAATTCACGAAGAAATATAAATGTGTTACTAATTGTTGTTATTGCAGTTGTTAAAACTGTTTCATGTACGTTATTGGTTCTCCATGTGTCCCTGACTCTTTATTATCTACCGAGAATTTAAACTGGCTACAAGAATGTCTGATTTAGTTCATGAACAAAATTTGAGCTCAAGTATCTGACCTTTGTTCAACAGGGTGAGTACGTGTATATGATGGAATGTATTAAATAAATGATTGTATATGTACAAGTATAAGGTATATGTTTCAATGCATTACCTGTTAAACTGTAATAAATATTAAATAGTAAGATACATCCGTCTTGTGTCATAGGGACGCACTATTTCTTATAAACATATACGGTATGAAAGGTCCAATCCGAACGATTATGGATGTTCTTCAATATCGTAAGTGCCAAGAACTCGCCTGATTATTACTGGCCAGTAATACTATACATATTTTGTTCACTTTAGATCGAACATTAATGGCATAATCCTATAGTTGATTGCACCCGACATATGTTATATTTCATGCCCTGTTTTTATTATGAAGTTGATGACAGAAAGCGCTATATCGTATGACAAGGTGGTACATGTAAACTGAATTATCATTTATATCTCATAAATACAAGCTATTTTTCGTCACGATTAGGAGGGTCAATGACAGACAGGAAAAAACAAAATACATATACTAGTATATCGAAAGACTAGGTGATACTACATATGGTGCGCTGACATATATTTTCTAGAAAATGACGTTTCGTATAATTCGATAAAAATATTTTCTGCATTATATTATATGACGATGGGCGTGTCCAATATTGATATAAAGAAGGCAATAACAACATATAACAACATTAAGCGATCTATACCATATGGTGTTTATTGCCAACGAGTCTTTTGTTAACATTCATAACGTAAGTTTGTATATGAACATTATAATGTAAAAGAAAACATTAGTTTTAAAGACATGACGTTATTGTGAGAAATACAAATGTTTGTATCGTTTGTCTAATTAATTATTCTAACAAGTCATGTGGTTTACACACACTTTCATCGACCTTGCATTAGTTATCGTGAATTAGACATTCTCACATATAAAAGAGACATTCAATCTAAATCATAAATCGTCACAAGATCATCAAATGTACAGCACGGTTTTGGGGAAGAAATTGTTAGGAGATTCCATCAACTTACAGAAACGAATAGCAGAAGATAATTAACAGATAGACAAACCACTGTATTCGACATCCGTTCCCCATTGACAGGGTGACCACAGCTTTCTACAAAACGTCGGCAGTCAGCGCTCGATGTTGGATTTCGAATGTGAATATTAGTGTCAAGGCGCTGAGCGGAGCGTCGATGACCGTAACTATCCCGAAATTGGTTTCAATTGACCATAACACATTTAGAGAAACACACCAGGAAACCAAAATGCAAATCATTGAAAATGCTTTTAAGCCTGACCATCACTCAAATTCCAATCTCATGTATTGATTCTGCAGCACGGCTTAATTGTATTACCAGCCCATACGCCTTGTGTACGTTTTCTATTTCGAGTGTTTTGTAAATTAATACTGGTTTTCAACACCATTTGTCTTTGTAATAATGCAGGCGGTTAAAATAAAAACCGCATTCTTGATTCTGTTAT
Source organism: Spisula subtruncata (assembly GCA_963678985.1). NCBI lineage: Eukaryota > Metazoa > Mollusca > Bivalvia > Venerida > Mactridae > Spisula > Spisula subtruncata. The sequence goes on along the minus strand of OY787660.1, from coordinate 1,481,657 downwards.
GCCAATGTTCTCTCTTATTTGTTGAATTATTTATTTAATTAGTTTGTCAGTTCAAAAGTGCATGTTTAACGGGTAAATAACTCGTTTGATAGAGTAAAATAAGACACTTTCGGGAGCGTTTAATATGTAAAGATAAACACGTGTAAAGTTAAAATCCGAGAATATTTAACCCCACCCACTGTGGTAGAATTACAACTTGGCAAAACGGTCTCGAAACAATATGATACATGTATAAAAGTGAGAAAATACAAATATAGAGTTCGTCAGCTTACCGCATTATATGACTAAAAACGGTTGAAAAAAGTATAAGATACTCGTAAGTTAGGTAACCAGTTTTCGAAGTCCGCTAAGTAGTTCAGCCAGTTCTGCAACCCTTTGACATTGTACGTTTATATCGAAAAGAACGCAAATTACGCAACGTGTCGAATATAGTTTCATTCATACTTGGATATCAATGAACAAATTGGCTCCGAGTATGCTACATATTTCAGATAACAAGCAATCAAACGATAAAGACAAAGAACACCTTACTTGATAAAATAGCTGTATTTAAACGGTTCAAAAAGTAATGCAGGCCTAAACGGCTTTTAATAAACATATACGATACGTAAGAAAATAGCCGTTTCTGTGTAAGGCATTCCTTTTATACTTGTGCAATTAATCCTTGCATTTGATTGCTCCCATGACAGTTGCTCAATCAAACAACATATATGTTGAAACGTAAAAATTCCCAAACAGCACAAACTATAATCAATGCCAATATTTATTAGCATAAAATAAATTGTATTGATGTTTTATTACATGCACAACGCCATAGTTTAAGCCATCAGCGTATTAAAAGACAAACCTCAACTTGATTGTTGTATACGAGGGACATTCAATAAATTCGTGGACTGGACTCGTCATTTTAATACACATTGGCACAGAGAGTAACTAATTACACCACACTAAACTACAGCCTTTCTGACACAAGTACAGAAAATTTGGCACGAAAAGACGCATTTTTTAAGAAAATATGGCTAAAATAAAACTATCGCCTTGCCGCAACCACCACACAACGTAAATATATTCTGACGTCAGCGACGTTATTGGCGTTTTGCTATTTCTCAAATGGTAAACCCAAAATTGAAGTATGTCACTAATATCGAATTAAACACAAATATTTAACTTGTATATTATTATATAGATCTACCACTACATTTTATGTATTCAAAGTTAAGGATTAAGCTGGACTTAATGGTTGTATGATACATTGAAACGCATCGCACATTTTGACTGGTGTTCCCTCAAACGTCCTTATGTTTTTAAATTTCGTTCGATCCCTGTATCAATTTTAATACCATGCTGCTCTTCAGAAATTTAATTTTGTCACTAAAACACAGGGACACTGAATACTGCATCCTTTCCGTTTGCTCTCATTAGCAGCTTATGTGTGTTTGTTGTGTATTTCCAAGACTAGTGCACGATTTAATAGTTGCACCAATTTCCTGGCGTAAATTCATCGGTATTTTGACGTAACTGTAAACGTGATAGGCATAGATCAAATACTTTTCAATTCAATGTCAAACGTCCAAACAACTTAATAATTTCACAAAATATTATGATAATATCTTGCAATAATATGGCAAACATATGGGAATATAAATTAAATAATTTGGAATTTATAACTAGTTGAACGAGTGAAAAGGATACGTTACGTCGGTCGGGGGTGTTAGCGCGTTACTATGGTAATACAACGGCTGGTCACATGCTACTGTGTTGCATAATCAGAGATAACTGTGTATCTACGGTAGGTAATAGATAAATGTTTGTAATGATATAAGAAATTATTATTTAAACATAAATATAATAAAATGAGAACGATTGTCTACGAATATATTGAATGACCCTCGTATATTGCTTGACATGTCCTGAAATCATTGTATCGACCAGTCAGTTAAATATGGAATTTGCAGATTGTCCAAATCGACAAATACTACTCTCATTCGCTGTTCCTAACAATAACATTGATATATGAATGGTCGTGCATGATTTTGTTGCCAAGGAAAACAGCCACCAGAAGCATGTATAATCTTGAAAAATGCACATCACTCCATAAGGGTATTTAGTGATATATTAATACCCGTATCGGTTCTTACACTCGTAGATACGTGTCAATTACGAACGTCACAGTCTTAGAAAGTTCTAAAACGTCCAGGCAGCGGTTGGAACTGACAACTTGTTAAAGTACCCACAAGCCAAGAGGATCAAATATACTTTTATACTTGTTCTTGACTGCAGTGTCTATAAAACTAATTATGATATTGATGTGATTGATATTTGGACGAAGATGTTACAAAAATACTTCAACTAATCAGTAGAAACATATTTGTTTCTTGAAACCTTGACATATCGTTTCCGGGAATTGTGTAAATGGGTTGAAATCAACTATAATAATTATGTAGACAGATTTGTTTGTTCATACTGTACATGTATGATGCCATCGCATTGAAGCAATACGAAGTATAAAATACTACATCGGGTACTATCATAGCGTACGCATTATTTCGTATACTAGATTAGTTTGATGTAGCTAACATGTACAAAGTGACCTGTCATGTCATTATATAATCATCTCCTTGAAGCAGTACAACTATGTATACAACATGTAACTAGGTGGAATTAGATGAACAACAAGCAGATAATAGCCAGAATAAAGCATGTTTACATTGTTGATAACGTGTTAGATATATCATAACTACATCAATTGGCTGGGTGTAGGAATACGGTACATGTTATTAGGTTTGTACAAGATACCACTGTCTGGCACTACTTTCTACGCAGATCAAGTGATACACTAAGTTTACAATGTATACAATGAATCAAAGAATGCGAGATTTACACATTATGTGTTATTTTTGTCCTGGTCAGTGGTGTAACACAATTGCATAGAGTATTTTCGTAGAACAGTCAGACCCGTTTGTTAGGATCAACCATGGAAACAGCACAAATTGGTATTTGTTATTTCTATCATCGGGTTAAATGCTAAATTCAATGACAATGCGATAAAGGGTAATACAATGCGTTGTATTTGCAGGCATAACATGTCTTATTATGTGTATGTGTTAAAAAGACGACTCTCTAAGCAGGTTGCAATTCATTGATTTATGTATCAGGTTATGTCAGAGTAGTTTTTGTTCAAACGAGCTTTTTCACACATGTTTGACAGAACTTTATTTACAGTCAGTGTTCCTGGCGATGTATCCCTGAACATGTGTCCAATAGTTGTTAAACGTTCTGCTGTTAAATACAATAAATATATCGTAAGTGTTACAGTATGAACCAATTTCCGATGCGCATTATTCAAATATTTTTGGTTAGAAGATTTGTAAATATTGTGTACCTGGGCACTGTTTTATCAAAGCATCTACGCTAGCATGAACCTAAGATTTCCTAAAATATTGCGTCCGTCAATAATATTTGCGTAAATGCGTTTTACAAAGATATTTTAGTCCACATTCTGTCGTAAGTTTTAGCTTATTTCTACGCCAAGGCTGGGCAACCCTAGATGGCAAATATGAATGTAAGTGAAGAGTTTTTAACACGCACTGATGATTTTTGACCGTCGCATGTTATTTTAGACCGCCATTTGTTGTTTTAGACCGTCACTTGTTGTTTTAGGCCGTGATTAATAGTCAAATCTTTACGTATATTTATTCATTCTGGTACCCGTTATATTTGTTATATTGGTTTTATTGTGTCCCGTGTTACGTTCAATCTTCAATATGTTTGCGTAAATGTATGCAAGTACTTGCGATCGTTTAGTAAAACACACTTACGAGTTTGCGTAAGGTAGATATCTATGCGTAAATTTACGCGACATTTACGCATTGTTAGTAAAACAGTGCCCTGGAGTAAACCTACTCGTAGAGAAAATGCAAAGGACAGTTACACGTGTTTACAACGTGTTATAGGCTCTAGTTAAGGATCGAACAAACCACAGTTTATTGAAGATTAACAAATATATAATATTTTCAATACGCTGTTAAGTCACATTAAGTTAATACAACTATGACAATATGTCTTGAGGTTCAAGGCGGTTATGACATTTATAAACCTAACAAGCACACAGTCAGATTGCTAATTTCCCGTCCCTTAACCGAAACCCAGCAATCCACTAACCAATACGGTTTATATGAACTTTTCTGCATTTGTTTCGTAGAGAATATAGTTTAACATAAATACGTCCATACATTAGACAAATTTCATTCGTGGTTAGAGCCGTAAGAAGATAATATTCTTGGCTTCAACAATAACCGACGACTAAAAAGCACATAAATATCAAAGACCTTGATTATTGTTGACAAGTTAATTTGAGCGGTGCAATTTTAAATTCATGGTAATTACTTCGAGATGGGGGTTTGTGACACACAAGTCAGCGTTAGTGATTCGGTCACGGAAAATCAAACTAGCGTCATCATGTCATTTATAAATTGAGTTTTTATGTTGTTATGATGTTTTAATATAAGCTGTTTATCTGTTGGGGTTAAATGTAGCGTTAAAGAGCCACATTATTCCTTCATTTATGATGATGTGAATTGCTGCTATTACACTGCTATTGCATTTGCTGTGGTTTGTCTTCACTTCCGTTTGATTGTAGATGCCAAGTTGTGTTTTTGTCTGTATGTTCAAGTACAAGGAACTGACTTTAGCAGTTAACACGTATTAGCAAATCTGATATGACATGTAAATAGAATGTAGAATGTGTGTCATGCAAGGTGTGGCGTACTTTAACCATTTCGTTCTTGGTGTACGCGGTGGCTTTGACCATTAAACCACCAGGATCCCCTATTCAACTTAATATACAGTGTGGAAAATAAGTTTTGTTCGTATACATTAAAAGTCGCCGATGTTTACCGAAAATGACGACTTTCAAAAATTGGTGGAAACTTATTAGGCTTTCGGTCAAATGAATTCGAACCTCGGTGGACACACTGTTAACCTGGAAGTTCTGGTAAACATACATTTTCCCTATGCAATAATAATAGAAAATATAACTTATTTTTGGAACAGACGTTAACACAACTTTTACGTTAAATATACGATGCCGTGTGATAATTATAATTAATTGATTTAAGCATTAAACGTATAGTTAAATAGTCTTCCACTATTAACAAAATGTACAATATAGGCCACACCAGACGAAATGTTTGATAGAGCAAGGAAGTTATCAAAACAACATCTAACCTTCGCCAGATATCGTAAATATTTGATGATTTTAACTGTGTGTATAACGGTGCATTTTGAGCAAATTCTGTTAGTTCCGTCTTCAATGAAATATAGATTGCGTGTTATCTACAAGTCTAGTCTGGTATTCGCAGCAAATACAAGAACATTTGGAAACTATGCACAGGGTTTTATACACTGTGGATGTGTTAATCATGCTTAGGCATAGAAACCTCGTCGCTATGATCACACTTCAAAAGAAAAGGAAGAGGAGGACGAGAATCTATAGAAGTGTTTTATCAAGAGTTACCGTTCTTGCTTTTAATGCATGATAGGAACTGTTAAAAACAAACTTTTGTAAAGACTTACTGCTATACAAGTGAGTATATAGTAAGAACGATAGGAACATTGATATAGCAAGAAAGATTACTCTTGAAGAACTTGATTTTTACATATATATTTAGGGTACCTGCTGTTTTTATATAGAGATAGAAGGCATACGACGCATAGCTAACCTAAGCTGTCCACCATCCATAGTATATACACCGTATACTTTATAATTATTCATCGGAAAGGGAAAACATTCACTGACAGTTGTTTTGTTCAACACAATGTCATTAATTAACTTTGCCTGTGATGCAAAACCATGATTAATGACTAGGAGCATACCTCCGGTCAAATCCGGCCGTAAACAATAAGTCAAATGTAAGACAAGTTTACAGAAAATAATACATTACCCGAATTGTACATGGGGACATATTTCCGACACACATATTGACTTCATGCTGTGTAGTTGTCTGCCCTTGTATCATTTATCTCCCAGCAGGACTGGTGTGCATGTAATATAGAATGTTACACTGATATGGGTAGTACAATTGCGGTTATGATAAGATAATTTGTCATCTATGTGAAACTATCACCTTGACCGATCTGTCTTAATGCACCCTGATGTTACATTTCAAATTATTCAAATATTTCTGACACATAATCTGATCGACAAGCAGGGGTCCCAGTTAGGGGTCTGCCTTTGTTAAGACCTGCGCTATATTCGTATACATGCAATATGAATAAAATATATGTTAGCTTGTACGTATTACTTTATCAGCTTGTTTGAACTCCAAAGCACTTGTTACAAGTACAGTAGCTATTTAATATACATTTCGTGATGAAATTTAATAAAAACAACATTACAAAAAATGAAGTATACTAAAATTATGCAAAACATATCTCAATAATAAACAGCAAATGCGATTGTACCATGAATCACGATGCTATAACACACAATGGTGTTTCTGAACTAGGTAAAACAAACTTTTCAATAAAAAATACATTTTGAATTTATTCCACAAACCGGAGCAGTGAGGTTTGCAGTGACATATTTTAGCAATTCAAAAGAAATAAAAAGAAGTTTAAATGAAAAGAAAAACAGGGCATGTAAAATGTATTATAACCATTCTGCATAATGTGTACATGATATATAAATCAAAATACCACTATTCTTATCTACGAAGTGTGAATAATTACATGTTCCTTTAAAGTTAAAATGACAAAATGTCACGAATTTAGAAACAATAATGTTGATTGTCTAGGTCTTCAACATCTTTAGTGCTAATAGAATAACTTTAAGAAAGTTTTATGTATTTTCGTGCAAATATGTAATTTTAAAATAGAAAACATAGTATTATTACGTTAATCTATACGTTTAAACGTGCCGTTAGTTTCTTTGAAGTAGATTTTATTAGATTAAATCTAAATATACTGCAAAATCTAATCTTCCAATTCCTTCAATAGTCTATATAGTTAATTTTCCAATTTCTCCTTAAGATAAATTGCTTTTCAAGTTATTTTAAAACATACTATTTCAATATATGTTATATACTACAACTTCATACAAAATATTGCAATGGTTGTTTTACACAAGAATGATAATAAAAATACGAGAATTACATTTATGTATGGTTATGACAAACCAGACGTGTGTTCTGACGTCGCATAGTAACGTCACGACTACGTCGTTACAAGAGTGTTCATTGGCTGAATTACTTGGGGCACGATGTTTGATTGGACGTCAGCTTTGTACTGTTCTATATATATATATATATTGAAGGGCGATGAATCGGTTCGGCTACATAACTTTAGTTTTATTTTACGATCATTTGATTCTAGGAGTTTTTATCATTTCTATTTGATTTATTATTCGAAGCTTATAAACGACACACAAATAGACACATTTTTACTTTAGGATTTAAATAAACTTAAATGGTATTTGTCATATAAAATTAATATTGCATACAAAACCAAATAAAAGCGTCTACTATACTCGAGGTATCATTGTGTTTGAGCAAATACGCATTGGAGAATAATAACGAAATATTGGTGAATATTTTATGACTTTACAGGTTTAATAAAGCAATCATTGTTCCACAGACGACTTTATATTTGTCAAGCATCCCTTGCTAATATCTCGGACATCAAGCAGTGACCATTGTATATAATCGAGAAAACACAATTCAGAATTCTCTCTCCCTCTCTCAATCAACGAAGCCGTATCAATTCCACAATGCTTCCAATATAATTCAATGTTCCTTCGTTCTCTCCCGTTGTGAAGCCTTTCAATATCATCTTTTGTTACAGTAATTCCCTGTGCTGATGTTTGGGAAGCAATCAACAGGTTTCTTACTTATTTAGGGCTAAATAATTACACAGACAATGTACGATTAATCATTCATGTTGATCGCTCTATTCCATTCCTTGCATGGTGTGAGTCATTAACGCTTTCGTATATTGCATGCAAGTCGCTTAGGCCAACCTAAAATGATACTGTGGTTCTGATACCCTTACTTACTTTGATACCTCTGTGATTATACCCTTCATTTCCTATTTCTACCTTCAGCTTGTTATTTGCAGTATGCTATAAGACATCGCGGGTCATTGATTTGGGTACATAAAACATGTAAGTGCTTGTAAAAATACAATGTATGTATAATTGCTTTTCCTAAATATTTGATCATGTAACCAGAACCAAACCATAAATTTTGTCTGCCTTGGTAACTGCCCGCAAAAATTACATATTACGTATTTCACCAAAAAAGAAACACTGAAAATTGTTTCTTCCTAATAACGTTTAGGAATAGATTTTATGAAACATTACAGTGTCTATATCATTTTCTTGATAAATAAATTACAAGATAAACGGTCTAGCTTTTAACAACAACGCTCCTTGATGTAAAAACATAATGTTTAAAAGATGTAAGCTAAGTTGAAGTAAACTTATACGGCTATTTTAAGTCAAATACAAGTTATCTTATATTTTCTAATTATAGGTGAAAATTCAAGTTACATAACAAATGTACTTTGGTTGTATTGATGAATTATGGCAAACGTTGAGCTTTAAGATGCTCGTGCATTAAAAATGATTTCAAACCGACACATTCTCATGTATTTGTACTACTGAATTGATAAACATTACATGATGTCCTTCATAGTTGTTGGATACTAAAAATAATTGATATGACTTAAATTACTTACTCGGTTATTATTTTAGTTGTCGATTGACGTATTAAACATTAGGAGACTAAAACACACTTACAACATTCATTCACAGAGAACTTAATTGGTTTTTTTCTGTAAACCATATTGTCATTTTTAATTTTCCAGTAAAATACGATATCAAATTTCACATTTTATTCTTCTCACAAATAATAACTGTCCTGATTTATTGTTCATAACATACATTCATAGCCTATGAACGGAAGAGCGGAGCTTTAAAATGGAACTGTATTCTAAATTGTCACATAATAGAAACATTAGTTTGAGACCTGTCATAGGAATATGTTCGTGTTTATCTACCATTGATCATACTAGACACGATATAATCCCTTCCTGGCAACTTCTGTATGACAAATTTTACTTTATATAAATTAGTTTTCTTGCTATAAGAGCATTATTAGTCGATTACTACCAGCATCAACTACAAGTCGTATATTGATTGTACTGTCATATCATCATATACAGCTATACAACAATGATCCATTCGTTATGGTAGCATGTGACATTAAGCTGTACAGAAATGATCTATTCGTTATTGAAGCATATGACATTAAGCGCTTTCTCTATAAGTTATTTACGGGATATATTTCTGTAATTTCAGGTATGATTCTTATGTCCAAACATACATCATTACATAAAAATCGTACATAGAGTATAAGTGTCTAGCATTTCCTGACACTCATAAAGCAGTGTAGGCGACAAACTCGTCACTTACTTTTGTGTATTTCTTCTTCTTCTAATATAAATTTCCCACCCTCAACCCAATAAGACTGTAAATTGCATAACTGTATCGCCTTGCTCTCATGCATATTTGGTAACGGTTGTCTACAAAAATACAATAACATGTCGTATCAAGCATTTTATATAATTCACTCATGTTTTCTTGGTGTATTCCCACCACTTGTTCCTTATTCTGCTCTTGTCAAAACTATCGAATACTCACTCTCACATTTATAGATTTGATCTAATGTCTGTCATCGTCTACGTGTTTGCCAACCACCCCCGTCTAAGACAAACATTAGTTCCAGTGTACATGTATAACATATTAATAAACAAAGTGTGTATGTTATGAGACTGCACCTGCAGATTGACATACCGCTGTATCAATGTGTCAATCCGGCTACAAAAATCTATAACATAGACAATATTGTTTACATTAAAGTGCGAGTATCAATTTATTTTCTCGTTATTTTCGTAGAGTTAATAGAGTTAGAGCACTAAAACGATCTTCACATGCCACGGAATATGTGAGAACAAATTTAGCAAGACTATACCACCATGTTAATGTCTGGCAAAGTGTTGTCGACAGGTAAGTTCTTAATTGTTCGAATTTAAAATATAATTATCATTTTACTAACTTATTAAATCGTAAGATTCGCTAATCAGCTGTAAGGTGGTGATTGACAGGAGCATTTTTCGTAAAATAGTAGTTTTTCTAGTGACATTGATAAAAAAAAAGCGTACATTTTGGTAAATTTAGACCTAGCGAAGCAAAATCTATTCTATTTTAATGGTCTTATTTATCCTTATAATCCTACATGGGCGAGGCCCCCAGAAGAGTTTTAGTACTTATAGTTTTTTGGGGGATAGTGCATGATGCCCGATTTCCAGAAGCATCCCTGGTTCTTTTACATGCCAGGTGTATAGCACACATACATGGGAAATCGGCTTAAAGACAGTTAGTAATTTTACATGTAGATGGCCAACCCCAACCCACAACCCCGAGATAAGTAGTGACTAATAGTCTCGCGCTCTACCGACTGAGCTAAGCGGGCTGGTTGATACAAATCCGACGAAATAATTAACGGAACGTCGGTTGATTGTTATTTTTAACGAGGCTGTTGTACAAATACACGTGGACCTAACTTCTTGTTACCAACCAGATTACATTCTGATGAAAATGGCACTTTACGATTATTTACAGGGAAATATAAATGTGTTAATAATTGTTGTTATTACATTTGTTAAATCTGTTCCATGTACGTTATTGGTTTTCCATGTGTTCATTGCTCTTTATTGTCTACCAAGAATGTAAACTGGATACAATTATGTTTTATTTAGAATCCATGAAGATGATATAAGCTCGAGTGTCTGACCTTTGTTGAACAGGGTGAGCTATATGATGGTATTGCTTGAATACATGTACCAATCATTGTATGGAACTAAATTGCTTTGGTGTCAAAGTTCTGGTCAATATTTACTTATAACTGTATTGTCGATATACCGACGTAAATACAGTACAATAAAGGAGAAAACGAACTACAATACATATTGTAAGTTTACTATGACCATTAACATTCTTTGCACATAACAGTTCACCGATGACATCACCTCTTAACCTGTGATAAATAGTAAGATACAACCATATTGCGCCATAGGGATCGTCTCTTTCCTGTGATCATGAACGACGGCATAACAGGTTGTATCTAGACGATTATTGATGTTCTTTAATATCGTAAATGCATCCGACATATGTAATGTTGCATGTCTTATTTTTTATGATGTTGACGACAGACAACAGTAAATATCAGATAACAGGGTGTTACCTGAATTATCATGTATATCTCATAAATACAGGTTTTCTCTCGTCGCCATCAGGAGAGCCAATGATAGACAGGAAACAACAAGATACATGTACATGAAACATTTGAAGAGCCGAACGAAGCTGTCAACAGTCTTCCTTATAGAGTTTATGTCGGAATTAGAGGCCCTGATCAACAACCAGCAAAGAATCAGTACCCTAAAGTTGATCCCAGCACACTGCGGACTGGCTGGCAACTGACAAAGTATGTCAGAGAAACCACCTTTACAACCACTTTACTCGGGGAAAGTCGCAATCATAATTTTGCATATGTATATCATTAAATAAGTAACACAAAGCAAGTGGTAATGGCCAGACTTCCACTCACAACCACTTCATTGTATACATACACAGGCAATACAGGCTTGTCCTGTCACCGACCGGTACTTGTGGCGCAGAAGAGCAGACAACTGAACAGGGTCGATATGCAAAGTTGTCCCTATTCACAACCTTCTATGATAGGTAAACAAAAACGTGGTCGACCTGAGGCAGACAACATCTTCTGTCGCAAGTATGGTCGCCAGTTGACAAGCATGTATCGAAAACAATATTGTCGGATTGATGCTACATGTGTTATACAGTCATGGATGATCTGCATAATCATGACGTTTTATACAATTCCATTGAAATGTTTTCTGACATATGTCATATTTATGACGATAGGTGTGTCTTATATCGACATATAGGCAGGAATAACAGCATATAACAATATTTACCGATCTATACCATATGGTGTTTATTGCAAACGAGGCTTTTCTTATCATTTATTACCTACGTTTGTATATGAAAATCATATGTAAAATAAAAGATTTAAAGATATTGTGAGAAATAAATTGTTTGTATTGTATATCTCATTAATTAATCTAACGAGACATGTGATGTACACACGTCCATCGAACTTGTGTTACTTATCGTGGATTAGACGTTGGTACATAGCAGCAGAGACACAACCAAATACATAAAATGTTATAAAAGGTGGGACACAGAAGAAAGGCAGAAATAACTAGAGCGACATAAAAATATACCACCGTAATGGAAGTCATCGCCCATGTATATGATGGCCAACGCTCTCCAAAAAGCACCATCACGTGATTTAGAACGTAGCGGAGTATAAATACGCTGAGGGGATCATCGATGGCCGTACATATCCCGAAATTGGTTTTAATTGACCATAAAAAACATGTAGAGATTCACTCCATGAAACTAATGTGCATATCATTGGAAATGCTTTTAAGCCTGACCATCACTCAAATTCCGATCGCGTGAAGTGATTCTGCAGCACGGCTTAATTGCATTACCAGCCCATATTCCATGTGTACGTTTTTGAGTTTGATGTTTTTGTAAATTAATACTGGTTTTCAACACCATTCGTTTTTTCGTAATAGTACAGTCGCTTTAAACATAAACCGCATTCTTGAATCTCTTATGTCAATTTTCTCGCGTATTTCTGGAATTATGTATTTAATTATCTCGTCAACACATCAATGCATGCTCACCGTCTGGCTTGTAGAGTTGGTAACAACAGATACTTTCGAATTCGCGACAACTGATGACCGTGAGCTTAAACAAAACGAGTGAAACACAGAAAGTGATTCTAAGCATTTATTAAGAAAAAAAACTCTCGAACATGTCATCCCGCTAACTATTTCAGAAAAATTCCACAGCACATCGCAAGATGTTGACGTCAGCTATCCGTCTTATAATATACCTAAACGCTTAAGGAAAGTTCAGTATATAATCTATTGAACACCATTCGTACTGATTAATTAAAGTGTCGAATAGTTTTATTCATACTTAGATGTCAATGCACAAATTGGGACCGAGTGTGTTATATATTTTACTAAGGACAAACGAGTATTGTTTGATGACATTAAAACAACGGTTTGTTACCCCAAACACTTTATTTATAAACGTACAGCCATGTTACGTAAGTAAATAGATTTCCCCCCTTAAGCAATTTCGTTCATAATTGTACAATCCATTTATTGGATTGTCTGTAACCTGTTACAAAACCTAAGATTGATGTAGTGTAGAAACGTTGTGATTCTTATATTGCAAACTACTTCTCATTGATAAGGAATATCACCAATCTCGACGTTAAGTCGATATTAATTTCAATGAAATTAATTCCTTTGTCATTTATGAAAGGGGTATTATAATCGCCATATGACTGCAATACTATCGATCAGTGGATGTTAAAACGATACTGTTTAAAATACAATTGTCATTGGTATGCGAGGTAGTCGCTGTAGACATTCTTCTAAAAGTACCAAATAGTGTAACGTAAACGACCACCATAACACACAAGCCAACAGCATAATTAATGACAAACCACAGCTTGCGTAGAACGTAAATTGCTTGACATGTCCTGACAACAATGTATCGACCAAGAAGTCACTGGTCAGTCGGTGGATGAAATGAAATTTGCAGCTTGTCCAAATAGACAAATACTACTCTCATTCACTGTTTCTAACAATGTAATTGATAAATGTATCGTCGTGAATATTTCTGTTGCCAGGAAAATAGCCACCAGAAGCATGTATAATCTTGACAAATGAACATTTCGCCGCAAGGGTATTTAGTGATATATGAATGTCCGTACATTACTCGCTAGGTGCGTGTGGGAGTTCTCATACTCTTAGATACATGTCAATTTTGAACGTCACAGTCTTGAAGCGTTCTGATATGTTGAGACAACTGACAACATGTGAAGTACTCACACATGACAAGAGGATCAAATGTACTTGTTCTTGACTTCAGTGTCTATAAAACACTATGTCCGTAACTACTCATGATATTGATATTGGGGTGAAGAGGTTACAGCAATAATTAATTTAATTAATCGTAAAGAGATGGTTTTGAAAGCTTGACACATGGTTGTCGGGATTATGACCAATGGGTTGACATCTACTATTATACGTAGGAATGATTTATTGGTACATATAGCGGGATTGAAACCCTTACTGTGCGATGACATGACCTTGAAATATGAAACAATTAGGATAATCTACTCGGAAACTATCACAGACGGACAAATTTTCGTATATTAAATTAGTTTGTTGTAGCCAATGCAGACTGTATGTACATTGTGACCTGTCTTGTCAATATATATTCGTCCTCGTAGAGTGTAGCAGTACTACTTACATGTAGTATACAACATGCAACTAGGTGGAATTAGGTCAACAACAAACAGATAATAGCCAGATTTAAGCATGTTTACATTGTTTATTACGTGTTAGATAGATCATAAGAACATTCATTGGCTCGGTGTATGAATACTGTACATTGGGTTAGGTTTGTACTAAGTACAGCAGTCTGGCACTACTTTCTCTGGTGATCATGTGATACTCGATGTATGTAAACAATGAATCAAGGATTGCAAGATTCACACATAATGTGTAATTGATGTCCTGATCAGTGGTATCACACCATTTTATCAAGTGTTTTCGTAGGACTATCATTGCAGACAAATCTGGTAAAAGTGGTATTTGCAATATATGATTTGTAGATTTTATAGGGTCTTTTACAAAGCTTTGGTAGCATTAAATATTTAAGTGTTTCTCTTACGATATACATCGGAAAGACTGTGTTGTAACTTTTTGTTAGGATAGTTGAAAAAAGTTCTGTTTCATATATAACAAATACAATGAACGTATCGTGAGTGCAACATTATGTACCGACTTCCGACACATGATTGCGTTTTTCTCTGTTTGAATGTACTTCCGAACAAAGTGTTTCTCTATCGATGTAGACATGTACGTGTGTGCGTTATAGTTGTGAAAGGTTATGCAATGAATTGTAATTAATTTATCGTGAGTGTTACATTGCGTACCACTTTCGATGCGTGTTGTTCAAATATTTGTTCTTGTCTGATTTGTAAATAACATGTACCTGGTGTTACCTCTCTCGCACTTCCACGCTCAATAAATCGTGAAATGTTAACAAGAACAAACGGGAAACAGATTGAGTATGGTTCTTGTTTGATACTTGTAATGTGAATTGTTACTCTTTTTATTTATGTTTTAGATCAATTTCCAACTTGAACTTAAATAACATAAAAATGAATTCCAATAAATGTTTATTTTCTCATTTATGTTTTAAATGTAAATGTTTAAAGCTAACAACTTTCGTTTATTTTGTCTGTCCGTTTCTGTATAAACTTATAAAGTTACTGTAAGTTTCATTAAGTTCAGCCTTTATGTTCGCCTGATAGCTGTGAAAGCATTAATAGATGCATGATTTATATTAACTTACTTTGGGTATGAATCATTTTGAAACGTTCAAAGTTGAGCGTTATACGCTTGAGTTAATATCTGCATCACCGAAAATTAAGAATGCTTGACATACATCCGAGAGAAAACAAACCTTTATAGACGACCTAATCATCATCTACAAGCGCACAGAATGGCATTATATGCACTTTCATGCGAGTGAATGCATGGAAATTTGAATTGATTTAGCGACGGATTTGTATTCATATGGTTTCAGAGCTTAGACATAAAATTATGTTCGGTTTGAGTATGCTTACAATGTGCGCGAAGTCGAAAATCCGGGTTTTTTGAAACGCTTGATATATCGGCATAAAAAGTGTTTAGAACCCATTGATCAATCTTGATTATATAGTCCAGCAATAATGTCTCCAAAAATCGAGTAATCATTAATTTTTGGAGAAAGTTGCCAAACTTGGTATATACATTAGGCAAACATATTGGAACATTTTTTTCATGAGACCCATCTCGTATCTGCCATTATGGTTGCCATGGCAACCATTTTTAAAGATGGCCGCCAAAAACGAAATATCGGTGTATATCTTATATAACGCATGATAACAACGTTATTATGAGTAATTGTAAAGTATTTTTGTTAGAAAAAACTTAACTAACATCTAACTTATACCTGTAACCGAAAAATGTTTTTGAAATATCCAAAATGGCCGACAAAATGGCCGCCAAATTAGAAATATTCTGTATAATAGTCTTTAGGTATACTGATACTATATTTTTAACAGTTCTAGAAAAAAATCTGGTTAAATGTATTCCAGTTTAATTATTTATTAGTGAATAAAGCAGGTATTTTATTCTAGGGACGTAAATTTCAATATAAATAAGCTTCGATCTGACAAAAAGGGCCAATAATGACATTGACATGAAATTGAGAAAATTGAGTTTTTAAGTTATGTCATCATTTTCTGCGAATTTTAGAACAGGGCACAAAATGCACATAAATGTTTTATGTTATATCCTGTCACACAATTATTGCCTTGTAACATACTTAAGGGGGAGTTCTATACTAACACTTGAGACCAATATTTTTGGGGTAAATCATGAGAAACTACAAACAAAAGTGAGGATTTTTGGAATTGGCCGACCACAATGTCAATTATAGTAGTATTTTATTGAAAACCCCTGCAATGTAAGTGTAGTATCTTGTAGTATTATATATCATACGAAATTATCGGCTATTGATCAAGATACGATATTTTGGGGTAAAATACTTCAAAATGAAAACAAAAATGATGATTCTTGGAATCAGTTCACTGTAATGTCATTTATTATGGTATTTGATTATAAATCAATAAGATGGACACATATTGTCTTCCTTCTTATGATAATACTAAGCTGGTGCCTAAATGTTATGTATTTTAAGACATTTATGGGCAAAAACATTGGAAATGTAAACAAAAGTGAGGATTTTAGGAATCAATTGGCCACGATGTCATTTAAAATCGTATGATTTAGAAAACAACTGCAATTAGTTTGTAGTAACTTAAAGTTTAGTATATCAAATAATATATTATCATTTATGATTACTGAATGCTATTTTGGGGTAAAATCGTACAAAATACAAACTAAAATGGTGATTTTTGGAAAGGTTTACTACAATGGCACCAATCACATTATTTAGTTATAAATCACTTAGACAGACATATATGCAGTTTTTCCTCTTAAGATATTAATAATCTAGTTTTCAAAATGACTTGCGTCTTGGGATATGTTTGGGGTGAAACAGTCCAAAATATAAATAAAAGTGAGGAATTTTGGTATATAATGATCACAATGTCATAACACCACAAACTGTGCTATTTTATAATTAATCACTACGATAGGCACATGTTGTCTTTTCGCATAAGAAATAAATAATCTGTTCTAAAAGTTGTTTATATGTTTTCTTTTTTGGGGTAAAATATTACTCACTATAAACAGAAATTAAGTATTTTTGGAATCAGAAGACCATACACTTATTAATCATCGTATTCGTCAATAACTCACTGCATTTGGTTGGTAGTAACAATTTGCTTAATACATCAAAACATTTATGTATGAAATAACTTGTGTAAAATGCAATTCTTTGGAAAAAAACAACACAAAAAATAAAAATGAAACAACCTACTCCAAGCAGTTATGTATCAGGCAATGATGTGTACCAAAAAGAGCCGTGATCTACCAAAAGCATTGCAAGACAGGAATAAAACACAACGTGTCACCAAGAAAGGAATTTCTGACGAGGAATTGCTGTGCCCGACCAAACTAGGTATCTTTAGTGTCAGGATAAAAATGTTCAGTGAGACCTAGGCATAATGATGAATACCACACAGGCATGGAATCTCTGCATATTGCATTTTGAGTAGATCATATTGTTTGAGATGGCTTTACCTGGTCATATTTTCAAATACTAGTACCTGGCGTGGTCTGGACATTTTCGAAAATATACAGGGCTTCAAGTCTGCTAATCAAATGAGGTTAACACTACATGTGGGTCCAATTTCCTTGATTACTGTTACAAAATTTGTTAAGTGTTACACTCTAAGGTTCCCATCTCATATATTTTTGTTAACATTGCATTGTTTGAAATATTCGAAAAACCCACTGAAGTTCCACAACAAGAAACTATGAAATTCCATGAAAAGTTGAAAATCATATTTCCATGTCGGCCAAATAATCTGGCGCATAATACGCTATGTATTCTTCAGACAAGCTACATTTACAGCAATTGCCATCATAATATCTCATTCAAAGTAATTTGATAGTAAACTGATACTCTTATAAAGAAACTATGACGTTGACCCCCTAATGCTCCACTTATATATGAGCCGTAATCCAGGAAAACCTGCTGACTTGACACCATGTAGTTACTGTATAAAACAAGGTTTTGAAAAGGCTCTAAAATAAGTGAAAAATGTATATATCTGTTGGTTCTACTTTAGGTAATTTATCAATATAGTACTATATCTTAGCTTTAAATTGCCTCATAAATTATGTTGAAACTATATACTTTGTTGCCATGGTTACCAATTTCGGAAAAATACTTCAATTAAAAAAACTGACACTAAGCTGTTTAAAACAACAGTAGCCTTTCTCTTAATGCAACATGTTTCTTTTATGATTTATATTTTTAAAATCAGAACATAATTCTAAAATGTGACACTATTTTGAACATTTTATGTCAAGAATTAATCATATTGTGTAATTACGAAGTACTTTTTACAGTCAAATACCGTTCGAATTGCGTTCGCGACGTCAGACAAAAAAACTCGGAGTATGGACTTTACGAAAACAGCTGTAACTTCCTCAAAACTCTAGATATTTACACAATTTCTTTTGTATTATGCTTCATTGACATTAGTCATTATAACTATGAAACATCACAAAAATATGTTTCTTGTCAAATTAGCAGGTTTTCCTGGAGACTGGCTTATAAATATAACATAGTAAACTCAAGGTTTGTCCGTTTATAAAACTGGATCCGGTCATAGCTTAAACAATTTTGAAGCTAGGTTAATGAAACTTGGTATGTGCATACGGATTAATAAGCAGATTATTCATGTCAATTTGTGTTTTATTCAGACAACAATTGTGGTTGTCATGGTAACAAAAATATAGAAAACCAAACAGGGTGCTTATATATTGCTTGTAATTCGTAATAAATTGTTATTATTAAGCAGAAACTGACTGTTTATTTTATCATCGTTGACCTTGACCCCATTTACACTTATTTTGATGGAAAGTATCTTCGCGAAAGCTATATATAGATCACGTTTCATTCATATATGTCATTCCGGACTAAATATAGTCAGCGGAAACCGATTTTCTACTTTTAGTTACAGTGACCTTGACCCCAAATGTCCCATTTTTTATCCCAATGTGTATTATCCTACAAGCAACGTATATAGCAAGTTTCATTCAAATATCTCATTCTTAACGGAAGTTATTGAGCAAAAACTGATTTTCTATTTTTAGTAACAGTGACCTAGATATTGACCCCACGAATCCAACTTTGTATTTTTGGTGGCGTATTGAATCAAGCTACTTATACACCAAGTTTCATCACGATGTGCAATTCTAAACTGAAGTTATTGGGCGAAAACCGCCATTTGATCAATTTGGCGGCCATTTTGAAAACCGTTGCTTTGGCAACCAAAGAAAATATTTTAAGTGGGTCTCATGAAAAAAATGTTTCAAATGGACCAAGGAACAGTTGCACCAAGTTTGGTAACTTTCTCCAAAAATTTATGTTTAGTGGACATTATTGCTGGACTATATAGAGACATATAGTTTGTGATTGATCTTAATATCACACAAAAGAACCGGGACAGATACTTCACCCACCAATGACGCTTAACATTGCCTTTGGCTGTGATACAGTCAGTTTATTTATTGAATGTATGGAAAGTGTTTTAGGTGACCTCATTCTATTTACTTAATAAGAAACGTGTCTTAAAACGAATACAAAATGCATGAATACTAACGAAGGATTTTGAAATCTCCGATTTTAGTATGTAATCACTGAATACAGGAACAGAACTTGATTAGAAATAATCATCTTCAATTGAACTTCTTGCTATTCCTGGTTCTGTACTTGTTCTACCCAAAGAAGGAATTCTTGAATACTGCATTAATAAATTATACGAGGACGAGTTTTCGCTATTCTGTGCAAGATGTGTTTGTTTAACAATTGTGAAGTGAGAAACTTTTCGTAATATCTTACCATCGCATCCATCATACTATCTTTGACAATATTGAACATATAAGGTACATTCAACTAATGTAGAACAAGAGAATGAAGGCTAAACCTCCCTTTTGTTAAAAATAATAAATTGACATGCACGGGTATAAAAATTCAGCAGCGATATGAGAGAGACGAACAGTCGTCTGTGTATCCGCTATAATTAGACATAATGAGCATTAAATTAACTGATAGGCAAACAAACATGAATTCCGTAGAGAACAATAAATGGAGGCAAAAGAATCCCACATTTCCAACGAAGCATCATATTGACAGGCTTCCAATGCGCTGCTCATCACTATTGTATTTGGCGTTGAAACGAACAGCTGTGAATGCATTTAGACATGACATAGAAAATCAGATGCAGCGGTTTTAATTGTTTGAGGTTTCAGTACTATAATAATGTTCCTGGGAGATGCATCGGGTCATTTAAAACAGTTTTAGTTCCGCTTATGATACGAACTGATACGGAAACAGATTAACCTTGCTGCTTTGGGGGAAAGTCTACAACTATTTACACTAATTCAATCATGAGATTACAGAGCCCATAAAAAATCCAGATACGTTAACTAGGTCGAAATGATCCATTTAAGTTATACATCAAATAATTAAGCAATTAACTTTCCAGACAGTGTATTATTTGTAATTTTGTACAATTTTCATCGCGATTTTGCATGAAATAAAGCTTGCACACATTGTATGTACATAGCAATTGTTATAAACGATGAACTGGGGATAGGAAAAACAAAAGAGCCTTTTGGAACACTAAATATATGTGTATATTATGTATACAAGTTTTTTATTATCATACGAACATTCAGCGTTTAAAAGATTGTTAATTTCAAGTATGGAAAGGGTGTACGTCGTATTTTACAACCATTATCAGATATATGTCATATCACAGTTAATGTGTACATTTTTACGATAAATGAAGTGTTTGCTTTAAGATAATATTTTAACAACACTGTTTTAAATAGTCGGCTGAAACAATCATTTGTGATAAGACGGAATATTTATCCAGCGGATATGTAGTTAATGTTTAAATAAGGATTTTATTAGCTCATAGTTTTTCAGACTAAACACCCAAGGTTGTATGAAGTATGTGGTTCATTCTAAATGTTAACACAAATTGGCGGCACTACAGAAATTTGAAATGTGACATGAACATGTTAATAACATGTTAGTAGTCAATGTAAATCGGACCTATAACTCACGATAAAGGTCAATTCATAAATATTTCCATTTGTATGGTCCCACTGAGATTTTTTTATTCGGTGGTATACTCCCGATCTCCCGACTTAAATAAATTAGCTTCGGGAGGTATCGCAAACAGGGATATCACAAAATGTTTAATGATTACCCGAAGCTTCCCCTAGACTACAAGAACTCTCTTCCCGATGACTTTCGATCGGGAGTACATCGCCGATGCAAAAACAATTAATGGAACCAAGGCATTAGAAGAACATTATACATTCATAGGTAGATCAATCCCAAAAACATTGGTTGAAGCGTTGTTTATTTTTGCCTTACAATCAGTCAATCAACTTCAGCATCAAATATATTAATGACTTGTCTGACTTCTTAATGCTAGATCTCTCAATTATATGTAAATCATTCTTTCTGAGGACAAGACCCTATACACCGTGTACCTTTTAGAAAATAGTGTTTATTTTAGCCAAATGGTAACCAGGACAGAATTGAGAATGCAAATATGATTTTCACTCCTATTTAAAACAAGTTACCCATTACAGGATTACTATGTATCAGGGTCCAAAAACGTTTTGATTCTTTACTGATTCTGTAAAATCACAGACGATACTGATTAACGCAACACTAGTCCATTATTTCAGCCACAAATTAACCGTATGTTATTGCAGTTTCTTTGCTTCAAATTAGACGTCCAAATGTCTGCATTAGTATATATTTTTGGATATATGTTCTTTATTTGGTATTTTTGTACTGTATTTAATAATTTGTCTCAGAAAAGTGAGATTTGTAGATGTTTGTCATAATGCCATGATTGCTTGTTGATCCATGTGAGATCGTCGGCAGTAAGATATGAATGCAGCGAGAAATGCAAATGCTGACATCCTCGTATAAGCTAGATATTAATATTTTAAAGATATTTAATAACCGATCGGGAGATAAGTAATAATACGTGCTACATGTAGTGGTGTTCTTGAAGGATGAAATGCTATTACGATGCGATGGCTTCAAACGGAGTAGAAGAAATTTTACAGGGTTAAAGATAGTTAATCGTACATAATAAGATATAGCTGAGGACAATACTCAGTCACCCAATGAGCTGCCTAAGCGCACATTATTTCCCAAATGATAGAAAAAGTATAAATACTAACTTCGAATAAACAATACTTCGTAATGAATTAACAAATATTATAACGGACAAAACTCAGTTAGGTAAAAAAAAATTACAAAATGTCGGTACAGGCGGGAGTACGCATACTGAATACTGATTAATGCAAGGTAAATTACATACAAATATGAGTGCGAATAGAGACCAAGAGTCATGGAACAGGCTCACCAAGGAATAAAAGAGAACACCATTAGGTATGACAGTCGGCAATTGTTGGAACAATCTTAGAACTAATTGAGACGTACAGTACATTAATACTATACGCCGTAGCATGTGTTATCCGGGGTAATTAATGCGATGTATAGAGCAATGCTCATTGAAAGAGCCTGTTAAAGGCAGAATGTGGACATTACTTCTGATTGATAAATGTGTAATAATATTTTAAGTCCTCTTCTACCATGAGCTGATGAAAACAATCACAGTGTCAGTTTGTCTCCTAGAAAGCAAACATTGTCTGAACAATTAGTTTTATGATAATTCAAGGTTGCAACAAACGTTTCAAGCTACGATATCATCACTTATCTCCGCAATAAGTCAAGCAATGGTAGTTAGACCATCAGTATATGTCAACATAGAAGATTCCATCACGGAGGACTCAATAGTTTAATTGCATATACATGTAACCAACAATATGACACAACAGTAACGTTCGAGGTACATTTTGTAATGCCTTAAGAGAGTTACAAATTGTCTAGGGCTCTTTTCAGCTGTTAGGCCGCTCAAGCAGCCTTTGGAATTTTAACTTCCTTAGTCATGGGGATACCTATGAAAACCTACGCCCATGAATAGACACTGCCCTCACAGGTACAATTTAACAGTAGATTTGTAAATAACACTTGTCTGATGTCAACGTACTCGTAACTGTACGCTCAATAAATTGTAAAATATTCACAACTATCACTATGAACAAGTTTTCAAACAAGTGTGTATATTTCGCCTTTTGCAAACGGCTGTATATTTTACACGTCCATTTCCGTATATAGGTAACGTATGTTTCAACCGTTATTTTCGCGAGAAAGTAGTCCTAAATGGATACATGTATATTTTGCATTGACTTTGATATTTTGATAAAACATGACACCATCACAGCTTGAGTGTTAGACGTTTGACTTGATAACTGCATCACCGTAAATTAAGTATGCTTGACATACATCCGAGAGAAAACAAACTTTTATACTCGACCTAATCATCATCTCTAAGCGCACAGAATCACATTGAATGCCCTTATCATGCGAGTAAATGCATGTGGAATTGAATTGATCTGGCGACGGAGTTGTATTCATAAGGTTTCATACTATTTATGAGCTTAGACATATCATTATGTTTGGTTTAAGTTTGTGTACAATGCGCACGCAGTCGGAAGTCCGGGTTATTCGAAACTCTTATCACAACGGCGGAAAAACGTTTCAAAAGCATAGAATAATCTTTCTTACGGAGATATATAGCTTGTGATAGATCTTAATATAACACAAAGAAACTGGGACATATGCGTATTTCATACACCAGTGAAGCTGAGCATTTACTGTTGGCTGAGAAGCAGTAAGTTTATTTATTGAACATACGAGAAGTATTATTAGGTGACATCAATTTACTTAATTAAGGAATTTAAAAAAACGTCGGTTTCGAAACGTATACACCATTCATAGTCAACTACACACGAATAATGTAAATGTTCAGCGAGTCTCCAAATGATTACACTCTCCATGCTACAATCAACGAATAAGGCATATCATCAACACGACATATTTCTATTCTATTTTCATGTGCAAGATTTTGTTGAACTAGTATGACAATCAAAACATTGAAAACGTTACGTCAATCACTCCTTATTCACATTCAAAACATCATTTAGATGGTATTTAATGTAAACATATTAGGTAACACATTTTAAAACAAGAGAATGACGGCTAAACCTCCCCTATGCTAAACAATCCTTAATTTGACATATACATGTACACATTCTTGTCCTCAATGACACTTGTAGTTATTATACCATATGGTCACCATTCTACAATCCACAACATCAAAGAGCACTTTACAAATGCATTTCATAATAACGATGAATCAAAGGTGTAGTGTAATCCGCCTGATTGATAAATTGTCAGTTTCCTAGTATCGGTATGGTAATGTTTGGGTTGGTTTTAACATTGATAGATGGTTACACGTTACATGATACTGTGGTATCCTGTGGTATCCTATGGTATTCTAGTCAGCTGGGTGATAGATGAGCCACATCGCCCCGGGGGTTGATGTCACACACTGATCGCTCAAAGGTTCCATTACAAAAACATCGGAATACTAAGAACGAAGTGAAGAGAAAATTATATAAAGTATTTTCGATGTCGTTTATAAACCAAAATATCCAGTCTGATTTCATTCATTCACTCACTTGATATAAATTAACATAGCAAGATGCTACATTAACAACCTGAACACGTTTTAAGTATAATTTCTTGCTCTAATTCCGGTGTAAATATTATACAAGTTAATAACCGTTTGCATTAAATAAATAAGGCAATACACAATGGCTAAATGGTATTTCTAGTAATAAAGCAACAATAACAATTGGGACAGGGAAGACATAACGCATTGGAAACAGCTAGGCATGAAACACATGGAAAATAAAACGAACACACAGTCAATAAGCACAAGACATAAGAGTGACAACTTTTAAATGAAGAAGAGCAATTGAGGCATCAAATTGGCCCCAGTCAAAAGGATGAATAAGAAAGTTCTGTGCTAAGCTGCTTCTCTATCTGATTTCTTTTTCATTACCCTTTATTCACACACTTATCTATGACCTCCCTCATACGAAGATTCTGACAATAAAACGACAATGCAACTACACTAATACGAGGGGCATTCAATAAATACGTAGACAAATCAATTTGCTAGCTTATTTTTTCAGATAACTCAATAATTATTTATTATGTTGCTGCACCCCCTTCATTCGCCAAAATCCAAAAGTTTCATAGAAATCGAACCGACGGTTAAGTGAGGATCATGTTTTATGCATTGCACCTTTAGTGACCACAAGGCAAGTCCAGACGTCGTTGTTGACGTCATATGTTTCGGTAACCTCACAACATCTTCTAAATTCTCATAATAATAATTAAGTAAAACTCCAACCGTTCTGATTAATGACCAATTTACAATGGTGGATTAAACTTACAAAAAAAACCCAAATAGCATTCATTATTTCATATGTTGTTTCGAGTTTTACACTCACGTACCCAAATCCCGCCAATATCAAAGTCTTGACGTCCAGAAAAGCAAGATGTGGACTCCATGGGACATGTTTAAGCTGATAAAATCAAGAAATATATACAACCCCGGCACTGTATGTTTTACATGATGTTACGGTACTTCCTCTAGGCGAAATATCCAATTTTCGGCCACGATTCAAGTAAGTATGTGTGTTAAAAAACTGTTTATACCAAGCGCAACACATAATTGCAGGATTACGCTTTCCCCCGTGGTTAAACGCGACGTCCCGTTTTCTTTCCGCTTTTAAGAGTGACTTTGTATGATAACTAATATCTCCATAACCCTGTTAATTATGGCATCATAATTTGCAACACAGAACAATATAGTCTTAAACTATACACACATCAATTCTATAAAGGTTTCGCAACCGTTAAAGATAATGACGATGTGAAGAAATCAACACCAATTTTCTACGGGATAAATCGATGGGTTGCCCCGTGTGTTCAATTTTACGTTGCTATAACTACCATATTTTCGAACATGACATATATTTTTCATGATAATTATTCGCACTGAATTCATATCCGGTAGAACCTAATTTCTACCAATTTTGATGAAATTCGGATGGTAGATAGTTAAACAATCGATGTTGTCTACGTATTATTTGAATGGCCCTCGTACACTTGTTAAATGTTATATAAGTATGAGTATATGTTGTTCGAGTATTCGGTGAGATCAAACACTTTCTATGTTTTATTTACCCAACTGTAACCTCACAAAGAAACATTTTATTGACCATACTTAACAATAAAAAGCTGTGTTAATTTAGAGCTATAAATACGCACATCAATGCTAAGCTAACATGGTAGCCCGTGATTTACGATATATAGTTTCTTTCCTTCTACACAAAATGTTAAAAGATCGTTTTTAATCACACAACAAGAAGAGGTTTTTCCACAAATAATGTACAATGTATGTATGAGCTCTGCTGTAAGATTTCCAACCTCATTATCATTATTTGGGAATGCATTATTTAATCGAGTGTGGATTTATTTGTAAGAATGAATGCTAAACATTTATTTTTGTTGGATAAATTAACAATATGGTTGCTTTGTAACATTGTAAAAACCTGGGTTTGTACTTGTTTATAAAAGTCATTAAATTTTGGGGTAAAACATACAAAATATCAAAGCAAAACTTTAATCTATAACCCACATTGCCATGAATGAGAATTAATATATAAGATCAAAATATATTTGATTTATATGAAGTGACGTGTAGTTTCAGATGCTGTAGGGCAAAATGCAAATTTGGGGCAAAAACTGCCAAAATCTGATGAAAAGCGTGAATTGTATGAATTTGTCGATTAAAATGTTATTAACACATTAAATTGATATGTTTTAACTTTGATAGGTACATATTGCAATGTAGTTCAAATTATCAAATATGTAGTGACATACTAGTTTGTTAAGTGAGAGTCATTTTAAGGTAAAATAGTACAATATAAAAATGAAATGAGTGGACTTTTAGAATTGGCTAACGCTTTTGTTAAAATTAAATAATTATCAAATTATAATACAATACATCAAGTATTTGACATGATCAGAGTAAATTAAGTTCTGTGCATTTTATTTACTTTTTCGTCAGGATTCACACGATAACTACAGAAAATAAAATACACTACATCGACACAGGACTTATTGAAGGAAGTGCTTGCATTTTATATGCAGTTTTTAATGTCAAAACGTCAAAAGTATTGTAATTGTTACGGGGTCAACAAAAGAAATAGCTAAGTAATTACTTCTAACGTTACTCATATGTCACATGTTTGGTTGTATGCCTTTCTCTGCTTCAAATATACTGATGGTCTATATGTTTTGGCAGATTACTGAGATAAGAGATGATATCGTAGCTTGAAACGTTTGATGTAACCTTGGACTATCATACAACTAATTGTTTAGACAATGTTTGCTTTCTAGGAGACAAACTGGCGCTGTGATGGTATTCCTCGGCCGAATGCAACTCTTGACGACCTGAAACATTGCTACATATTCATCCATCAGAAGTAATGTCTGCAATATACCTAAACAGATTAAACGACATGCTCTGTGAATGAGCTTTACTCTATATATCACATAAATAACCCTGGATAACACATGCTGAGGTGTATGATATAAATGGTTTGTACGTCTCTATTAGCCGCAGGTTTGTTCTAACAAATAGTGTCGACTGTCAAACATAACTGTGTTATCTTTGTTTGTCGATGGGTATTTACCTTTACACAGTCTTCATGCTTAGTCCCGTCTATACATATCATTTCGCCTCACACATTATGTGCCCATAATTGTATCACGTTCATCACTAATTCCTGTTTATTCGACTTTAGTCGACTGGGAAATCATGTGCGCTAACGCAACCAATTGCATGACTTAGCATTGGCGTCAGGTATTTTATCATGTTTGATTAAACTCCCTGTATTTCTGTACCCTTCCTTCTACTCTGTTTGAAGCCATCGCATCGTAATAGTAATTCATATGTTAAGAAAGCCACTTTCACAGAGTTTTACATATAACGTTACCGCGTGATGTTGGAGACTATTCTTGCTCGGTTATGGAATATGGTCAAAGTATTTTTAATATCCTGTCTATCCGTGTATGTCAGCATTTGCATTTTTCGCTGCATTTATAATCTTACTGTCGACCGTCTTACATGGATCAACCGACAGCATGGCAATCATGACTTTATTACATACATCTACATATCTCACATATTCCGAGACAAACTTAATGGAAACAGTATTCATATATTCCTTACCACTTTCAGTGTCCAAACTATCAACAGAACAACATCCAGAAATATCGGCCAATACAGACATTAAAACGTCTAAGATGCAACGTGTACGTGAAAGTATGAAACAAAGAAACTGCAATAAAGTATATTTACGTGTAATTTGTGACTGAAATAACGGACTTGTGCTGTGTTAACAATATTGTATGCGATACTACAAGAATAGTAAAGTAAGCAAAGGTTTTTATACCCATATACATTTGTTTTGTTATTGGATGGGGCGATGATTTAAAATAGGAGTGACAATAAACATTATGTTCCCAAAATTCAATCTGACATAATGTCCTTACTTCCTGAAAAAAAGATTGAAAGCGTGGCGTATAACTTGTACCACGAACATGATTGTACGTATTTGTGCTACATGTACCTGGAATAGAGTAAGTATGATTCAAGCGCAATAGTTGGAATTTCGTATTGACATCTATCGTGCAAGACTTATAGGTCCAATTAAAATTTAATATAGAAAATTAATTAACATCTCAATATTACATTGAATAGTATTGCCGTAAATATGTTTAAACATTAACACTGAGCCACATACGTCAGACGACCTTGGATGTTGGAAGCTACAGGCTAATAAAATACTTATTTAAACATTTAGTACATTTCCACCGGACAATGATTGTTTAACTCGACTTTTTAAAATAGTGTTGTTAAAATATTATATTTAATCAAATAACTTCACGTATCATAAAATGTTCACATTAACTGTGATATGATAAATATCTGACAATGGCTGTAAAATACGACATAATAAAGAACATCCTTACAATACTTGAAATTAACCATCTACATGAACAAATCGATGAATGTTCTATTGATAATCGGAACTTGTAAACATAATCAACACATATATTTATTATCCTAACAGGCTCTTTTGTATTTCCAATCCTTTGTTTATCAAGTTCAAGAAAGTTCAAGAAATTTTATTGGCATAAACATATATACATGTTTGTCGCCACAAATAGTTGGCGTTTGAAACATACAATTACAGAGAAATACATTTATAAGAAAAACAGAAAAGAATAGTATGACAACTGAAAAGTAAATATAGTGTACATTTGTACACAAGTTTCATGTTATGCAAAATCTCGAGAATGTGTTTATAAATTTTTCAATAATACATCGCGTGGTAAGTTTCTTAAATTGAATTGACTCTTGTCAACATAGTTAACGTCTCTAGATATTGTTAGTTATGTAATTTAATGATTGAATTAGTGTAAATAGTTCTAGACTTTCCCCCTAAGCCGCCAGGTTAATCTGTTCCACTATCAGTTCGTAGCATCAGTCATCAGCGGAACTAAACGGTTTTAAATGACCCGGTGCGTCTTACAGGAACATTATTCTAGTTTCGAAACGTAAAACGATCAAAAACGCTGCATCTGATTTTCTATCCAAATTTCTTAATGCATTGGCAGCTGTTCGTTTCATTGCTAGATACAAAAGAGATCAGCAACGCATTGGAAACAAATAAAAATCTGTCAAGGTGATGTTTCCTATGAAATGTGGGATACTTTTAATGCCAATTTATTTTCTACGGAATTCATTTTTGTTTGCCTATTAGTTAAGTTAATGTTCATTAGGTTTAATTATAGTGGATAGACTGACGACCGTTCTTCTCTTTTCTACGGAATTCATTTTTGTTTGCCTATTAGTTAAGTTAATGTTCATTAGGTTTAATTAAAGTGGATAGACTGACGACCGTTCTTCTCTTCTGTGCGCTACTGAACTTCTATACCAAATATATTGCCTGGCAAGTCTGGCATATGTGATTGACCATGAGTATGTAAACTTTAGCTTATATCTGTCGTTGTTGACGTCACTGCCAGTTAAAATCACTATTCTAATGAGTCAATATGTTTACTAGGAGAAGATTTCTTGAGTTACCCTCTCTACAGCCACAACTACACCGTTAACCAAAAAAACACACAAAACATTATCACCATAATTGATTAAAAAGTATTGTAATAATATAGTTTTTGAATGATAATGCTTTTGGGTAGTAATGAACAGTCATAACATAAATTTATAGCCCATAAACGGACGAGCGGGGCTTTAAAACGGAACTTTATTCTTGATTGCCACATCAGAGACACATTATTTTAAGACTTGTCGTAGGAATATGTTCGTGTTAATCTATCATTCATCATACCAAACACGATATGGTCCCTTCCTGACAACTCCTGTATGACAAATTATATTTTATATAAATAAGTTTTCTAGCTATAAGAGCATTATTATCATTAGCATTACTGACAGCATCAACTACAAGTCGTATATTGATTGTACTGTCACATCATCTAAAAACAGTTCAAAAATGATCTATCCTTTATGGTTACAGATGACAGTAAGCGCTTTATCTATAACTTATTTACGTTGGGCGAATCTCAACATATCATTTTGTCTGACTTGAAATATTCCTGTAATTTCCGGTTTCTTTTTTATGTCCAACCATTCAGCATTACATCCACATCTATAAAGAAGACCCATCACGAGTTGTCAATTGATATTAATTTACATTAAACGAGTTTAGGAAATTTGATTAAGCGAGCCTTTTGCGAGGTTATTAATGTTTCCTTAACGACTTTAATATAAGTTTATATAATTGACAACGAGTATTAGATTATTTATATCACAGGACTCTAATCGCACAGAAAAAAATCGACTTCTCTATATAAACGACGCTAAACGCAACGTCATTTTCAGTACAAAATGACGTCAATTAGGAGATATATACACTTATGTTACACTCGTTACGAATAAAGTTATACGTACTGGTAATACTAACCCGGATACAAGGAAAAGCATGTGATATATAGAGTATACACGTAGGTGCCTAGTATCATAAGTAGAAATTAGATAAGAACAGTGTCAGCATTTCTCGGGGGACAAAATAATTCCAACAAAAAACATAGATTACAAAATGACAAACTCAAAAGTGAACAAGAAACAAATGAAAATTAACAAAGCCCTACAATTGACCCTATATTATATATGGGATTGTTAACAGGCTGACAATTGCATAACTGTATCACCCTGCTCTCATACGTGTTTGATAATGTTTGTCAAGAAAAATATAATAACATATCGTATCAAGCATTTTGTTTAAATCACTAATGTTTACATGGTGTCTTCCCACTACTTGTTCCTGCTGTTGTCAAAACTATTGTGTAGTTTCACATTTATAGATTCGATCTGATGTCCTTCGTTGTCTACGAATTTGCCAACCATCCCGTCTTAGACAAAACATATTTTCAATTTATAAAATCATACAATACAAAGTGTGTATGTAATGTGTCTGCACCTGCAGTCTGACATGCCACTGTATCAAAGTGTCATTCCGGCTTCAAGAAGCTATAGCATAGACAATATTGTTTACCAGGAAGTGCAAGTCTCAATTTATTTTCTCGTTATTTTTACAGAGTTAAAACACTTAACCGATTTTCACATGCCTCGGAATATGTGAGGAATAACGCCAAAATAATTGTTTCAATTTTCCTCACAGAGCCGACGACGAATTCTTATAAGAGACATTGCCAATTATTATTCAATTTGCAAAGGAAATGCTTGACAGCCGTATTAATATATCATAATGCTTACACGAATTACCTATCCAGTTTTATTTCAAAACAATTTTCAGCATTCGTTTTATTTCCGATATTATTTGGCGAAATATATGTTTCCCTTGTCATCGTAAAATATTGTTATGTTTGCAATATGAAACACATAGAAGACAAATTAACCTGTGTTTATTGGAACAAACTTGGCAACAACCTACCACCATGTTGATGTCAGGCAATGTGTTGTCTACAGATTCGCCCTTAATTGCTCGAATGTAAGATATAATTATCATTTTTTACAACTTTATTAAATCGTAAGATTCGCTAATCAGTTGCAAGGTGGTGATTGACAAAGAACATTTCTCGTAAAATATTGCGAGTGGTTCGCGAGAAATTGATAAGAAGTTGGTAAAATTGGGTGAATATTGTAAAGCTACACCAAAGCGTCGAAATAAGGGACGGAACAAGGTTGTTGTACTAATGCATGTGCACATAACGCCTGGTTATCAACCATATTCTATTTTGATGAAATTACATCGATAATTCGCAGGGAAATATAAGCGTGTTTATGAGTGTTGTTATTGCAGTTGTTAAAACTGTTTCATGTACGTTATTGGTTCTCCATGTGTTCCAGAATCTTTATTGTCTAGCAAGAATGTATCAAGAATGTAAGCTGACTACAATTATGTCTGGTTTAGAATTCATAAACATGATATGAGCTCGAGTGTCTGACCTTTGTTGAACAGGATGGGGTAGATGAAGAATTGTATTCAATGAACCATTGTATAAGCGTAAGGTGCTTGTAATGATAGTGGTATATATACGTAAGGTATATGTACCAATGTAGTGGTCACTCGTCCAACGTCAACACAATAAAAGAGAGTATTACAATACTTCATAAAAGGGGTAAGCTTATTATGACCATTGGCATTCTCCGAACATATTTACTAGACAATATCGCCTATTTAACTTGTCAATATAGTCAGATAAAAACTTCTTGTGCGATAGGAACGTAATCAGTCCCACTGATAGGTCCACATTGTATCGGAACAATTATAGTACTAGTGTCTGTCAGTAATAGTAAATCCATTTATTTTTATTGGATTTCGAACATTACTGTTAGATTTATGTGGGCCATTGCATATTCATTTTGTGAACTATATTTTGACAATTACTGGTATAACCCAATCACTGATTGCATTCGACATCGAATTTCTTTTTTTCTTTTTAAGTTTACGACGGACAACTGTTAATAACTGATTACAAATGTATTTTCTATTTGTCATTTATACAGGTTTTCTCTCATCGATTAGGAGGGTCAATGGCAGACAGGAAACAACCAAGATACATGTACATCATATATATGAAAAGTCGATCAGATGGATAGTCCCGTCACCGACCTTTTCATGTGACTAAGATGACCAGAACGATATGTTTCATAGAGTTCTTGTGGACCTGATACCTACATGTACCAAATTCATTGACTCACATACAGTCACCAGTAAGTAAGTAAGTATCCAACATTATACAGTTTGATTGATGCCATACGTGTAATACAGTCATAGATAATGTGCAAAATAAGGAAGTTTTATATAACCCCTTGGAAATGTTTTCTGAATTATTTTATATGACGATAGGCGTGTCCAATATC
This sequence comes from Spisula subtruncata, assembly GCA_963678985.1. Taxonomy (NCBI): domain Eukaryota; kingdom Metazoa; phylum Mollusca; class Bivalvia; order Venerida; family Mactridae; genus Spisula; species Spisula subtruncata. Next base: position 1,447,680 of record OY787660.1, on the reverse strand, counting down.
AACATGAAGACGGCAATTACAACATATAACAACATTTAGCGATACATACCATATGGTGTTTATTGACAACGAGTCTTCAGTTACCATTCATAACGCCAGTTTGTATAATTTATGAATTTCATATGTAAAAGAAAACATTAGTTTTAAAAACATGACGATATTGTGAGAATTAAACTGTTTGTATTGTATATCTAACTTATTAATGCAACAAGACATAACATGTGGTTTACACACACTTCCAAAGACATTGTTCTAGTTATTGTGAATTCAGACATTCGCACATATCAACAGAAATATTCAATCAAAATAATAAATAGACACATGATCATCAAATACACAGCACGTTTTTGGGAAGCAACTTGCTGGGAGATGCCACCAACCCACAGTAAATGTTACTGTTTATCGTCAATTCCTTACGGCCGTGATAGATTAGAATATATCACGACGTCCAAATAAATACTAGGTTATAGACGATGGGACACAAACGAATAGCAAAACAAATGCGCAACCGTGATGGACGTCCGTCGCCCATTTATATCATGACCACTGCTCTCATAAATTAACGGCCTTTGTCAGGTGATTTACAATGTAGCGGAATATCTAGGCGCCAAAGTGAGCGTCGATGTCCGCACATATTCTGGATTTGGTATCAATTGACCATAACAAACATGTAGAGAAATACTCCAGAAAACCAATTCTCGTGTATTGATTCTGAAGTACGGCTTAATTGCATAACCAGACAATACTTGTTGTGTAAGTGTTTTGACAAATTGTCAAAATGGTCAAGAAAAATATGATATAGCAGTGAGGAAATACGAACAAAGAGTTCGTCAGCATACTGTCAGATGTGATGGAAAAGCGGTTGAGACAATTATAGGAAACTCGAAAGTTAGGTAATCAGTTTTCGTGGTCCACTGAGGAGTTCAGCCTATCAGCAAACCTTTGACAGATCATAGTTATATCAAAAACTGATTACGCAACGTGTCGAACAGTTTCATTCATACTCAGATATCATGTTGTCATATCAAATGTGTTACCTATGTCAGATAACAAGTTATCATGTAGTAAGGATAAAGTTCAACCTGCTTGATAAAATAGAAATAACGTTTGTTCTTATAGCAATGCAGAGCCATAAAGACCTAATTTATAAAGTACAGATACGATACATAAGCAAAAGAACCATTCCCTTATCAGGAATTTCTTTCATACTTGTGCAAACCATTCATTTATGTGCATACGAGAAAGTTGTCAAGCGATTATAAAATTGCACAGGAATTATCATCGGTAAGCGATATCACCAAGCTCCTATCAATATTCATTAGCATGAACTAAATTAAAGAGAAATTGAAATTACGTGTACTACCACAGAACACAGCGTCACAGTTTAAGCCAAAAGCATATTGATCGACAAACCACAAACTTGCTTGACATGTCCTTACACAAATGTATCGACCATCTAGTCAGTCAGCGGAAGGTCTGGAATTTGCAGCTTGTCCAAATCGACAAATAATAGTCTCAATCTCTGTTCCTAACAACCTGATTGAATACTTTTGTTGCCAAGGAAAACAGCAATCAGAACCATGAATAATCTTGACAAATGAACATCACTCCGCATGGATATTTAGTGATGTATAAATGCCCGTTCTTTACTCGCTAGGGGGCGTGTGGGATTCCTCACACTCATAGATATTTGTCAATTATGCACGTCACAATCTTAGTAAATTCTAAAACCTTCAGGCAGCGTTGACAACTGAAAACCTTTTGAAGTACTCACATGGCAAGACTTTCAAGTAGACATGTTCTAAAAGACAGTGTTTGTTGGTATACACGGTTTATTCCTACTTTTGTTGTCGGACTCATGATGAAGACATATGCCGCTAAACAGAGGATGAATTGTTTACATTTTTTCCATCTTTTCGAAACTAAAATGTACAGCGCCATTGCTACATACAGAATATATTCTACTTTCGCGTCGTATGAAGACGGACATACTTTGGTATATTAGTTTGGTGGTGCTAACATGTAAATTGTGATCTGTCCTGTCAAAATATATTCGTCCTCGTAGAGTGTAGCAGTACAATACAAAATGTATCTTGGTGGAATTAGATCAACATCAAGCAGATATTAGCCTGATTTAAGCATGTTTACATTGTTGATTACGTGCTTTACAGATCAAAAGTATATTATATTGCTGGCTGTATGATTACGGTACCTGTTGTTAGGTTTGTGCAATAAACCATAGTCTGGCACTACTTCTCAGGAGATCAAGTGATACTCGATGTTTGTATACAAAGAATCAAGGAATGCGAGCTTCACACATAATGTGTAAATGTGTCTGTTTGGATCAACCATCTGAACAGCGAACACGTTAAAAATGTTAAATTATTGAAAATAGATTGATTGGTAATCTTACAAGCGGTCAATGCAGAAAAATATGATACAATTGGCATTTATATTGCCGACAGGTCGTCCCTCATACTGGTTCCAGCTTATTGAAATTGTCAGTTGAGTGACACGATTTGTGGTTTTTGAAGACAGGTTTTGTAGAAGTGGTTTATGTACATTCGCAGGACCATGAGGGTTTTCACTCAAGTTTCACAGTATTAACTATTTTAGTGTTTCTCTTACGATATAAACAGGAACGGCTGTGGTATAACTTGATGTTTGAATAGTTATAAAAGGTTCATCAATATGAATGCAATGAATGTATCGCGAGGGTTGCATTATGTAAATTGATTTGTAAATAACGCGTGTCTCTCGCACTTGCACCCTCATTAAATCGTACAATATTAACAAGAACAAATGGGAAAGAAATTGAGTAGCGTTATTTTTTCATACTAGTATTGTGAATTGTTACTCTTTTTATCTACGTTTTGGAACTATTTCCAACTTGAACTAAAATAAACATAAAAACTTATGTCAATAGATGTTATTTTTCTCATTTTTGTTTCATATGTATATGTTTAAAGTAAACTTTCGTTAATTTTGCTTGTCAATATCTGTATAAAGTTACTGTAAGTTTCATTTAGTTCAGCCGTTATTTTGTCGGATAGCTGTGTAGTCATCAATGGATACATGAATGATCTAGATTGCCTTACTTTGCGTTTGAATCATTTTAATAAACACATTGAACGTTCTTAGTATGAGCGATATACGCTTGAGTTGATATCTGCATCACCGTAAATTAAGAATGCCTGACATAAATCCGAGAGAAAACAAACCTTTATACTCGACCTAATCATCATCTATAAGCGCGAAGATTCGCATTGAATGCCCTTTTCATACGAGTAAATTCATAGAAAATTGAATTGATTTAGCGACGGATTTGTATTCATGAGGTTTCATACTGTTTATAAGCTTGCTTGAATTGTGTTCGGGTTAAGTTTGCTTACAATGCGCGCGTAGTCGGATGTCCGGTTTTTCGAAACGCTTGTTATATCGACATAAAAAGTGTTTTCAAAGCCATTGATCAATCTTGATGATAGAGACATATAGCTTGTGATAGAACCGGGACATATAGTTTGTGATAGATCTTAATATCACACAAAAGAACCGGGACAGATAGTTCATCCACCAACGACGCTTACCATTTCTATTGGCTGAGATACAGCCAGTTTATTTATTGAATGTACGGAAATCATCATTAGGTGACATCTTTCTAATTACTTAATAAGAAATAAGTCTTAAAACGAATACAAAAAACATGCACACTAACGAAGGGTTTTTGGAAATCTCCAAATTTGGTACATGTATGTAATCACTGAAAACAAGAACAGAACTTCGTATTGATTGATCAGAAATAACCATCTCCAATTGAACTTCTTGCTATTCCTGATTCTGTACGTGTTCTACCGAATTTGGATTTCTTGAATAATATATAAATACATTATAAAAAGGATCCAGTTTTTGCTTTCCTGTGCAAGACATTTTTGTATAACAACTGTGAAGTGAGTATCTTACCATCACAAACACCATAACGTCTTTGACAATATTGAATATATAAGCTAATACATGTAGAACAAGAGAATGAAGGCTAATCCTCGCTTTTGTTAGACAAAACATAAATTGAAATGCACCCTGTGTTGTTTTCAATGACACAGGGCAGTATCTTACCAGATGGTTACCATAATACAACCCACAATATCATAGACAAATTGACATGATTTCAAAATAACGATGAATCAAAGGTGTAGTGTAATCCGTCTGATTGATAAATTAGCAGTTTTTACAGTATCAGTATGGTAATGTTTGGGTAATACTCCAGGGTTGGATTCAACATTGATAGATGGTTACACGTTACATGATAATAGGGTATCCTAGCAAGCTGGGTGATAGATGAGCTAAAGCGCCCCGGGGATCGGTGTCACACACTGATCGCTCAAAATGTTCATTACAAAAACATCAGAATACTTTGGACGAACTAAATAGACGTATACAATATTTCCAATGTCATTCAAAACCAAAATACCCAACCCGATATCATTCAATCACTTACTTGGTATAAATTAACATAACAAGATGCTACATTAACAACATGAACATGCTTTAAGGTTTCTTGTCCTAATTCCCATGTAAATAGTATTCAAGCCAATAACAGATTGCATAGATATATGACAATACATGTAAACAATAAATGTTGCAAGACAGCTCAAAGACTGTTTCTTGTAGTATAACGAAACTGACAACTAGGATAGGGAAGCCAGCACTCAGACAACACAAATAAATGTGAGCATTGTCCGGGTTGAAATTGGTCCTGGTCAAAGTTACCAATAATAAGTTTCCTTGCTCAACTGCTTCTGTTCAGTTCTTCCTTCTCCTTCTGTCATGACGCTTGATTTCCACAAATATCCGTGAGTTTCCTCCTGCGAAGATTTCGACAGTTAAACAACAATACAACTACACCAGTATATGTTATAGCAAACACATTCAGTAGTTTATGTAACCATTATGAACCTCACAAAAAATATTTTATTGACCACACTTAACAATGTTAAGTTGACGTCATTAATACAAATGCACAAACATCAATGGCTCGATACCATGGGTATAATTTGTGTGTTTAACTACATATGGTTTCTTTCTTTCTACACGTAATGTTCTAAGATCTTTTTCGATCGAACCTCAAGTCGGCTATTTCTGCAGAATAATAATGCGGAGAAGAAATTCATATACATATATAAAAATGTATATTGAGTGGTGATTGGAGAGTTTCGAGATAAATGTCATACTATTTGTCGACTGAACGTTTTTTCAGGCATCAATAAGAACAATTTAGAAAAGATCAGATATAGCCGCCAAAGGTCATACCAACATTTCTCAACATTAGCTTGTGTATCCCATTTCCTAGTATCGTAGCATTGTATTACCTCTATTATAGCTCTGCTCCCCTTTCAGAAAGTACAAATGTAAACATGATTCAATAGAAGTAAGTGCATGCACTCTTATGCTTTTCCTCATGGACAGTTTCTAAAGTCTAGTAGAGTATTGCTTTTGTCTTATTCTCTTTTGCCACTTTGTTTGTTGCATGCCATTCAACCGATGAGTCTTCTGTGATGGAATCTTCTATGCTGACAGAAACTGATGACCTAACTAACATTGTTTGACTGATTACTCCTTTGGACTATAATAAAACTTATTGTTTAGACAATGTTCGCTTTCTAATGAGACAAACTGGCGCTGTGATGGTTTTCCTCGGCTGTAAGCAAATCCGGACCTGATATTGCTACAGATTTATCAATCAAAAGTAATGTCTGCAATATACCTAATCGATTAAACGACAGGCTCTGTCAACGATCTATGCTCTATATTTCTCATGCAACTACCATGGAAACTGCCTGATAACGCATGACCTGAGATAAGTATGTGTTCTCAGGTCAATAGCCTGAGAACACTTTTTGGCTCCGCCCACAAATAACGGACTATTTTGCAATATGGCATTCTGTCTTAAATTGTCATAAATATCATTGAAAACAACAGAATTGTGCATTTAATAGCTATTATTTATTCAACGTTTAGTTTTACACTCCAGATTAGCGATGCTTCTTCGCCAGGTAGGGCTACGCCACAGTAATTGTTCTTGAATTCATACGGGTCGCCCACGGATCGATCGTTTTGAAAGGCCCTGAAATAAACCAACAAACACAGATAAATACACTGGCTAAGCATCGTCAAAGATAAATAAACGTAAAAATAGTCATAGTTATCCACTCTATATCCAGTTTTCTGGCTTAAAGGAATTTTTAATCTCATTTTCACGACTCGCGAAGGTTGACCTACAAAACGAAAACCATGAGACACCGAGCTTTTTTTGTGAATCAAAACATTGTTACATTCAGTACACAACCCTACAATTTATACAAAAAATTGAACAAACTTTAATAGACTCTTCAACAAACAAATGTCTTACTCACCATTGTGTATTTCCATCTGTTTTCATCAGCATTCTGTCGGGATTAAGTTGATCTTGTTGAAAACTGTTCTCCACCCACTCGGTTCTACAAGCATGTCTGAACTGTTCATTCTTGAAGTTATTTCCATTTCACGGGATACAATTTTGCACTGTCGGTTGCCACACACAATCCAGTATTTAAATCAATCTGTATTTTGTTATTGTGTGATGCATAACATAAGAAAGTTTGACATAATTAGCGACCTTCTCCACACACACTACGTCATTGATGACGTTTCATTGATGCATCATCCAGAAGAAAAAAACATCAAAATTCATGAGCGGAATTTTATTCTACTTTTACGACACGATGTTCTTATTTTGGTAATACTTATAATTTGCTTATATTTCTCGTTTTGACTAAAAACTGAAATAGATCTTATTTATTTTTTAAATATTTTTGTTAATTGAACAGCGTAGAATTGAGAACTATATTTTGTGTACGGAATCAAATGAAGTTGTGTTAATCGGCGGGCGGTCTAAGAACGATCGACAACTCCAGTAACAAAATAAAAAATATGCCTCTAAATTGTGTCCCATTGTTGGTTTCATGAGAAATAGAAACTCGGGTCCCTGTCCGGCTCGAACAATGTTATCAGGCTTGGCGATATCGCCCGGGATGGCTCGGTAAACCTCGCCACCCGAACGATATCACCTCGCCTGATAACATTGTTCTCACCGGACAGGGACCCGAGTTTCTCTATATATATCATAAATTACTCTCGATAACACGTACTGTGGTGTATAATATAAATGACCTGTACACCTATATTAGCTACATGTCTGTTCCGACAATTGTCGTCTGTCAAACCTAATCATGTTATCTTTGAATCGGTAAACCTCGCCACCCGAACGATATCACCTCGCCTGATAACATTGTTCTCACCGGACAGGGACCCGAGTTTCTCTATATATATCATAAATTACTCTCGATAACACGTACTGTGGTGTATAATATAAATGACCTGTACACCTATATTAGCTACATGTCTGTTCCGACAATTGTCGTCTGTCAAACCTAATCATGTTATCTTTGAATCCCCAATGGGTATTTTCCTTTACTCAGGCTCGAATCATACTCCCGTATGTACCTATTTCGTCGACTCACGTTCATCACTAAGTACTGAGTATTCGATTTTAGTCGTCATACTATTGTATCACTTGGAAAATAATAAGTTTTAGGAAACTCATTGAAAAGCTTAGTATTGTCTTCATCCACCTTATATTATTTTAAAATTAAACTTTCGTTATTCCTACAACTGTACGTCTACACCGTTTGAATCCATCACACCGTAACAGAAATTCATCTGTCAAGTAAACCACTAGCATAGACCATTACTGATAACGTAACCGCATGATGTTGGCGACTTTTCTCATGCAACTACCATGGTAACTGCCTGATAACACATGACCTGAGATAAGTATGTGTTCTCAGGTCAATAGCCTGAGAACACTTTTTGGCTCCGCCCACAAATAACGGACTATTTTGCAATATGGCATTCCGTCTTAAATTGTCATGAATATTATTGAAAACAACAGAATTGTGCATTTAATAGCTATTATTTATTCAACGTTTAGTTTTACACTCCAGATTAGCAATGCTTCTTCGCCAAGTAGGGCTACGCCACAGTAATTGTTCTTGAATTCATACGGGTCGCCCACGGATCGATCGTTTTGAAAGGCCCTGAAATAAACCAACAAACACAGATAAATACACTGGCTAAGCATCGTCAAAGATAAATAAACGTTAAAATAGTCATAGTTATCCACTCTATATCCAGTTTTCTTGCCTAAAGGAATTTTTAATCTCATTTTCATGACTCGCGAATGTTGACCTACAAAACGAAAACCATGAGACATCGAGCTTTTTTTGTGAATCAAAACATTGTTACATTCAGTACACAACCCTACAATTTATACAAAAAATAGAACAAACTTTAATAGACTCTTCAACAAAGCAATGTCTTACTCACCATTGTGTATTTCCATCTGTTTTCATCAGCATTCTGTCGGGATTAAGTTGATCTTGTTGAAAACTGTTCTCCACCCACTCGGTTCTACAAGCATGTCTAAACTGTTCATTCTTGAAGTTATTTCCATTTCACGGGATACAATTTTGCACTGTCCGTTGCCACACACATACGAGGGTTGTCCCAGAATAGCGTATAATTCTTGATTTATTTACTCCAACATAATGATATAGTTTTATAATTTGCATGGACATTTCTACAACCATAGCACGTCTATTTGACGAAATTATTTTATATCAGTATACGTCGTATTCGATGAATTGGTGTATTTATAACCCATGGTAACGGTTTACGGCCAGCACGCAAAAAGTATGTATCACGAAAATGAATTAAATTATTTAATGTCAATAATATTTAAGCAGTTTCAGCCGCATCGCGCCATAATATATATTAGAATAATTGGCATCTTTTTGCGAGTTTTTATGCAATGATTCATAGTGATGATGTCATATTTGATGGGTTAATGAAGTAATATAGCAACGTGGTTAGCGTTAAAATATAAAAAAATTACAACGCCAGACGACGTTACGGAGTGACTGCCATTTCCTAAGCATTGTGTTATACCGTATATGACATAGAGTACTATCTGGCGGAACGATAAATTATGTAAAATCCACAGCACAATACATCGAGGTGATTCGGCAGTTGTTTTTAAGATTCCCGACGTTTTGTATGGTGCAGAAAGCAGAACAAAAGTGATCAGACGGACCGATCAAAACAAAAACTTAGGTCAGATCGCTTCCAACACTATCCGCACAGAATGTCAGCTCGAGCTGTCCATTTTGAAAAATATTTAATTAATTTTTGACAGTATGTAAAGAAATATATTTGCGTTAGAAATAGATATAGAGTTGATTAAAAATTCGGCGTATACTTTTTAAAGAGTAAAGCCCACGAATGCGAGTCCTTTGGAAAACCGAGGTAGCGTGACGTCGTTGGCGAGTGTTGACGTTGACGTTCTGTAGGCCGTAAAGCGTCACCTAGTACTCGACAAACGAGCACACTTTGAATGTTTTTGGAAGGTATATCATGAAACTTGGCTAGTATGTCAAGACATAATTTCTCTAAAAGACGACATACAGTACTTGACAGTTTTTAAGATATAACAGGATTATACGGTTTTCTTGGAAAACCCACGTACTTGCAACATTAGTTTGAGACTTGTCGTAGGAATATGTTCGTGTTTATCTACCATTGATCATACTAGACACGATATAGTCCCTTCCTGACAACTCCTGTATGACAAATGACACGTTGTGTAAATTAGTTTTCTAGCTATAAGAGCATTATTAGTCCATTACTGCCGGCATCAAGTACAAGTCGTGTATTGATTGCATATCATCTAAAAACTGTACAAAATGATATATACTTTATGGTAGCATATGACATTAAGCGCTTTCCCAATAAGTTATTTACGTAGGGTATATCTCGACATATCATTCTGTCGGACTAGAATTATTCCTGTAATTTCCGATTTGTTTCTAATGTCCGAACACTCAGAATTACATCCACAACTATATAGAGTATAGGCACTAAGTATCTTCTGTCAATCATAAATAAAAGAAGGCGACAAACTCGTCACTTACTATTGTGTAATTTGGGTGACATTTAGGTTGGGACAAAAGCTATTCGCATATATGCGTCCGATCAATGTCCTAATGTGTTAGAATCGTGTTTTAAGCCAAATTAACACTGTATACATTTATTATAATGCTCTTCGTTTGTGTAATTAATCTCAATGCAGCCAAAATAGCATACTTTTAAGATAGTGTTTCAGTTTGTTGTAAATTACGAGAAATAACTTAGAAACTTGGACATGTTTTCATTTTCACGTTGAGTTATGTGTTGGGTATTGTGTTCTGTGATTGTTGTATGTGTAATTTCTGTTTTCTGTGCTCGGCGTTTTCCGTTGGCGATACTGCCTCTCATGTCCATTTTTAATTTCCTTTTACTGAGTTCCACGACGCCCTTTCTGACTCTAGTAGAGAGAATACTGAGATTGCCCTGTAATTTACTGGCATTTATAAATAGTAACAAGATACTAGAAACTTTGACAGGGAAGTTATCGCTCAACATAGGCAGCATAGCTTGATAAGCATGATAAGGAACACAATTATAATAATGTAAGTGACTATATAACATGCACTCGTTCCAATTGAAAAACAACAGCATTAATGTCCAATAGACATAGTCGTGTACGTGGGTTGTCCCAGAATACCGCATAATCCTGTTAAGTACTGTATGCCCAAACGATAATTAACTTTTAGAGAAATTATATCTTGACATACTAGCTAAGTATCATTATATATCTTCCAAAAACATACAAAGTGTTTACTTTGACGTGCACCAGGTGACGCTATACGGTCCATAGAACGTCAACATCAACGCTTAGTCTAGCTAAAGATGTTAAGCTACCTCAGGGTTTCAACGAACTTCCATTATGGGCTTCACACTGTTAATAGTAAATGCCGAAAGTGGTATCAACTATTTGGAGATGCATTTCTTTACATACTGTCAAATATTCATAAGACCGTGTTTTTCAAAATTGACAGCTTGACCTAACATTTTGTGCGGATAGTGCATGAAGCGATTTTTCTTCTGATCGGTCCGTCTGATGACCTTCGTTTCACTTCAATTCTGTGGCAAACTAAACGTAGGGAAACTTAAAAACAACTGCCGAATTAACCTGATATATTATGCTGTGGATTTGACATCATTTATCGTTCTTCCAGATACTCTTTTATGTTACATGTATATACAGTAAAGCACAATGTTAAGAAGGTTTTTAATATTCTAGATGTGTTGTAAATTTATTACTAACAGTCTCTTATAAATCAAACATGATTGGTCACATTCTTGTATTATTGCATTTATATAATTTCTTTGTAAAATTGTAATTTATATATGTAATGTGAATGAGACTTGAATAAATAATTGAATTGAATTGAATTGTTAATGAAATGACAGTCGCTCTATAACGTCGTGATTTTTGTTATATTGTAACGCTAACATTGTTGCTATATTACTTCATTAACCCTCTAAATATGGCATCATCTCTATGAATCATTGTATAAAAAACTAGCAAAAACATATCAATTATTCTTAAATTTATTTTGCACGATGCAGCTAAAACTACTTTAGAATTATTGCCATTAAATATTCAAATTCATTTTTATGATACATTCTTTTTTCGTGCCGGGTTACAAAAGCATCCATTTATCGAACAAGACGTATGCTGATATAAAATAACTTCGGCAAATACACGTGGTATTATTGTAGAAATGCACATACAAAATTGTATACTTATATCATTATGTTGGAGTAAATAAATCAAGATGTATGCGCTTTTCTGGGACAACCCCTCGTAATTATGTGTTCCACTGCAAATTGTATAGCCCAGTTTTCATACATATTTGATAATGGTTCTGTCAGCGAAACTATAATAACAGCTGTATAAAATAATTTCACGTATGTATCACTCTTGGTGGCTCCCCACTATAAGTTCCTGATTCGGCTATTGTGAAACTATAAATAGAACAAATATCACATATATAGACTCGATCGCATGTCCTTCTTGTTATATGTTCGCCATCCACCCCTCCTAGACAACATCATTTCCGCTTATGTAGTATGCAATATAGTACAAATGTAATGCTTTACAAAGTGTTTGCGTAATATGACTGCACCAGTTAACTGACTTACCACTGTATCAAACTGTCACCCCACCTTCAAGAATATATAACACAGGCAATTTTGTTTTCAAAGACGTGTGAGTATCAATTTATTTTCTCGTTATTTTCGTTAAGTCAAAACACTTAACCGATCTTCACATAGCATGGACTATGTGAGATATAACGTCAAAATAATTGTTTCAATTTTCCTTACAGAGCCGACGACGAATTCTTATAAGAGACATAAGCAATTATATTTCAATTTGCAAAGAACATGTTTGACACCCATATTAATATAACATTCATACTGGGACAAATTACCTACCACGTTTTATTTCAAAATCATTAGCAGCATTCGTTCTATTTCAGATTTTATATCTGTGAAATATGTTTGTCTTGTCATCATAACATATTGTAATGTATGCAATATGAGAAATATTGAAGACAAATTCACCTGTTTTATTGGAACAAACTTGGCAAGACTCGACCGACATGTTGATATCTGGCAAAGTGTTGTCGACAGGTTCGTCCTTAATAACTCGAATGTAAAATATTTTTATAATTCTTACAAACTTATTAAATCGTACGATTCGCTAATCAGGTGCTAGGCGGTGATTGACAGAGAACATAACTCGTAAAATATGGCGAGTTCTTCACGAGAACTTGATGAACAATTTGTAAATTTGGTAGAATGTAGAAGAAATAATTGATAGAACGTCGGATGATTGTTATTTTTAACGAGGTTGTTGTACGAATACAAGTGGACCTAACTCCTTGTTATCAACCATGTTACATTCTGATGGTACTGGCACTTTACGTATGATCAAATAACGCATCGAAAATTCACAGGGAAATATAAATGTGTTAATAATTGTTGTTATTACAGTTGTTAAATCTGTTTCATGTACGTTATTGGTTCTCCATGTGTTCTCTACCAAGAATGTAAACTGGATACAATTATGTCCGATTAAGAATCCATGAAGATGATAGGAGCTCGAGTGTCCGACCTTTGGTAAACAGTTTGAGCTTTACAAAGGATTGTATTGGATGAAGCATTGTATAAAGTTAAAGTAAGGTACACGTAATGATATATGTGTATATATAGGCAAGGTATATTTACCAATATTTGTATGAAGTTAGATTTATTGTGATAGCTATATGGCCTTGGTGTCATAGTTCTGGTCGATATTTAATTATAACTGTATGGTCAATCGTCCGATGTCAATATAATAATAGAGAGTACTACAATACTTCATGTAATGGGTAAGCCTATTATGACCAGTATTCTCTGAACATATTTACTTTACTGGACAATATCGCCCTGTACTGTATTGTATGGTAAGATATAAACTTCTTGTGCGAAAGGAACGTAATCATTACTACTGATAGGTCCATGTAGTATCGAAACGATTATGGATGTTCTTTAATATCGTAAATGCCAGTATTAGTATATTCATTTATTTTACTGGATATCGAACATTACTACTAGAATCATGTCAGCCATTATAGATTCATTTTGTTTACTGTATATCGAACATTTATGGTATATTCCTGACATATCTTTCATTGCATCCGACATGTGCATCATTTCATGTCTTATTTTATTATGAAGTTGACGACAGACAACATTAAATATCGAATGACAAGGTGTTAAACTGAATTATATTTTATATCTCATAAATACAAGTTTTCTCTCGTCGCCATTAGGAGGGTCAATGATAGACAGGAAACACCAATATACATCAAACATCGAAAGTCTGTTGGATACTACACACGTATGTACAAATGTTTGCAGTAATTGATTTTCTTCAGATGACGTTTTAGATAATCCAACAGAAATATTTTTTGAATTATTTTATATGACGATAGGCGGGTCCAATATCAATATAAAGACTGCAATAACAACATTTAGTGATCTATACCATATGGTGTTTAGTGCAAACGAGGCTCTTGTTGCAATTTATTACGTAAGTTTGTATATGAATTGCATATGTAAAAGAAAAAAATAGTTTTAAAGACAGGACGTTATTGTGAGAAATATAAATTTTGCATCCTATATCTAATTAATTATTTTAACAAGACATGTGGTGTACATATTTTACGATCGGTATTGTATAAGTTATCGTGAAAATGACATTCGCACATAGAAACAGAGACAGTCAATGAAAATCACAATTCGACACAAGTTCATCAAATACAAAGCACGTTTTACGGGACAGAATTACTAGGAGATGCCATCAACCTACATACAATGTTGCTGACCATCGTCAAATCAAAACGGATGGGAACATATCACCATACCCAAATACATCAACTGATATAGACGATGGGACACAACCGAATAGCAGAACAAATGAACAGATAGATGAACAACTGTTAGTCCGTTGCCCAATTATATGATGACCAATGCTCTCATAAACCATCTGACAATATCATGTGATTTAGATAGTAGCGGAATATAAAAGCGCTTAGGTGAGCCTCGATGACCGTACATATCCCGGAATGGGATTCAACTGACCATTACAAACATGTGAAGAACCACGCTAGGAAACCGATATGCATATCATTGGAAATGCTTTTAAGCTTGACCATCATTCACGTTCTGTGAATTGATTCTACTGCACAGCTTAATTGTATTATTACCAGCTCATTACCCTTGTGTACGATTTCTATTCCGAGAGTTTTGTAAATTAATACTGGTTTCTAACACCATTCGTTTTTTTGGTAATAATGCAGGCGGTCAAAATATAAACCGCATTCTTGAATAGTTTATGCCAATTTTCGCGAGAATCCGTGGAATCATGTATTTAATTATTTCGTCTACATATAATTGCATGATCACCGTCTGGCTGGTGGAGTGGGTAAAATCAGATACCTGTGTATTTTCGGATTCGCCACAACGTATAAACTTGAACGCAACAAAGCGAGTGAAACACAGAAAGTAACGCATCTATTAAGTAAAACTCCCGAACATGTAATCCAGCAAGCTATTTCACAAAACAAAACAACAAATTCGCGAAATATTCACGTAAGCATGAAATGCTAAAGAACAGTACAGTATATAATATATTGAAAACTATTCATACTGATTACGTAAAGTTTGGAACATTTTCATTCATTCTTACATGCATTTTTCAATAAATACATTGGCCCCCAATGGTTGAACATGTTTCAGATAACAAGCAATTATACAATGGGCACACCGTGCAACTTGCTTGATAAGATATACAGACACGTAAGTAAATAACCGTTCCCTTATAAGGAATTTCTTTCATAATTGTGCAATCAATTTATTTGATTGCCGACGTGAAATTTGCTTAATAAACAATATTGATATGTGATGTTGAAACCGTAAGATTCCAAAAATTACATTCTGACGATATTGCCAAACCTTAATATATGCCAATATTTAGTAGCATGGAAAAGATAGTGAGATTTAAATTACAAGTGTTACATGTACCACCGACAACAATGCAATAAATTTGGCAATCAAAATATTGAATCAACAACTCGAGTGAAGTAGATATTGCTTGACATGTCCTGCTACAATTGAATTGGCCATGTAGTCAGTTAGTGCAAGATTTAAAATTTGCAGAACGTCCAAATCGACAAATAATACTCTTATTCGCTGTACCTAACAATTTGATTGATATATGAATCGTCGTGAATACTTTTGTTGCCAAGAGAAACAGCCATTAGAAGCATGTATAGTCATGACAAGTAAACAAGAATCCGCAAAGGAATTTAGTGATGTTTACTTGTAAATGCTTATACATTAGACGCCTTTTAAATATCAGGCATATAGACTAATGTGTTGTCTTTGAATGTTTTTCTGTCATTCTAGTGCACAAAACTATACGGTGAGTGTGTAGTGCTGTATCAAGCCCTTACGTACACTACAAGCCGTTTGAATACCAATCATATTGGCTAGAAGGGTAAGACTTTGAATATTTTTATCTGTCATTCATGTGAAGCGTTGCTTTGCGACAATGATTAATACAAAATAAATTATACTTAAATAAAGATATACTTCTCTAACAGTAATTATGATCTTATCATTGTTTATCCTTTAGGCCAATTGGTGGACATATACCATTTGACGAGGGAATGATAATTTAAACCTAAAACAAAATTGGAATCCTTACTGTACGATTCAATCGCCTGGAGTCGATCAAACGTATACAAAATACTAGGATACTATCACAGCGTACGGAGACAGACATACTTTCGTTTATTAGATAAGTTTGTTGTAGCTAACATGTACAAAGTGACCTGTCATATCATTATATATTCGTCCTCGTAGTAACTTACATTACTACTAAGTATACAAAATGTAACTAGGCAGAATTAGTTCAACAACATTCAGATATTAGCCAGAATAAAGCATGTTTACATTGTTGATTACGTGTAAGATAGATGATAAGAACATTAATTGGCTCGTTGTATGACTACGGTACATGTTGTTAGGATTGTACAAGATACAACAGTCTGCCACTACTTTCTCTGAAGATTAGATGTTACTTGATGTTTGTATACAATGGATCAAGGAATGCGAGATTCACACATAATGTGTCCTTGTTGTCCTGGTCAGTGGTGTAACACAATTGCGTCGAGTTTGTTCGAATAGCAGACAGACCTGTCTGTTAGGACCAACCATGATTTGATTGGCAAGACAATAAGTGACTTGTGTTCACAGTTCCTGTTATAGTGGTATTTGTTGACAAGGCATCTCTCTATGTACCAAAAAGTCTGTGTGCGTTGTAGTTGTCAAATGTTCTGCAATACAATAAAATGAAATTTTCGTGAGTGTTACATAATGTACCAATTTCGATGCCTGTTGTTCAAATATTTGTGGTTGGCTGATTTGTAAATAACGTGTGTCTGGTGTAAACTTACTGGTAAATGTACGCTCAACAGATCTGTATAATACAACCCATGTTCATGTTAGATATTGTTCTTTACTCAAATACAATAAGGAGACGCAACAATTTTCATTTTTTACATTTGCACTTTAGATCTATTTGCAACGTACTAAAAATATTATAAAAGGTAGTGTGAATTAATGAGTACAGTTTCAGTCCATTTTTCATTTTAAAAGTATAATGTTCAAGGCAAACTTATGTTTTATTTGCCCCTTTGTATCGATCTTTAGTAAGCGTATATTTCTTCTAATTCTGTCAGTATTTCATACGTCATCAATCGTAACATGTTTATTTTGTATTGACTTTCTTCTTGTTTGAATCATTTTAATGAATACATAAAATGTTCATAGTTTGAATGTTAGACGCTTGACTTGGTAACTGCATCACCGTAAATTAAGAAAGCTTGACATACATACATCCGAGAGGAAACAAACCTTTATACTCGACATAATCATTATCTATCAGCGAAAATAATCGCTTGAATGCCTTCTTCATGTGAGTGAATTTATCGAAAATTGAATTGATTCAGCGTCGCAGTTCCATTCATAAGAGTCCTTACTGTATATGAGCTTAGGTATTTAACTATATTAGGTTTAAGTTTGCGTACAATGCACACGCAGTCGGAAATTCGTGATATTCGAAACGCTTGTCAAAGCCATTGATCAATCTTGCTTATGGAGACATATACAATGTAGTTTGTGATAGATCTAAATATCACACAAAGGAACCGGGACAGATATTTCATCAACCAATGACGCTTAACATTTCATTTGGCTGAGATACAGCCAGTTTAATCAATTGAATGTAAGGAAAGTATCACTATGCGGCATCAATTTAATTGATAACGAAATCGACAAGGACTGCTTCAGAAACATACCAACAGCATGTGTAACCCTAAACGAATTATCAAAATAGTTTTGAGAGTCCCCGAATGGTCACCGTCTTCAAACGACTTAATCATAGAATAGAGCAAGAGTTACAGAGTGAATACAGAGCTATTTATGAGTTTTGCTCCGGATTTTGTTATCGCTTTCACCAAAAGACACTTAAATTTAGCAATACACCTTTTTGTTTATGGCATTTTATGACAGAAAATATATTGTCAAGCCCTTGTTCCTTATTCTGTACTTATTCTTTCCGATTTACGACTGTTTATCATCAATCTTGAATGATACATAATACAATTACAAAACATGTATGACAATCGTAATGTGGGTAACGTTTTTTGGTGTCACAATCACATCATAAACACTACTGGGTCTTAGCTAATATTAAACATATAAGGCAACGCATCTAAACAGAAGAACGGCGGCTAAACCTCCCCTATGATACACAAGACATAAATTGAGATATGTAATGCATTGTTCTCAATGACAGTGTACGTTACTTTACAAATGTCGATTGATCATAGGTATCTGTCTGATTGATAAATTACCAGTTTTGAAAGTATCGTATTAGCTCATTTTTGGGTAATATTCCAGGGTTGAAATCAACATTGATAGATGGTTACACGTTACATGATACTAGGGTACACTAGGGTATCCTAGCCAGCTGGTTGATAGATGAGCCACAGCGCCCCGGGGGTCGGTGTCACACACTGATCGCTCATAGGTTATATTACAAAAACATCGGAATACTTGGGACGAACTAAATAGACGTATACAATATTTCCAATGTCATTTATGAACCAAGATACCCAACTCGATATCATCCAATCCCTAACTGGAGGTAAATTAACATAACAACATGCTGCATTAACAACCTGAACACGTTTTAAGTATAATGTACTTCTCTAATTCCCATGTAAATATTATACAACCGTTTGCATTAAATACATAAGGCAATACTCAATGGCAAAATGGTATGTCTAGTAAAAAAGCGAAAATAACAATTCGGACAGTGAAGAGAATACGCATTGGAAACAGCTGAGCATGAAACTCCCGGAAACACACGAACACACAGATAAAAAGCACACGTCATAAAAGAGAGACACATTTAAAATGAATAAGAGCGGTTGTTGCATAAAATTGGCACCGGTCAAAAGGATGAATTACAAAGTTCTGTGCTGATCTGCTTGCCTATCTGATATTTCTTGTTCATTACTTTTTATTCAAACACTTATCCGCGATCTCACTCATACGAATATTTTGACAGTAAAACAACAATACAACTACATAAGTATATGTTATACGAGTATTCTGTGAGATCAAACACTTTCTTTGTTTGATATAACCAGCCGTAACCTAAAAACAACATTTTATTGACCATACTTAACAATTAAAAGTTGTGTTGATTAGGAGCCATAAATACCCACATCAATGCTTCGCCAGCATGGTTACTCTTGTTTAACGATATATAGTTTCTTTCCTTCTACACATAATGTTAAAAGATCGCTTTCTATCACACCACAAGTCGACTATTTCGGTAGAAATGTTGTTCGGGGGTAATATTGCGGACAAGAAGTTGTTCTTCATATGATGTATACCTAAGTACGTGTATTTGTCTGAACGTTCTTGTTGACACCGATCCGAATAATTCTGAAAAGTACTGATATTGCGGTCAGAATGCACACGCACACTTCAGAAAATGAAATCAACTACAACAACACAGGACTCTTTGAGAGGAGTGCCTGTATTTTATGTTTTATAGGCAGTGTTGGTAATTAGCCTTTCCAAAATAGGGTCCTCTGTGATGGAATACTCTCTGTTGATGGTCTAACTAACATTGCTTGACTTATTACTTAGATAAATGATGATAACGTAGCTTGAAACGTTTGACACAACCTTGGACTATCTTGAAACTAATTGTCGAGACGATGTTTGCTTTCTATGAGACACACTGGCGCTGTGATTGCTTTCCTCGGCTCAGCGTAGAACCGAACCAGCAATATTGCTGTAAATTTATCAATCAGACGTTATATCTGTCATCTACCGTAACAGATTAAACGACATGCTATGTCAATAATATATGCTCTATAAAGCTCATTAAATACCCTGGATAACACATACTGTGGTGTATAATATAAATGACCTGTACGTCTCTAGCAGCAGGGTTGTTCCGACAATTGTCGACTGTCCAACCTAATGATCTTATCTTCGAATCGTCGATGGGTATTTTCGTTAACTTGGTCTCACACAATATATGCTATCATTTAATCGCGTTCATCACTAAGTACTCGCATCCCTTGTGAAATAATGTGTTTAAACTGTTCACCCACAATATAATGTTTGATAATTGACCTTCCCTTATTCCTGCAACTTTCCTTCTACTCCTTTTGAGTTCATCACATCGTATTAGATATGCATATGTCAAGAAAACCACAAGCTAGGTCATTACTTATAACGTAACCGCGTGATGTAGGCGATTTCTCTTGATCGGTTATTGAATATCTTCAATTTATAAATATCCTGCCTAAATGTGTTTTACATTTGCATTTCTCACTGCTTTTATATCTTACTGTCGAAGAGCTAACATCAACACCTAACAAGCAATCTACATATCTCACATATTCCGAGACAAATTTAATGAATACAGTATTAATATATTCCTTACCACTTTAAGTGTCCACAATATCAAATGAAGAACATCCAGAAATATCGGCTAATGCAGACATTTGGACGTCTAAGGTGCAAAGTGTTGGTTTAAAATAGGATTGTTACCCTCACTGTTCTGTCCAAAGTATTTGAAATAGAACAAAAGCACAAAAAAAGGCTTTAATACTTTTAAGTTAAGGACGATAACATCTATTCAAGAAAGGTTACATAACGACACATATATTCCGTGAGCACTAAGATATACGGAAGTGGTTACTACTGGGTAATGTTCGTATGATAATCGGAGCTTGTAAACATAATACATACATATATCTATTATCCCGAAAGGCTCTTTTATATTTCACATCCCTCGTTTATCATTTATTATATCTGAAAATGAATGCAAGTTGTATTTTTAAATTGTCAATAATACACTGTCTGGTAAGTAACGAAATAATTTAATTTGTAATTTAAATCAGATCATGTGACCTAGTTAACGTGTCTTTATATCATGCGGGTTCTGTAATCTAATGATTGAATAAGTGTAAATAGTTGTCGAATTTTCCCCATGCTGCTAGGTTATTTTTGTTCCTCTATCAGTTCCTATCATCAGCGGAACTAAACGGAGCATCTTCCAGGAACATTATTCAAGTACCAAAACGTCAAAAAATAAAAAATGCTGCATCTGATTTCATATATAAATTTCTAAATGCATTGGCAGCTGTTTGTTTCATTGCTAAATACAATATAGATCAGCAGCGCATTGAAAACAAATACAATCTGTCAAGGTGATGTTTCCTATGAGATGTGGGATATTTTACTGCCAATTTATTTTCTACGGAATTCATGTTTGTTTGCCTATGAGTTAATTTAATGTTCATTAGGTCTAATTATAGCGGATACACTGACGACTGTTCGTCTCTCCCAGGTCGCCGCTTCTATACGGCGACTACCTCGCCACCTTGTAACACGACATATGTGATCGACCTTGAGTATGTAAAATTTAGCTTAAATCGGTCGTTATAGACGTCACTGCCACTTAAAATCACTGTTCTAATGAGCCAATATGTTTACTAGGAGAAAATTTCTTGGGTTACCCTCTTACCTTGGGTTACAGCCACAACTCCATGGTCACCGTTAACCAGAGTAGGGGATGACGCCGAACATCGAACCATCTTGAAATAATACACTTATCACAAAGACAGTATTACCACAATTTATTAAACATTATTGTATCAATTTAGTTTTGTTTGGTAATGCTTTTGGGGAGCCATGAACAGTCATGAGAAGAGAAAAGAAAACACAAAGAAAAGAATAAATATTGTATCAATGAATTGAAACAAACATGCCTTAGGACATTTATATGTATTCACTATTCACACAACAGATAACAACATTATTTTTTTTTTGTCCTTTCAATTTTATTCATTTATAAATACATTTACATTTATGCCATACATTATAAACATCTTAACAAATAGTATAAAAATAAATGGATTTATAAATTATTTTTCGGGAGAGAGAGAGAGAGAGGGAGAGAGGGATAGAGAGAGGGGGGAGAAAGAGAGAGACATAAAAGTAGAATGTATAGATACTTTTTGCACCATCTCTTCAATAAAAAACATATTTGTGTTTTCTTAATTTAATAATATTATAAAGTCACTCCATTTGTTCTCAAACATTTCACTTTGATTTTTTATTTCTGATATTGTTTTTTCTATTTGTATTCTATGTTTCAGGTATTCTTTAAAAGGTTCTATTGATGGACTAGTTAGTGTGCATTTTGATTTGAAAATGAAATATTTTGTAAGAAGTATGATGTAATTTATTAGAATGCTTTTTTGTGGATCATTACTTTGCACTGTGCAGAACGATATATCAAAATAGTTAAACATATTAATAGATGGAACATATACTTTTAAAAAATTATAAATATTTCCTTAAAAGGCTTGTATGACATGACATTCCCAGAACATATGTATGTTGCTGTCTGGGAACATAGAACAGAAATCACATAGGGTAGACGGAACTAGTTTGCACTTTAGTAAATACGAGTTGTTTGGGATAGTTCTCATTAAGTATTTGTATTGGAATTCTCGGAGTTTTGTGTCAACAGTACATAATAAAGGAGTTAAAAAGATATTCTCCCATTTCATGTTATCGTGTCCTATTTCATGGTTCCATTTATGAATTTGCTTAACAGGATTATTTTGTTTGGTTTCAATCAAAATGTTATATGCAATTTTATTGATTTTTCTTTTATTTTTGATTTTATCGATTAGGTACTTTGGTGGATTGTATGACATAGGTTCTGTAGATAAAGTTTGTTTCCATTCTGCTGGTATGTTTTGTACGAGACTATGGTATTTAGTAAAATCACCAATTTGTATATCGTACAGTTGTATCAAATCTCCGAAACTATAGAAGTTTGAAGATCTGTAATCATAAATGTGCTCTATAAAGAGTATCCCTTTGTCATACCAATCTTCAAAGAAGAATGTGGTATTTCTATCAAGTTTAATTGAGCTATTATTCCAAATGATTTGTTTTGCTATTTTTTTGTGTTCTGATTTAAAATTTATCTTACTCCATGATAACATTATGTCTTTGAGGAATTTTGATTTTATATTTAACATTTTTACATCTTTTTCTGTCATGTTGCATTTAAAAAATAATTTTCCACCATAATTGGCTAATTCTTGTTCATATATATGCTGCCAGTTATTGGCTTTATCATTTTCTAATCGTTTTATCCAGCTTATTTTTAATCCATCAATAAAAGAATGAATATCCACCATTTTTAAACCTGCATTTTTATAGTCTTGTATAATTGTGTTTCTTGATATTTTATCTGGTTTACCATTCCATAGAAAGTCAAACATGAGTTTTTCAATGTTCTTTATAATGTCTATATTTGGTTTATGTAGTACAGTAAGTGGGTATATAAGTTTTGGGAGTGTAAATGTTTTCAAAACATTTATTTTACCTATAAGTGATAAGTTCCACTTTTTCCAGTTTTGTAGGCAATGACAGAACGCGTTAATTTTGGGGGTCAGATTTAGGTCGTGCATTCTTGTGATGTTGTTAGTGAAGACAACGCCTAGTGTATTAGCAGAGTCTGATGTCCATACAAAGTTATCTTTCTTGCAATATTCCAAATCACTGTGTATTAACGAACCTATTCTAAGTGCTGTGCACTTATTTTTATTTAGTTTTAGACCTGATATTAACGAGAATTGTCCTAGAATTTCTATTAGTTTTTCAAATGACTTCTTTTCACCATTGATGAAGAAGCTGGCATCGTCCGCAAATAATGTTTGTTTCATTTCTCTTTTATATATAGTAACACCCTTTAAATTTTCACATGTGTTGATTCGTCTAGACAAGATTTCGATACATATTATAAATAAATATGGGGAAAGAGGACATCCTTGACGTACTCCCTTCTTAATGTCAAAAAATTTTGAGCAATGACCATTGTTCGTGACACATGCTTTTGCATCTTTATAGAACAACGATACCCATTTTATTAATTGTTCACCAAAATTAAAATATTTGAGACATTTGAATATAAATTTGTGGTCAACGCTATCAAAGGCTTTTTGAAAATCTGCAAAGAATATTATACCAGGTTTATGGTTTTCCTGCATCTTTTCAATTATTTCTTGGATTAATCTTACGTTTTCACCAATATATCTACCTTTCACGAAACCTGTTTGATCTTCACTTATTAAATGTGGTAACGATTTTTTAATTCGATTGGCTATTGTTTTGGATGCTATTTTATAGTCTATATTAAGTAAAGATATAGGGCGCCAGTTATTCAAGTTTGTTAAGTTTTTGTCCTTTTTTGGGATTAATGTAATTAAACTCTGTTTTTGTAGTTCTGTCAAATTATCATTTTTGAATGAGTAATTTATCGATTTTATATAGTGCTCTTTAATGTCATTCCAAAATATTTTAAAAAATTCAGCAGAAATGCCATCTGACCCAGGGCTTTTATTGTTGTTCATTTCTTTTAATGCCGTGAAAGCTTCATATTCGCTGATTTCCCCTTCACATTGTTGTTTTTGTTCGTTGGTTATAGTATGTCCATTTGTTTCGAAAAATGTATCATTATTACGTATATAGTTGTCTTTCTTATATAATTGTTCGTAAAATTTAGCCGTACTTGACATAATATGTTTTTGCTCTGTTATTAGTTTGTCATCCACAAATAATTGTTTGATAGATTTTTCTTCTGCTCTTTTCTTTTCTAGATTTGAAAAATATTTGGTGTTTTTTTCGGCACCTTCTACCCATTCAGCTCTAGCCCTTAATAGTATGCCTTTAATTTTGTTTTCTTGTATTGAATTGAATTTAGTTTTTTCTTGTTTGAGTTTTTGTAGTATTTCTTCGTCATTTGGCTTAATTGTTATATCATGTTCTAGTGTTTTAATGTTGATTTCGACCCTTTTTTCTTCTAGGTTTTGTTCTTTTTTCAGTTTACTTGAAAATTTAATCGATTCATCTCTTATTCTTCCTTTTATGACTTCCCATAACACGTTTGGGTTCGCTTCTTTATTTATTTCTGCAATTTCTGTAATAGATTTGCGTATTATTTCTTGATATTTTGTATTGTCAAGAATGGAATTATTTATTTTGAAAGAGCCTGGACCTCGTTCTATTTTTGATGAATTTATGCATATATGAACAAGAGAATGGTCTGATTTGAATCCTTCTGAAATGTTTGCCGTTTTAATAGAGTTCAATAGGCTAGCTGATACTAAGAAATAGTCTAATCTACAAAAGATAGGAGGACTCGTATTTGAGTGCCATGTAAAGGTACGATTGTCAGGGTTATTATTTCTCCAAACATCATGTAAGTCATTGTTTTCTAATATATTATTAATCTTATCAGAGCATTTTTTGTTTGTATTATTTCGACCATTTAGTTTATCTAGTTTGTAGTTAAGAACAGCATTAAAATCGCCGCCTAAAATTAGTGAATAATCATTGTAATCTTGCACTATATTTTGTACAGTGGTATAAAAATTTACATCATCTGCATTTGGACCATATATGTTTATTATTACTAGTTGATTGCCCATGATTTCTATTTTAAGGAGTTGTAGTCGACCTTTTATATACTCTTTATGCTCTATAATTTTGAATTCTGTTTTGGTGTTTATAAAAATTCCTACCCCTTTGCTATTACTACTATCACCACTTAAAAATATTTTATTTCCCCACATTTTTTGCCAATCCATGTGTTCATTTTCTAAACAGTGTATTTCTTGTAGGAGGCATATTGAGAATCTTTTCTGTTTTAACCATTCAAATACTTGGGTACGCTTCTGTTTTGATGCTAGACCTTTCACATTAAAACTACATATGGTTACGTCATTCATTGGTAATATGTGTAGGTGTTAAAGTGCATTTAACAAATTACTTATGTATAAACATTAAACATAGTTAGAAGATATACTTTTTTTACAATTGAATGATATAGTAATATTGGTTATAAACGGTACAATACATTGAACTATTCCGAGAAAAATAATACTTTACCCCATAACTATACACTTAGGTATAAACATTCAACATTAAAAACATAATTATTACAGGTGAAAAATTGCAAATGTATATTTATTGTTCCTTTGGTTACTAGCAAATTTGGAGAAGGAAATTTATAAATAGAAGCTGCTTTAAGTACACAAAAACTATTGCCTGTTAACTAATTTTATTACACTTCACGGAAAAAGTTTTACTTTTGGTTTGGCCACGGTAAGTCAATCCATTGTTGATATTCTTCATATTTGACTTCATGAATTTCATCTTGTTTGTTTTTGTAAATGATTCTTCCGTTTCTTGTCCACACATTTCTAACTACATTCTGTCGTTTTTTCCTGACACACATGTAAACATGTTGATTCAATTGAGTTAAATCCTCAGTTATGTATACTCCTGTACCGATTAGAGTTTTTCGTCGTCTGAGAAGATCATCTCGATTCATCCTAGAAAGGAATCTGAGAATGATATCCTTGGTACCATCCTTTTTTGGTTTTAGTCTATGGACTATGTCAATATCGTACGTAGATATCTGTGTGTTCATGTGGTGGTTGAGTGTTTCTACGACAAGCTCTGCTGTTTCTTCGGCTGTTTCGTGCTCGCCATTGGGTTTTACCTTTGATGCAATACCGGCGATTCTTATGTTGTTGCGCCTACTGTACTGTTCAGCATTGTTATCTATTTTCTCTCGTTTGTGTTCATTTGTGACTATTTGTTCTTTCATTGTCTTGTTTATTTCAATTTGTTCTTTCAATTGTTTATCTATGTTCTTCATTTCTTGTTTGAGGTTGTCATTTTCTTTTTCTTTGTCAAAAAGTTTGCTTTCAAGCACTTCAATGTTTTTGTAAACGGATTTTAAAAATTCTTCCTTCATATCCATCATTAAATCTTTCATTGATGTTTTAGTTATCTTATTGTCATTTTCTTTTAAAATCAGTATGGCCATCTTATCATTCATTTCCTTTACTGTAAGATCAAGTTTCGTGTAGGCCTTTTCTAGTTTTTTGTCTAAACGTTTTATATGTTCTTTTAAATTGTCTATTTCCTTATTTTCTGAGTAATGTTCATTTATCCCTGTTGCTTCTTTCTTTTTCTTAGTCTTTTGTTTATCTGTTCTTTCATTTCTAGAAACATCTGCATCGCTTACACTACTTGTTGACTCTCTAGTCCTTTTCTTTAACGATGCGTCCGCCATATTAATGGTGTGCAGTATACCAATTGAAAAAATCGGGCGTAGCGGTATTTCGTGATTCACTTTTCAGATTTTTGGTATAAAGTATGTCAAAATCAATACAATTCAATATGGCCGCGCCCACAATAATACAAATATCAACGTGTATGTCCGTTTAATCCATACATTAATCAACGAATATTTAAAACTTCTCAATATTTAACAGATCCAGCAGTCCAAATACTTGTTGGATATGGTCCTCTGAGTTCGAAAGTTCATTAGAAGAGGCAAATCTTCATGTTTTAAAATTTAATTCCAGAGAGAGAAATTAAACCTGACTGTTGTTAACGGAAGCGGAAGCGGAAAAAAACAACATCTTACACACATGAACATTTTACTGAAATCCAGAACATTGTAGGTTGTTTTGGCTTTAAATGACTTCTTCAATGTTGAACACTTTAAATAATTGATATGAATGAAATTACTTACTGCGCTTATACTTTAATTGTTGATCAACGTATAAAAGATAACAACATCTTACACACATGAACATTTTACTGAAATCCAGAACATTGTATGTTGTTTTGGCTTTAAATGACTTCTTCAATGTTGAACACTTAAAATAATTGATATGAATGAAATTACTTACTGCGCTTATACTTTAATTGTTGATCAACGTATAATTATGCGACGAAATATATTATTATAACATTCACTCAAAGAGAACTTAAAATGGTTTTGAAATAACCATTTTGTCATTTTTCAATTTTCCAGTAAAACACGATATCAAATTTCACTTTTTATTCTTCTCTAAAATTAAAACTGTCCAGATTTATTGTTCTTACCATTAGTTTTTAGCCCATAAACGGACGAGCGGAGCTTTAAAACGGAACTTTATTCTAGATTGCCACAGAATTGAAACATTAGTTTGAGACTAGTCGTAGGACTATGTTCGTGTTAATCTACCATTGATCATACTAGACACGATATAATCCCTTCCTGACAACTCCTGTATGACAAATTACACTTTATATAAATTAGTTTTCTAGCTATAAGAGCATTATTACTCCATTACTGCCAGCATCAAGTACAAGTCGTGTATTGATTGGACTGTCATTTCATCTAAAATTGTACAAAATGATATATACTTTATGGTAGCATATGACATTAAGCGTTTCCCAATAAGTTTTTTACGTTGGGTGTGTTTCAGCATATCATTCTGTCTGACTTGAATTATTCCTGTAATTTCCGGTTTGTTTCTTATGTCCGAACACTCGAAATTACATCCACAACTATAAAGAGTATAGGTTATAAGTATCTTCTGTCAATCATATATAAAAGAGGGCGACAAACTCGTCACTTAATATTGTGTAATTTTGGAGACATTTAGGTTGAGACAAAAGCTATTTGCATGTACTATATGCGTCCAATCAATGTCCTAATGTGTTACACTCGTGTTTAAAGCCAAATTAACACTGTAAACATTTATTATAATGCTCTTCGTGTGTGTAATTAATCTCAATGCAGCCAAAATAGCATACTTCTAAGATAGTGTTTCCGTTTGTTGTAAATTACGAGTGATAACTTAGAAACTTTGACATGTTTTCATTTTCACGTTGAGTTATGTGTTGGGTATTGTGTTCTGTTATTGTTGTATGTGTAATTTCTATTTTCTGTGCTCGGCGTTTTCCGTTTACGATACTGCCATCCATGTCCATTTTTTATTTCCTTTTACGGAGTTCCACGACACCCTTTTTGTGACTCTAGTAGAGAGTATACTGAGATTGCCCTGTGATTTACTGCAATTGATAAATAGTAAAAAGATAACAGCAACTTGGACAGGAAAGTCATCGCTCAACATAGGCATCATAGCTTTATAAGCATTATAAGGAACACAATTATAATAATGTCAATAAAACAGATACTAGTAACTATATAACATGCACTCGCTCCAATCGACAAACAGCAGCATCAATGTCCAATAGACATGGTCATTACGTAGGTTGTCCCAGAATACCGTATAATCCTGTTAAGTACTGTATGCCCAAATGATAATGAACTTTTAGAGAAATTATTTCTTGACATACTAGCTGAGTATCATTATATTTCTTACGAAAACATACAAAGTGTTACTTTGACGAGCAACAGGTGACGCTATACGGTCCACAGAACGTTTAGTCTAGCTAAAGACGTTACGCTACCTCAGTGTTTCAACGAACTTCCATTATGGGCCATAATTATTATCAACTATTTGGAAATGCATTTTTTTAAAACTTAAAAACAACTACCGAATTACCCTGATATACTGTGCTGTGGATTTGACATCATTTATCGTTCTTCCATATACTATTTTATGTTATATACAGTAAAGCACAATGTTAATGAAATGACAGTCGCTCCGTAACGTCGTATTTTTTGTTATATTGTAACGCTAACAAAGTTGCTATATTACTTCATTAACCCGCCAAATATGACATCATCACTATGAATCATTGTATAAAAAACGAGCAAGAACATATCAATTATTCTTAAATATATTTTGCACGATGCAGCTTAAACTACTTTAGTATTATTGCCAATAAATATTCAAATTCATTTTTATGAGGCATACTTTTTCGTGCCGGACAGTATACCGTTACCATGGGTTACAAAAGCATCCATTTATCAAACACGACGTATGCTGATATAAAATAACTTCGGCAAATACACGTGATATTATTGTAGAAATGCACATGCAAAATTGTATACTTATATCATTATGTTGGAGTAAATAAATCAAGAAATATGCGCTTTTCTGGGACAACCCTTGTAATAATGTGTTTCACTGCAAATTGTATAGCCCAGCTTTCATACATATTTGGTAATGGTTCTGTCTGCCAAACTAAAATAACAGCTGTATAAAATAACTTCACGTATATATCACCCTTGGTGGTTCCCCACTATAAGTTCCTGATTCGGCTATTGTGAAACTATAAATAGAACAAATATCACATATATAGACTCGATCGCATGTCCTTCTTGTTATATGTTCTCCATCCACCCCTCCTAGACAACATCATTTCCGCTTATGTAGTATGCAATATAGTACAAATGTAATGCTTTACAAAGTGTTTGCGTAATATGACTGCACCAGTTAACTGACATACCACTGTATCAAACTGTCACCCCACCTTCAAGAATATATAACACAGGCAATTTTGTTTTCAAAGACGTGTGAGTATCAATTTATTTTCTCGTTATTTTCGTTAAGTTAAAACACTAAACCGATCTTCACATGGCATGGACTATGTGAGATATAACGTCACAATAATTGTTTCAATTTTCCTTACAGAGCCGACGACGAATTCTTATAAGAGACATTAGCAATTATATTTCAATTTGCAAAGAACATGTTTGACACCCATATTAATATAACATTCATACTGGGACAAATTACCTACCACGTTTTATTTCGAAATCATAAGCAACATTCGTTCTATTTCAGATTTTATATCTGTGAAATTTGTTTGTCTTGTCATCATAACATATTGTAATGTATGCAATATGAGAAATATTGAAGACAAATTTACCTGTTTTAGTGGAACAAACTTGGCAAGACTCGACCGACATGTTGATATCTGGCAAAGTTTTGTCGACAGGTTCGTCCTTAATAACTCGAATGTAAAATATTTTTATAATTCTTACAAACTTATTAAATCGTAAGATTCGCTAATCAGGTGCTAGGCGGTGATTGACAGAGAACATAACTCGTAAAATATGGCGAGTTCTTCACGAGAACTTGATGAACAATTTGTAAATTTGGTAGAATAAAGAAGAAATAATTGATAGAACGTCGGATGATTGTTATTTTTAACGAGGTTGTTGTACGAATACAAGTGTACCTAACTCCTTGTTATCAACCATGTTACATTCTGATGGTACTGGCACTTTACGTATGATCAAATAACGCATCGAAAATTCACAGGGAAATATAAATGTGTTAATAATTGTTGTTATTACAGTTGTTAAATCTGTTTCATGTACGTTATTGGTTCTCCATGTGTTCCTGACTCTTTGTTGTCTACCAAGATTGTAAACTGGATACAATTATGTCTGATTTAGAATCCATGAAAATGAAAGGAGCTCGAGCGTCTGACCTTTGTTAAACAGGGTGAGCTATACAAAGGATTGTACATGTATTGTATGAAGCATTGTATAAAGTTTAACGTAAGGTACACGTAATGATATGTGTATATATACTAGTATGCAAGGTATATTTGTATGAAGTTAGATTTATTGTGATAGCTATATGGCCTTGGTGTCATAGTTCTGGTCGATATTTAATTATAACTGTATGTTCAATCGTCCGATGTCAATACAATAATAGAGAGTACTACAATACTTCATGCAATGGGTAAGCTTATTATGACCAGTATTCTCTGAACATATTTACTTTACTGGACAATATCGCCCTGTACTGTATTGTATGGTTAGATAATATAAACTTCTCGTGCGAAAGGACCGTAATCATTACCATTGATAGGTCCATTTAGTATCGAAACGATTATGGATGTTCTTTAATATCGTAAATGCCAGTATTAGTATATCCATTTATTTTACTGGATATCGAACATTACTACTAGAACCATGTCAGCCATTTTATATTCATTTTGTTCACTGTATTTCGAACATTTATGGTATAATCCTGACATATATTTCATTGCATCCGACATGTGCAACATTTCATGTCTTATTTTATTATGAAGTTGACGACAGACAACATTAAATTTCGAATGACAAGGTGTTAAACTGAATTATATTTTATATCTCATAAATACAAGTTTTCTCTCGTCGCCATTAGGACGGTCAATGATAGACAGGAAACACCAATATGCATCAAACATCGAAAGTCTGTTTGATACTATACACGTATGCTATGCAGTACTTGATTTTCTTCAGATGACGTTTTATATATTTCACAAGAAATATTTTCTGAATTATTTTATATGACGATAGGCGGGTCCAATATCAATATAAAGACTGCAATATCAACATTTAGTGATCTATACCATATGGTGTTTAGTGCCAACGAGGCTCTTGTTGCAATTCATTACGTAAGTTTGTATATGAATTTCATATGTAAAAGAAAAAAATAGTTTTAAAGACAGGACGTTATTGTGAGAAATATAAATGTTTGCATCCTATATCTAATTAATTATTTTTACAAGACATATGGTTTACATATTTTACGATCGGTATTGTATAAATTATCGTGAAAAAGCATTCGCACATAAAAACAGAGACAGTCAATGAAAATCACAAATCGACACAAGTTCATCAAATACACAGCACGTTTTACGGGACAGAACTACTAGGAGATGCCATCAACCTTTATACAATGTTGCTGGTCATCGTCACATCAAAACGGATGGGAACATATCATCATACCCAAATACATCACCAATATAGACGATGGGACACAACCGAATAGCAGAACAAATGAACAGATAGATGAACAACTGTTAGTCCGTTGCCCAATTATATGATGACCAATGCTCTCATAAACCATCGGATAATATCATGTGATTTAGATAGTAGCAGAATATAAAAGCGCTTAGGTGAGCCTTGATGACCGTACATATCTCGGAATGGGATTTAATTGACCATAACAAACATGTAGAGAACCACGCCAGGAAACCGATATGCATATCATTGAAAATGCTTTTAAGCCTGGCCATCACTCACGTTCCATGAATTGATTCTGCAGCACAGCTTAATTGTATTATTACCACACTCACGTTTCGTAAATTGATTCTGCAGCACAGCTTAATTGTATTATTACCAGCCCATTACCCTTGTGTACGATTTCTATTCCGAGAGTTTTGTAAATTAATACTGATTTCCAACACCACTCGTTTTTGTAATAATACAGGCGGTTAAAATATAAACCGCATTCTTTAATATTGTATGCCAATTTTCGCGAGTATTCGTGGAATTAAGTATTTTATTATTTCGTATACACATAAATACATGATTACCGTTTGGCTGGTGGAGTTGGTAAAATCAGATACATGTGTATTTTCGGATTCGCCACAACGTATGACATTGAACGCAAACAAAGCGAGTGTAACCCAGAAAGCAACGCATCTATTAAGTTAAACACTCACGAACATGTAATCAAGCGAGCTATTTCACAAAACAAAAACAAAAATTCGCGAAATATTGACTTAAGCATGAAACGCTTAAGAAAAGTACAGTATATAATATATTGACAATTCGATGGCTTAGAATTAGAAGGTAACAACCTTTTAAGATTCATACATATTTAGAATGAGCATCAGAAGGCGCTTCTTATAAACCCATTTTCATAAAAATCTGAACAAATGTTGACCAAAATGAAGTTGTAAATTTTGTTTACCATAAGTAAAGAATAAATGTCAGACTGTTTTCCGTGTTTTCTCAAAATATCGATTTGGCAGTTACGACCTTCTAAGCCATCGAATTATTCATACTGATTACCTAAAGTTTGGAACAGTTTCATTCAGGCTTATATTAAATAAACACATTGACACCAATGGTTGAATGTATTTCAGATAACAACCAATCATACAATGGGCACAACGTGCAACTTGCTTGATAAGATCAACAGACACATCACGTAAGCAAATGTCCGTTCCCTTATGAGGAATTTCTTGCATAATTCAACAATCCATTTATTTGATTGCCGATGTGAAGTTTGCTTAATCAAACAATATTGATATGTGATGTTGAAACGGTGTGATTCCAAATTAACATTCTCACTGGTAAGCGATATTGCCAAACCTTAAGCTATGCTAATATTTAGTGAGATTTAAATAACATGTACTACATGTACCACAGACAACAATGCAATAATTAAGGCTATCAAAATATTGAATGACAAACCACGAACCACAACTCCAGTGAAGTAGATTTTGCTTGACATGTCTTGCTACAATTGTATTGACCATGTAGTGCAGTAAGTGTAAGATTTGAAATTTGTAGAACGTCAAAATCGACAAATAATACTCTTATTCGCTGTTCCTAACAATTTGATTGACATGTGAATCGTCGTGAATAATTCTGTTGCCAAGGGTAACAGCCATCAGAAGCATGTATAGTCTTGACAATTAAACAACAATCCGCAATGGAATTCAGTGATGTATAAATGCTTATACTTTCTTCGCTATGGGGCGTGTGGGATTTTTTCACACTCGCAAATACATGTCAATTGTGAGCGTCACACTCTTAGACCTTCAGGCAGCGATGAAAACTGATTACTAGTTGAAGTACATACGTGACAAGAGAATCAAATATACTTTTATCACATAACCTGCGGTCTGGTAGTGCATTAAAGCCGTGCCGGAAATATCGTAATGCACTCAAAGCCCATTCATTAAACATTTAAACTAGATTGATGTTGATTGATTGGTTGGTAGGCTCAGGATGACGTAACGTAAGCCAATCGGTGCCTTGAATCGACCCGTGACGTCTGCATAATACAAACGTCGGCATGACGTCGCGCGCATTGTAACGCTAAATTTTGAATGTAACCTATGTAGTGTACAAACATTAACGAGCGTTCTCTAACACACGGTATAACCGGATGCGTGGTCGGCCGAGTGATGCGTTACGGCCGAGGTAGATACTGATGAAGGGTAAGTAGTGGGGTTATATTTCTTACCAGAACATATCGATTTCGATGTTTATACACGGCACGCAGAAAATAGTGCTCAATTCGCACATACATTGTCCGAAATTAAACAGTTTGCGCTAGTATTGAACTATCTAACCTCACAGATCTAAGGAAAATTCATCTATGAATAACTCTGTAAAGTTACAACTCTGTCCGTGCCTTGAAACCAACGATAGACCCTTTCAAAGAGACCCTAGTATGCGCAAAAAGGATGACGTTTACAGCCGAGGAGATTTTGTGATGATGACGTTTACGGCCGAGGACGAAAAATATGGATTACGTTTACGGCCAAGGAAATACTTACTAAAAACTGTGATTTTTCGCAGTTTCAATGGTTTTCTCACCGGGAAAGTATGGAATATTCTCCAGGCTGAGTGAATAGTTCATTTAAACCTTCGTGGTCATTCATAAATCGCTAGATCCAAAAGAAATATCGAAATCGATAAGTTCTGGTAAGAAATATAACCCAAATACTTACCCGTCATCACTATTTACCTTGGCCGTAACGCATCACTCGGCCGACCACGCATCCGGTTATACCGTGTATCTAAGGTTATGTGATAAATGGAATTTTACATTCGTGGTAATTACATACAAGTTTCATCAAAATCGTCGACAAAAACAAATTGACTCTCGGTAAAGCATCGTGTCATATAGTTTTGTCCACTCGTTTAATAAAACTCGTATGTAATGAGCATTCATGCCAGATCCTCTTTGTAGTGTGTATTGATGTACCCAGTTTATACGTTCATTAGACTCCTTTTAAATAGCAGGCGTATACATTAGAATGTGTTGTCTTTGAATGTTTTTCTGTCAATTTAGTGCACAAAACTATACGGTGAGCGTGTAGTGCTGTACCAAGCATATACGTACATTACAAGCCGTTTGAATACCGATCATATTGGCTAGAATGGGATGACTTTGAATATTTTTGTCTGCCATTCCTGTGAAGCGTTGCTTTTCGACAATGCTAAATACCTATACTTAATTAAAGATATACTTCTCTGACATTAAGTTTGATCTTAGAATTGTTTATCCTTTAGGCCAAATGACATATACCATTTGACGAGGGAATGATATCTTAAACCTTAAACAAAATTGGAATCCTTAATGTACGACTCAATAGCCTGGAATCGATAAAAAGTATACAAAACACTGGGATACTATCACAGCGTACGCAGACGGACATACTTTCGTATATTAGATTAGTTTTTTGTAGCTAACATGTACAAAGTGACCTGGCATGTCATTATATATTCGTCCTCGTAGTTACCAACAGTACTACTAAGTAAACAACATGTAACTTGGCGGAATTAGTTCAACAACAATCAGATATTAGCTAGAATAAAGCATGTTTACATTGTTGATTACGTGTTAGATAGATCATAAGTACATTAATTGGCTCGGTGTATGACTACGGTACATGTTGTAAGGATTGTACAAGGTAAAACATTCTGGCACTACTTTCTCTGGAGATCATGTGATACTCGATGTTTGTATACAGTGAATCAAAGAATGCGAGATTCACACATTATATGTTATTGTCGTCCTGGTCAGTGGTGTAACACAATTGCGTCGAGTATGTTCGAGTAGCAGACATACCTGTCTGTTAGGACCAACCATGGTTTGATTGGCACAACAATAAGTGACTTGTGTTCACAGATCCTGTAATAATGGTATTTGATGACAAGGCATCTCGCTATGTACCAAAATCTGATTGGAAACAATTGGTTTGATAGGATTCGAAATAGAGGTATATGTTCACATGAGTTTTTCTATGTTTAACTGTACATTTAAATGTTTCTCTAACGAGGTAGCCATGAACGTGTGTGCGTTGTAGTTGTCAAAGGTTCTGCAATACAAAAAAGTGTTACATTATGTACCATTTTCGATGCCTGTTGTTCAAATACTTGTGGTTGGCTGATTTGTAAATAACGTGTGTCTGGAGTAAACTTACTGGTGAAGGTACGCTCAACAGATCTGAATAATACAACTCAAGTTCATGATATATATTGTTCTTTACTCAAATACAATACGGAGACGCAACAATTTTTATCTTTAACATTTGTACTTTAGATCTGTTTGCAACTTACTATAAAAGGTAGTGTGAATTTGTGAGTTCAGTTTCTGTCGTATTTTATATTTTTAAAGGTATAATGTTCGAGGCAAGCTTATGTTTGATCTGCCTCTTTGTATGATCTTTAGTAAGCGTATATTTCTTCTAGTTCAGTCGTTTTTTGTATTCGTCATCAATGTTTATTTTATATTGACTTACTTCTTATTTGAATCATTTTAATAAGTACATAAAATGTTCATAGTTTGAACGTTAGACGCTTGACTTGGTAACTGCATCACCGTAAATTCAGAAAGCTTGACATCCACACGAGAGAAAACAAACCTTTATACTCGACCAATCATTGTCAAAAAGCACAAAGAATCCGAGTGAATGTCCTTTTCATGCGAGTAAATGCACTGAAAATTGAATTGATTCAGCGACGGAGTTGCATTCATAAAGTTTCCACTTATTTATGAGCTTTGACATAGAACTGTGTTTGGGTTTAGTTCGCCTACAATGGGCACGCAGTCGGAAGTCCGGGTATTCGAGACGATTGTAACATTTGCATAACACGTTTCAAAAGCATAGATCAATCTTGCTTACGGAGACATATAGCTTGTGATAGATCTTAATGTAACACAAAGGAACTGGGACAGATATTCCATTCACCAGTGAAGCTGAGCATTTCCTGTTGGCTGAGATGCAGTCAGTTTATCAATTGAACATACGAGAAGTATCATTAGGTGACATCAATTTACTTAATGAAGAAAACGACCAGAACTTCAGCTTCGAAATGCGTACAAAATGTGCAACTACACAAGACGTATGTAAAATTAATGTTTTAGCGAGTGTTCGAATGATTACTTTCTCCAGGCTACATCAACGAATAAGACACATCATGAATACTACATATTAAGTATGTATGTTATACAATGCCAATGATGAGATTTTGTTGAACATATATGACAATCAAAACGTGGAAAACGTTACGTACGTATATCGCACCTATCACAAACATCATTTAGATGGCAGCTAATGTTAAACATAGTAGGTATCACATTTTAAAACAAGAGAATGGCAACTAAGCCTCCCCTTTGCTAAAGAAACCATAATTTGACACTGATTGATAAATTATCAGTTTTCACAGTATCAGTTCAGTAATGTTTGGCTAATATTCAGGGGTTATATTCAATACTGATAGATTCACACCCGTTACATGATACTGGGTTATACTAGGTATCTTCGTCAGCTGGGTGATATATGAACCACATCACCCATGGGGTCGGTGTCACACAGTGATCGCTCAAAGTTTCCATTACGAAAACATAGGGACATTTAGGACGAACTAAATAAGGACGAACTAAATAGACGGATACAATATTTCCAATGTCATTTATAAACAAAGATATCCAACCCGATATCACTCAAGCGCGAACTTGATATAAATGAACATAAAAACTTGCTACACTAACAACCTTAACACGTTTTAGGTACAAGTTTCTTGCCCTAATTCCCGTGTTAACATTATGCAAACTAATAACTATTTGTATCAAATATACAAGTTAATTCACAATGTGTGCTACAAGAAAGCCAAAACAAAGTGTCTCGTAGTAAACAAAAAGTAACAACTAGGATAGGGAAGATCACACTTTACTGAAAAAGCTGAACATAAAAGGTGCATAAATAAAAAGAAAAGAAAATGAACGCACATACAGGCAAGAAGTATATAAACGTTGCCCCAGTTGTCAAAAGGACGAATAAAAAAACTGATATCTTTTTCATGACTTTTTCTTCACACACTTATACATTTTTGTATGTGACCTCACCCATATGAATATTTCGACAGTAACACAACAATACAATTACACTAGCATATGTTATACGAGTATTCGATGAGATCAAACACTTTCTTTGTTTAATATAACTAATCGTTACCTCACAAAGATATACTTTATTGACCACAATTAAAAGCTGTGTTAAGTTAGAGCCATACATACGCACATCAATGTTTCGCTACCATGATATTCCGTGTTTTATGATATACAGTTTCGTTCCTTTTATACGTAATGTTATAATATCGTTTTCAAAGACACCACAAGTCGGCTATTTCTTTTGAAATGTTGATCGGGGGTACAACAAAAAAGTAGTAATGTGAAGAAGAAGTTGTTCCACAAATTATGTAGACACGTGTATTTGTTTGAACGTTCCTGTTGACAACAATCAGAGCAATGTAGAACATTACTGATAGCCTTCATGATAAACCGTCAACTTTAGGGCTTCCCGTTGTATCCCACCCTTATTCATAGTATAATAACACTATATTTCAACTTCTATTATCTTTTTGGTATCCCTTCAGAAAATAAACAACAACGAAACAGGACATCTAGTATTTGGAAGTAAGTGCTTGAATTTTTATGTTGTTTTTTCATGGACAGTTTCCAATGTCATAAATAGTATTGTCATGGGATAAACAGAAATGTCCTTAACATGACTTCTAACGTTACTCTTATGTCACAATTGCGGTTGTATACCATTCCAAGATCGAATACTCTGGGATAGTATATCTTGTACTGACATTACCGATGGTATAACTAACATGACTTGACTGATAACTGCGATAAGTGATGATATCGTAGCTTGAAGCGTTTTTTGCAACCTTGGACTATCTTAAACCAGTTCTTCAGACGAGGTTTGCTTTCTAGGAGACAAACTGGCAATGCGATTGTATTCTTCGTCTTAGGGCACAACCGTACAATATGGCTACACATTTATCAATCAGAAATAATGTCCACACTATACCTGTAGCAGACCATGTCAATGATCTATGATAACACATACTGTGGTGTAAAATATAAATGTTGTGTACATCTCTGTTAGCTGAAGGGTTGTTCTAACAATTGTAGTCCATGAATCCTAATGATATTATCTTTGAATCGGCGATGGGTATTTATCTTAACTCGGTCTCCATTGTTACTCCCGTCCGTACCTATTTCGTCGCCTCACATATTCTTCTCGCGCTATCATAATCGCGTTCATCACTTAGTACCGAGTATTCGATTTTAGTCGTCAATCTTTTGCATCCCTTAGGAAATATTGAGTTTAAGGGAACGCATTGCATAGCTTACAATGTAATATTTCCAAACTTATAATAATGTTTGATAATTGAACTTCCCTAATTCCTACCACTGTACTTCTACTCCGTTTGAATCCATCACATCGTACCAGAAAGTCATCTGTCAAGAAAACCACTAGCTAGATCATTACTTATAACGTTACCGCATGGTATTGGCGACTTCTATGAAACCGTTATTGAATATGGTTCAAGTATTAGTATCCTGTCTATCCGTGTATGTCAGCATTTGCATTTCTCGCTGCATTCATAATCATGCTGTCGACCGTCTTACATCGATCAATGGCTTTATGACGCACATCTTCCGAGGCAAACGTAATGCATACAATATCAATATATTCCTTACCTCTTTCAGTGTCCAAAATAGTAGAATAAGAACATCCAGAAATATCGTATAATGCAGACATTTGCACTTCTAAGATGCACATTGTACGGGACAGTTCCGAGCAAAGAAATTACAATAACATACGGGTATTTGGTGGCTTAAATAATGTACTAAAGTTGCGTTAATCAGTGTCGTCTGTGATTCTACAAGTTGAAGAATAGTAAAATAATCGAAACGGTTTTGGACCCTTATACATAGGAGTCATGGCATGGATACCTGAATTTAAATAGGAGTGAAAATAATATTTGTGTTCTCAAGTTAATCTTACATACTTCACTTTGTTTTAAAAGGTACACAGTGTATAGCGTCCCGTTCCCAGAAATAATGCTTCAGATAAGAGACCGAGCATTAATAAGTCAGACAAGCGCAATCAGTTGTCTATGATATATTCGATTGACTGATTGCAAGGCAAACATAAACCAAAAGCTTCAATCCAATTTTCAAGGGTCGATACATGGGTCGATACGGCTACCTATAGATGCCTTGATCCATTAATTGTTTTTGCCTCGGCGATGTACTCCCGGTTTAATACTTGGGCATCGGTAGGCATCGGGAAAATATTTCTCGTAGTCTAGGGGAAGCTTCGGGGCAATCATGTTACATATCAAATGTCTGTAATACTGCCAATTTGTGTGAACATTTCGAATTGACCACCTACTTCATACAACTTTGGGTTTTAGGTCTGACAAACTATGAAAAATAACATCCTTAATATAACATGAATTACATATTTGCCGGATAAATATTTTGTCGTTACACATATGATTGTATAAGCCGACTATTTAAAACAGTGTTATTAAACTGTTTTCTATACTAAGTTTACATCTTTACAGTAAAACCTCAACAACAATTAACAAAAAGCATGTGCATGGCTTTACGAACTGCGTAGAAACAAACAAGATATTAATAATTTGACGATATTCACTAACCGATCCAGAAAAGTCGCAAACATCATGCGGAAACCTTATAAGTAATGATCTAGCTAGTAATTGTTTGACGGTTGAAATCAAATAGCGTAGACGGAACAGTCACAGTAACCAAGGGAGTTTAATAAAACGCGAAAATATGGATAAAGACAAGACAAAGACATGCAATGAGTTGCCTAAGCGCACAATATTTCCGAAATGATAGAAAGTATCAAGACTAAAGTCAAAAAAGCAATTCTTCGTGATGAATAAGATACTTTTATAACAAAGAGAACTGGGTGAGGTGAAAACAAAATAAGTGTCGGTACAGACGGGAGTACGCATACTGGATACTGATTAATGCAATTTATGGTGAGTTTAGATACAATAAGGAGTGCGAATAGAGACATAGTCTTTTTAAGAGTCATGTACAGGCCCACCAAGGAATAAAAGAGAACACCATTACGTTAAACAACCGACAATCGTTGGAACAATTATGCAGCTAATTGAGGCGAACGGGGCAATTAATATGATCCATTTAACATAGCCCATTGACAAACCCTGTCGTCTAATCTACTAAATGTAGATTGCGGACATCACTTCTGATTGATAAATGTGTAACCATATTTCAGGTCCAGTTTTACCCTAAGACGAGGAAAACAATCACAGCGCCAGTTTGTCTCCTAGATAGCAAACACTTTCTGAACAATTAGGTTGATGATAATCCAAGATTGCATTCAAACGTTTCAAGCTACGATATCATCACTTATCTCAGTATCTGTCAAGCAATATACATGTAAGTAAGGTAATCAGTTTCTGACAGCATAGAAATTCTATCACATGAATTAGACATACAATAATATATCTTAAGAATAATGTAACAGGCCCACTTTTCTTAGGTAGTTAGTAGCGCCGGTCTTTTTAATGATTCGGTTAAATTGTAGAATATTGTTAGATTTTGAATCAAGCACAGCTTGTTTCGTACGGTTATAAAAAGCGAGGTTTCGTGTTGGACAGTTGTCAAACCAGTTTTGCCAGGGTGTGGCAACGTTATCAGCTTGTTGGTGTGTGTAATACTTGTCTGTGTGTGTAGTACATGAAGAACTTCCATTCTTCTGTGGTGGAGGTATGTTTTGTTTTGTACATCAGAGTTTTTGGTAGTAAACTGTCATGGTTTTCGGGTATGCAACGTTTCGTCTATTCTCTCTCTCTTTCTGGCTGGAATTATTTCATTATTAATTTTTAACCTTTTGTATCACTGGCATGTTCACCTTTTCTGTTTTAGCACATGTAGTCAAGGGAGTCCGAGAGTCGAGAGAGTGATCATTTGTTGATTATTGTGGAAAGCTATTTTCCTGTAAGTATTTATTCTTTGTCTTGTTTTTGGCGTGACTGTATTTTAGTTTAATATGGATGTTTAATTGTACGTTGTAATTTCTCATTGAGTGTAATAATTGTTATGCGTGAGTTAATTGAGTTCTGCACTGTAAATGAAGTTGCATTGAAGTATTGTATTATTTCAGGTAGAACTGTATTATTTAACTCTGTCTATTATATGTTATTTTGTTGTACTGGGATGTGACCTTGTCTGAGTGTTATATTGATACACCAGTTATAGAAGATTGAATATATGCTATATAGTCAGGCGTAAAATAAAAGATCGAACTATAGACAGGAGTCGTTGGTGTTTACCCCAATGACCCCAGGTAGCAATAATGTTAGCAGTAATAGGTATTTCTGTTAAAGACGACCTAATGACAATTAAGGCAGCTTATTTGAAAAACATAACCGCCATATTAACCATATATGCCAGCACTTAATAATTAAGTCCTGTTTCGTTTCAGATGGGGTAACAAAGAGCTAGTAGATGTAGGTGCTATGATACAGTGTATGCTACACAAGGAGCGGCTATATCGGCAGGTTTCCTATAATATTCTGACTGAAAAATATTATGTCCTTCGTCCCAAAACTTTTCGACCATCCACCGTACATGTATCTACTCCTACAGCAATTTGGGAGGAACGTCTTCTCCGCACAATTTCTCCCGATGAACATTTCTAATAAAATAGCCGACTTGAAATTGAAAACAATCTTATAACACTACGTGTAGAAAGAACAAAGCTTCATATCGTAAAACATTGCACATCATGGTGGCAAGCCATTGATGTTCGTATTGATGACTTTAACATAATATAAGTTTTGTTTGTCAAGAAATGTCAATAAAAAGTTTCATTGTGAGATTAGAAAAATGGATATATAAAACAAGGGAGGTGTTTGATCTCACCAAATACTTATATTAAAGACAATGTGTTGTTTTACTTTCGAAATATTCGTAAAAAACAGATCACAGAGAGCTAATTATGTGAAGAAAAAATCATGAAAAAGAACAAAAATACATGTCACAAATTTTACTACGAGAAACACTATCTTGGCTTTCTTGTAAAATACATTGTGAATCACATAATAATATAACAGTTGTCAG
Source organism: Spisula subtruncata (assembly GCA_963678985.1). Taxonomy (NCBI): domain Eukaryota; kingdom Metazoa; phylum Mollusca; class Bivalvia; order Venerida; family Mactridae; genus Spisula; species Spisula subtruncata. The sequence goes on along the minus strand of OY787660.1, from coordinate 1,403,704 downwards.
TTCGCATAATGTTAACACGGGAATTAGAGCATGCAACTTTTACTTAAAACGTGTTCTGGTTGTTCATGTAGCTTCTTGTTATGTTAATTTACCTCCAGTTAATAATTGAGTGATATCGGGTTTGGTATCGTGGTTTATAAATGACATTGAAAATATTGTATCCGTCTATTTAGTTCGTCCTAAGTATTCCGATGTTTTTGTTATGGATGAGTTGAGCGATCAGTGTGTGACTCTGACCCCCGAGGCGCTGTGGCTCATCTATCACCCAGCTGACTAGGATACCATAGGATACCCAAGTATCATGTTATGTGTAATTATCTATCAGTGTTGAATCCAACCCTGGAATATTACCCAAACATTACCATACCGATACTGTGAAATCTGGTAATTTATCAATCAGACGGATTACACTACATCTTTGATTCATCTTTATTTTGAAAAAAAGTTTTATGTTTTGGGATAATGTGCGTTTTAGTATGGAAACCATCTGATATAATAACGCATACTGCCATTGTGAAGAACACGGTGTACGTGTATATGTCAATTTATGTTTTGTTTACAAACGGGGAGATTTGCTAAAACACTGCGCTAGACAATGCACATGAGCGTCGTATGCATTTTTACTTGCCTTGCCATAGTTCCTATTTAGTTAATAGATATATGTCACTTAATGATGCTTTCCGTACATTCCGTTAATAAATTGACTGTATTTCAGCTAAAGGAAATGTTCAGCGTCATTGGTGAATGAAATATCTCTTTGTGTGATATCAAGATCCATCACGAGCTACATGTCTCCATAAGCAAGATTGATCAATGGCTTTGTAACGCTTTTCATGCCTATATATCAAGCGTTTCGAATATCCCGGACTACCGATTGCGTGCGTATTATGAGCAAACTTAAACCTAACATAGTTCTATGTCTAAGCGCATACATAGTACGAAATCTTATGAATGAAACTCCGTCGCTGAATCAATTCAATTTTATGTACATTCACTTGCATGAAAAGTGTATTCAATGCGATTATTTGCGCTTACAGATGACGAATGGGTCGAGTATAAAGATTTGTTTTCTCTCGGATGTATGTCATGCTTTATTAATTTACGGTGATGTGGATACCAAGTCAAGCGTCTAACATTCAAACTGTGAACTATTCACTTAGTTATTAAAATGATCCGATGAAGATGTAAGACAATACAGAAAATACATGTACCAATTCGAGACTTCACAACTATCGCACAAAAATAACGGTTGAACTAAAAATTCATAAACTTTATGCAGCTTCTGAACAGCAACAAAGCGGCACTTTGCCTAATTGAGTAGTTCTTTAAAATTACAAAATGTATATTCATAGGGAATAAGGGAATAACAAATCACTAGAACATATAAATTTAAATCGAAATGACAAAAAAGAACACTATCTTTATAAAACACTGATGATGGTTTAATAGTCGGTGTAATAGTTTCACCTAAACTTGTTATTGAACTCGTAGAGACAGCAACAAAAACGAAACGTTTCTTTGGTCTTTCAGTGTAGAAGAAAATATTCAATTTGGAACTTAACATTACTGATACTTATTCATATTTGCTCTATTTGTATTACACGACATAATGAGGGTACAATTATGAGCAAGTTTGCACCAGACACACATTGTTCATAAATCAGCCAACAACAAATATTTGAACATTGCGCATCGGTAATTGGTACATAATGTTACATTCACGATACATTTATTGTATTTTATAGCAGAACGTTTTACAACTATTGGACACATGTTCAGATATAAATAGTCAGGAACTCGTGCTGTAAATACATAAGCAGTCAAACATGTGTGGAAATCTCCTTAGAACAAAAGGGATTCTGACATAACCTGTTACACAAATAGCATCTAAAATATTCAATGAATTATAACCAACTTAGTGAGTTGTCTTGCTAACATGTACATGTACAGAGACCACTTATTGTTGTAACCATCAAAGCATTCCAATGGTTCCATTATTTGACCTGTTGATAGAAAATAACTTGTCAACAAATGCCAGTTTTCGCTGTTCCCATGGTTGATCTTAACATACTGGTCTGACTATCCTAGTAAAATACTCAACGCAATTATATTACACCACTGACCAGGATGAGTGAAGCTCGCATTCCTTGAGTCATTGTATACAAACATCAAGTATAATTGATCTCCAGAGAAAGTAGTGCCAGACTGTGGTACCTTGTACAAACCTAACAACATGTACCGTATTCCTACACCCAGCCAATATAATGTACGTACAACGTATGATCTATCTAACACGTTATCAACAAAGTAACATGCTTTTTTCTAGCTAATATCTGCTTGTTGTTGAACTAATTCCGCCAATATACATGTTGTATACTTAGTACTACTGCTAGTATCTACGAGGACGAATGTATAGACAGGACAGGTCACAATGTACATGTTAACTACATCAAACTAATCGAATATACAAAATCATATGCGTACAATATGATAGTACCCTGTGTAGTATTTCATACATTGTGTTGCTTTAATGCGATGACATTGCACAATATCGGTTTCAATCCTGTTATATGCACAAACAAATAATTCCTACGTAAAATAGTAGCTGTCAACCCATTGTTCCATATCCCGGCAACGATGAGTCAAGGTTTCAAGAAACATCTCATTATCTACTAAATAATTGAAGTATTGTTGTAACATCTTCTCCCAAATATTAATAACAGTAATATCATAAGTAGTTACGGACTGTAATCGTGTTTTATACACGCTGCAACCAAGAACAAGTATATTTGATCCTCTTGTCATGTGAGTACTTCAAGAAGTTATCAGTAGTCACCGTTGCCTGAAGGTTTCAGAACTCTCTAAGACATTCACGTGCAAAATCGACATGTATCTACGAGTTGGAAAAATCCCATCCTCCCCCTAGCGATTCATATATCAATCACATTGTTAAGAACAGACAATAGGAGTATTATTTGTCGATTTGGACATGTCGCAAATTCCAGATCCTACACTGACTGAATACATGGTCGATACAATGGTGTCAGAACATGTAAAGAATATATATTCTACTCAAGTTGTGGTTTGTCGTTCATTATTGTGTTGGTCGGTTTGCTGCGGTGGATAGGTTAAGTTCAACTGTCGGGTATGTCGAAATCCAAACATGAACGAAAAAGTTCGACACTCAACGAAACCAGCATTAATGGTGTTCAATAGATTATATACTGTGATTTTCTTGTATGTAGCAAATTTGTTTTTTTGTTTCGTGTAATAGTTTGCTGGACTAAATGTGAGAGTTTTAAATTTGATAATTGCTTAGCCTCACTTTCTTTGTTTCGTTAGCCTTGTTTAAGTTCACGGTCATAATAGTTCGAAAATATCTGTTGTTATCAACTCTAGAAGCCATACGCTGTGCATAAATGATTTTTGCCGAGATAATTAAATACATAATTCCAAGAATACGCGATAAAATTGGCATAAAAGTATTAAGAATGCGGTTTATGTTTTAACCGGCTGTATTATTACAAAAACAAATGGTATTGAAAACCAGTATTAATTTACAAAACACTTGAAATAGAAAACGAACACAAATAATTTGGACTGGTAATACTATTAAGCCGTGCTGCAGAATCAATACATGAGATTGGAACCTGAGTGATGGTCAGGCTTAAAAGCATTTCCAATGATATACAAATTGGTTTCCTGGCGTGTTTCTCTACATGTTTCTCACGTTAGCGCCTAGATATTCAGCTACAGTCTAAATCACGTGGTATTGGCCGATGCTTTATAAGAGCAATTGTCATGATATAAATGGGCGACGGACGCCCATTACGGTTGTGCATCTGTTCATTTGTTGTAATATTCGATTCTGTCCCATCGTCTATAACCTATTATGTATTTGGGCGTGGTGATATTTTCCCATCTGTCACGATCGTTGAGTGTAAATAAACAGCAACAATTGCTGTAGGTTCGTGGAATATCCTAGCCATTTGGTCTTGAAAAACGTGCTGTATATTTCATGACCTTGTGTCGAATTATGATTTTGATCAAATGTCTTTGTTGCTGTGTGTGAATGTCACATTCTCGATAGCTAACACAAGGTCGATGGAAGTGTGTGTAAACCACATGTATTGTTAGATTAATTTATTAGACATACGATACAAACAATTTATTTTTCACTATAACGTCATGTCTTTAAAACTAATGTCTTCTCTTACATATGATGTTCATATACAAACTTGCGTAATGATATGCAATAAAAGACTAGTTGGCAATAAACATCATATGGTATAGATCGCTTAATGTTGTTATTGCTGTCTTTATATCGATATTGGACACGCCTACTGTCATAAAAAAATATTTCTTAAGAATTATGTAAAACGTCATTTTGTAGGAAATCCTTGACAGCGTAGCATAAGAAGTATCAAACAGACTTTAGATGTTTGGTGTATCTTGGTGTGTCTTGTCTATCATTGACCCTCCTAATGGCGACGAGGGATAACCTGTATTTATGAGAAATGAAATGATAATTTTGTTTAACACCTTGTCATCTGATATTTACTGTTGTCTGTCGTCTACTTTATAATAAAATAAGACATGAAATGTTACATCTGTCGGATTCAATCAAAGATATGTCCCGATTATACCAGTAATGTTTTATATACAGAAAACAAAACAAGTAAAGTATATACTGGCAATTTATAATCATGCGAGTTCTTGGCATTTACGATATTGAAGAACATCCGTAATTGTTCTGATAAAATTCGACTGTCATAACAGCTATGGTCACAGAAAAGAGTACAGTTCTTACAGTTCATATAATGGTAATGGTCATAGTATGCATTTGATATGTAGTGTAGTTCTCTCTATTACCGTCTTGACATCAGACAATTAATCATACAGATATATGACATCAAGGCCATTTAGCTACCATAATCAAGTTAGTTTCATACACCTATCATTACATATACCTTACGTTTTGACAATGGTTCATTCAATATATATTCATATAGCTCATCCTGTTCAACAAATGTCTGACACTCGAGCTCACATCATGTTCATGAATTCTTAATCGATATAATTGGACCCAGTTTACATTTTTTGTAGACAATAAAAAGTCAGTCAGTAACACATGGAAAACCAATAAAATACATGAAACTGCTTAAACAACTGTAATAACAGCAATCATTAACACATTCACCTTTCCCTGTGAATTATCATCACACGAAAAGTGCCATTATCATCAGAATGTAATATGGTTGATAACAAGGAGTTAAGTCCACGTGCAGTAGTACAACAAGCTCGTTAAACATAACAACCAACTGACGTTAAGTCAATTGTTTCTTCTACATTCTACAAATTATACCAACTTTTTTATCAAATTCTCGCGAAGAACTTGCGATATATTACGAGCAATGTTCTCTGTCATTCACCACCTTGTAGCTGATTAGCCAATCTTACGATTGAATAAGTCTGTAAAAAGTGATAATTATATTTTATAATCGAGCAATTAAGGACAAACCTGTCGACAACACATTGTCAGACATCAACATGGCGGTAGAGTCTTGCCATAATTGTTTTAATAAAACAGGTATATTCATCTTCAATGTCTATCATATTGCATACATTACAATATTTTATAATGACAAGGGAAGCATATTTCACAAAAATAAAATTGTAAATAGAACGTTTGGTGCTTATCATTGTGAAATAAAACCAGGTAGGTACTTTTATGCAGTATTAATTTTATATTGATACGGATGTCAAACAATTCCTTGTAGAATTCAACAAATATTGCCAACGTCTCATCCACAAGAATTCGTCCTTGGCTCTGTAAGGATAATTGAAACAATTATTCAGACGTTATTTCTCACATAGTCCGTGGCATATGACGATCGGTTTAGCGTTTTAAGTCTTCGAAAATAACAAGAACTCGCATGTAAACAATATTGTCTATGTAATAGATTCTGCTACATTGTAGCCGGTGTGACACAGTAGTATGTCAGACTGCAGGTGCAGTCACATTACATACAATTTGTATATTATTATTTCATAAGTTGGACAGGATTTGTCTACGATTAGGGTGTTTGGCGAACACGTACCATGAAGCACACTAAATTGAGTGTATTCGTGTCGCATTGTACTATAAATGTAGTTTTGACAAAAGCAGAATAAGGAACAGGTACAATGTAGCGTTTATATGTCAAGTTGATTTTTGTAAGATTTGTTAGTATACTTTTGCAGACACACCCATTATCAAACATGCATGAGAACAAAGCTATATAATTAACAGTGTTTTAACAACCGCATACATCTTTATAGGACCATGTTCATGTAGGAACTGTGATGCTTTTAAGTTTCATGTTTCCTTGTTCATGTTTGTGTTTGTCATTTGCAACGAGTGCTTGTAGGCTATGGGTTTGGCTTCATCATATTTTCTTGAATATGCCTATAATTCATAAAATGGTCTTTTCTGATATATTGTTTACTGAAAGTAAATTTGAAGAAATGCAAATGTTTAATAAATGGATGCAGTATAAACATTATCGCTTCAAAAACTCATTAAGACAACGATTTTACCCTCAGCAACGGTTTTGTCCCAAACTTTCCTAAAATACACGACGAAGAGTGACGAGTTTGATGTATGATTGACATAAGATAAAATGTACTACATGTAGAAACCAATACTCTATATGTAGATGTGACTGTTATGGTGTATGTATGGACATAAAACACCGGAAATTACAGAAATATTTCCAGGCAGACAGAATGATGTGCTGAGATATGTTCAACGTTAATAACTTATTGGGAAAGCGCTTAATGTCATATGTTACTATAAAGAATAGATCATTTCTATAGCTGTTACATGATATGACAGTGCCTTCAATATACGACTTGTAGTTGATGTTGTCAGTAATGGACTAATAATGCTCTTATAGCTAGAAAACTAATTTATATAAAGAGTAATTTATCATACAGGGGTTGACAGGAAGGGACTATATCGTGTCTAGTATGATCAATGGTAGATTAACACGAACGTATTCCAGTGCCAAGACTCAAAGTAATGTTTCTATTCTGTTGCGATCTGGAATACAGTTCCGATTAAAGCTCCGCTTGTCCGTTTATGGGCTATAAACGTATGTTAAGAGCAATAAATCTGGCCAGTTGAAAAGAACAAAATGTGAAATTTGATATCTCGTTTTACTGGAAAATAGACAATATGACAAAATGGTTATTTTACAAAACACTCTTCATTCTCAATACATGTAATAATTATGCTTAAGTCGCCTAATGTTTAATACATCAACCAGCAACTTCAATAAAAACCCAGTAAGTGAGTTCAATCATGTGTAGTGTCCATTTAAAGCCAATACCTCCTGAAATGTAAATGATTTCAATACAATGATATTTTTTGTGTAATGTCGATATAAAATATGTATGCATCTAGATTTCCTAATGCGTTTTGGCTTAATTCTTGAATGTTATTTGTGTCTTTTTATTTCTCCTCTTTATTGAACTTCTTTTTTTTGTTCTTCGTCTCATGACTTTGCTTGACATCACACAAAAGAACACATCATTACAATTCTTTAACATAAGCTGATATGTCTTAGTGGCAAGTTTATTGTATTGACACGGTTAGCTTTGGGCACTATACACTACTTTGATAAACGTAGACTATGTATCTATGAATTGAGAGCATGACTCATTTTTTCAATTATTGTAATTGAAAGTGATTTTAAATCAACTCCCCATCCAATATAAAACAACTATACACAATAAGGGTCCAACAACATTTTTGCTTACTTTGCTATTCTTGTAGAATCACAGACAATACTGATTATTGCAACACAAGTTCGTTACTTCAGCCTCAACTTATCCGTATGTTATTGCAGTTTCTTTGCTTGAAACTTTCACAAACAATTTGCATCTTAGACGTCCATATGTCTGCATAAGCCGATCCTTCTTGATGTTCTTCATTTGATATTTCGGACATTTAAAGTGGTAAGGAATACATTTGTACTGAATTCATTAATTTTGTCTCGGAATATGTGAGATATGTAGATTGATGTCATAAAGCCATGATTGGTTGTTGATCCATGGGAGATCGTCGGCAGTAAGATATGAATGCAGCGAGAAATTCAAATACAGACAAGCACGCTTATGCAGAATTTTAATACTTAGACGATATTCAATAACCGATCCAGAATAGTCGCCAACATCAAGCGGTTACCTTATAAGTAATGATCTAGCTAGTGGTTTTCTTGACAGATGAATTTGTGGAACGGAGTAAAAGTAAAGTTGCAGGAATAAGATTATCAAACATTAAATAGTGGGTGAAGACAACATCATGGCAACCCAAAGGATGCACTAGTACGACGATTAAAATCAACTACACTGTACTTAATGACGAACGCGATCAATCATAGCGGACAGAGATTGTGTCAGGCGACGAAATATGTACAGACAGGAGTAAGAATGGAAACAGAGTAAAGGAAAATACCAATCGGCATTTTTATTGTAAAAAATGAAAATATGCACATTATATGTAACTGTATCGAGCACTTATGTGACTCGGTACAAACATGTAAAAGCCTTAACGTTGGCCAACAATACATGCTGACACGCTTAATCAATTTGAGTGTGTGGCTACATTTCACTTCCGTGTCTTAGTTGATTGGGGATAGTATGATTGTAGCAAAACAATGAAAGGTGTTATGTATTTTTCGTCTGTAATATCTTTAAGATTATGTACAATATTTTACTTATGATTCACATTTTCCTCTGGTTATATTTTATGATACATTGAGTGTACATTTTCGAGTAAGTTTATTCCAGATACACGTTATTTACAAATCAGCCAACAACAAATATTTGTACAGCAAGCACCGAGTAATGTAATGATTGGACCGAAAACCAAAATAAGTTTTCGAATGTTCGAAATTCATTATTTTAATATGTTTGAATATTCTTTCGATTATCGATGTCAATGTATTCGTTCATTTGTAAAGGTCGTGTTGAACAAAAGTTCCATTTCCGCTCTAACGTAAAGTTACTTGATATTGCTTTCTGAACCGATGGCCTATCAAACACGCAATCAACAATGTAAACACTATTTATTCTGACTAATATATGTTTGTTGTTGAACTATTTCCGCCTATATTACATGTTGCATAATACTGTATAATACACTCTACGAGGACGAATATATAATGACATTTTGTACATAGACGCATTTGCTACAACAAACTGATCTTATAAACGAAATTACGTATGTCGTTCCTCGTGTGTTGCGATAGTATCCGAGTGGTCGCAAAAAAGTACAAACAAATTTTCTGCCGTCTAGTGGTTTACGTCTACATATTAATGTCGATATTTAGTATTTTCGTAATCGCAATGGTTCCATGGAATACTTTTTTATATCTGAAAAGTTACCGCTACTTTTAAAACATGAATGGCAGAAACACATTTTAGCCACGATCGTCCAGTCTATGTGACACACATAGGACCGGTAACTTTTATTCTTTGAATATAAACTGAGCACAACAATATACAGTTTATTTGATCCTCTTTTCACGTGTACTTCAACAAGTTGTCAGTTGTCGACGCTTCCTGGGGGATTCAGAACATCCTAAAACTGTGACGTTTACAATTGCCAATGTATCTTATGAGTTTGAGAAATTCCACACGCCCCCAGCGAGTAAAGTACGGGCATTTATACATCACTAAATATCCTTGCGGATTGATGTTCATTTATCAATTTATACATGCTTCTGGTGGTTGTTTTCCTTGGCAACAAAAATATTCACGACGATTCATACATCAATCAAGTTGTTCGGAACAGCGAATGAGAGTATTATTTGTTGATTTGGACAAGCTGCAAATTCCAGATCTTCCACTGACTAACTACTACATGGTCGACAAATAGTGGCAGAACTTGTCAAGCAATATCTACTTCGCTCGAGTTGTGGTGTGTCATTCAATATTCTGATTGACTAAATTAGTGCGTTGTAAACTGTGATAGTACATGTAATCTGAATATCACTACAAGTAAGTCCATGCTAATACACAGGTGGCAGTATCAGTGTTTGGTCCGCAAACGATTAAATAAAATGATAAAAAAATATATAAAAATGTCCGTACTGAACTAATATACTAACATTATCAAGGTATAAAGCGTACTATATGTCTATATGCGAAAGATTGTGGAACATTTCATCTCGTTGTTTCAACATAAAATACGGGCGCTGAAGAAAAATTGCTATACAAGTCATTCAAATAAACTATAAGGTATTAATTCTTACCGAAAATCTCGTCCAATTGTATCTTATAACTGCGAAACAGCAAAACAGTGTTTACTTTCGTTATTTAACTTCGCTCAAGGTCATTTTATTTATGCACTGGTTACCCGCTGCGCTCACAGTATCGTAATAATTGTTAGGAACCAAGCCTATTGTAAGATGCAATGTTCCACAATCTTTGGGCATAAACATATACTACGCTTTATACCTTATAGTGTACAGGGAGTTAGATAGACAATCGATATATATACGGTCCATGTAATGTATTAGCTCAGTGACGGATTTGTTCTTTTTCTTTTCCAAACACTGATACTGCCACCTGTGTGCTAATACATATTGTCGTAGAGTAGAGTTTGTGATACCGCATACAAATTCTGCAATCTTGAAATCACTCGATTTCAGCATCAATCTTGTTTGATTGGGCAACTTTAACGTGAGCTACCAAATGCATGAATTGCATATGTACTGTTACTGGCTAACGCACGTGCCTGCATATACATATAAATGAGGTGTTTGAGGTAACATATCTATTTACACAAAACTTTATTCGATTACCATCCTATCAAGTTGTACCATGTCCTCACTGTGCAATAACTCGAAATATGTATTACATTCGGTAACAATTTATTCAATTAAAACTATAAGGAAAGGTATGACAATTTGAGTTTTCAGGATGGCACTTGCCTAATTCTCGAATACATGTACATTTGTACATTTTATAGCAAAATTTAAACGTTCCCGAAGCTTACTGATGTTAATCAAATCAAGCTAGCCAGTGGGACTAATTAAATTGTTTACAATTCCACAAATCAGCGAGAAAATTGGCATAAAATATTCAAGAATGCGGTTTATATTTTAACGGTCTGTATTATAAGTGTTGGAATCAAGGGCTAATTTACAAAACACTAGATATAGAAATCGTACACAAGGAGTATGGGCTGGAAATGCAATTAAGCCGTACTGCAGGATTAGAATGTGCGTGATGGTTAGGCTTAAAAGCATGTTCAATGATATGCATAGTCGTTTCCTGTCTCGTTTATCAACATGTTTGTTATGGTCAATTGAAACTAATTCCGGAATATGTACGGTCATCGATGTTTCTCTCAAAACCTTGACATTCGACTCCGAACACTTCAAATCGCGTGATATCGGCCGATGGTTTAATGATAACATGGTCATCATGTGAATGAGCTACGAGTGTCCATTGCTGTTCTACTTGTTCATGTCGACATTTACTTCCCGTTTTGCTATTCGTCTACTTCAATACTCCTTTAAGTATTTTGGTATGGTGATCTTCTCTCGTCCGTTGACACTTCAATTTGAATGTGGTGATGAACTGCAACGATTTCTTTATGTTGCTTGCATCTTCTAGCACATCGGTCAGTGAACCGAAATTTCTGCCTGTCAATCCAGATTGAATCAGATTTGTAACTTATATTCATTGACTTTGTGTCATGTTGTGATTTGATTGAATGTCTCTGTTGCTATGTGCGCATATCTACTTTTATATTTCTCACAATAACGTCGTGCCTTTAAAACTAATGTTTTCTGTAACATACGATGCCCATATACAAACTTGAGTAAAGAATTACAGCAACAGACTAGTTGGCAATAAACACAATATGGTATAGATCGCTTAATGTTGTTATGTGTTATTATTGTCAAAATGATATGAGGAAATCGGATATGCAAGGCAGCACTTGTCACAGGGCTTCAGTTTCCACTTGCGTGGGGGTAGAGCAAGAGTCGTTATGAATCAACAACAAAACTGTATATGTTTACTCGGATCTATTGCACCTCCAAACTGGATCGATGTATCTCTGCATCATCTACAATTAATTATAAATACAATCAAATACTAATATATAAACCATGGATTATCTGATTACTAAAATTAACATGTGTTAAGTTTACTAAATATATATGTCTATTTGTGATTATAACGTCAGTACATTGTATTTTGATCTAAAGTATTCGGTTGATTGATGGTGCGCTGACGGACAAAGGACAAAAAGATAATCAATCGGGCGTTACTATTACTTACTCGTATTGTTAATATAAAGGAGATCTATTATATTAAATAATACATAAGAAACATACATTACAACAATATAAAAACAATTTAGTTACCTGTCAGGTTTTAAATAAAAAACCTACAAAATTGCTTTATCAACAAAGCTTCATAGTATTCTTTTAATGCCGGGCGAATAAATAATAATTGGTTTAATTATTACACATCTTTTGGTCAGACGGTAACAATGTTTGCAAGTTCTGAAAAAAACGGTTAATGAAGGAGTAACAAATGTGACAGATAGAAAGATGAACATTTTCTGATTTAAAAATTAACTATGGGGTTCAAGGGGCTGAATTTGCCATATTATGAGATCATTTTGTCGTTCAAAGCTGGCAAAGAATCTTAATATTTTCCATCTAGGGTACCAATCAATGTATTGTCTTTACACTAAAGACAAAAAATTATTCCTGGTCATCAAAAACATTGTTGCTTCTCTGTTCTGCAAGTTGTCTTATGCAGGCAAGTAAATGGGGGAAAACTCTCTGTCTCCAGACTTTTGGTGGACATTGTATATATTGAAAGGTTAAGTTTAATATGAATGTTAATAAGGGTTAGATGTCACTAAATATTAGGTAAGATGTTACTTAAGTTACTACTATTTCTAAACTATCGAAAACTACCTATACTGACTAATACTTCGATATTCAAAGACATTGTCATAGCAAGCTTTCACTATGCATCACGTATTATAGTTCGTTGTATTATTGTATTGGTGTCGGACGAATGACCACACAGTCATAATTAAATATTGAGAAGAACGATAAAACTAAGGCGATTTAGCCATCACAATCAGTTTTTAGATTTCATACCAATATTGGTATATGTACCTTACATATAAAAAGTATACAACTGTTCATTCAATACAATCATTCATATACTCACCATATTGAACAAAAGTCAGACATTCGAGCTCGTAAAAGTACACAATGGTTCATTCAATGCAATCATGCATATACTCACCATATTGAACAAAGTTCAGACACTCGAGCACCTAAAAGTATACAATGGTCCATTAAATACAATCATTCATATACTCACCATAGTGAACAAAGGTCAGACACTCTCCTATCATCTTCATGTATTCTAACTCAGACATAATGGTATCCAGTTTACATTCTTGGTAGACGATAAAGAGTCACAAACACATGGATATCCAATAACGTACATGAAACAGCTTTAACAACTGTCATAACAGCAATTATTAACACATTTATATTTTCCTTTGAATTTTCGATGCGTTATTTTATCTTACGTACAGTGCCATTACCATCAGAATGTAATATAGTTGATCACAAGGAGTTAGGTCCACGTGTATTTGTACAACAGCCTCGTTAAAAATAACAACCAACCGACATTATGTCAATTACTTCGTCGGTATAGTGTCGGTAGGTCTCAATTCTACAAAATGTATCCAATTTTTATCAGGATTTCGTCAAAAACTCGCAATATTTTACGAGCGTTGTTCTCTGTCATTCACCACCTTGTAGCTGATTATAAGTTTGTAAAAAATGATAATTATATTTTACATTCGAGCAATTAAGGACGAATCTGTCGACAACACCTTGTGAGACATCAACATGGTGGTAAATTCTTGTCAAGTTTGTTCCACTAAAACAGGTGAATTCGTCTTCTATGTCTATCATATTGCATATGTTACAATATTTTATGATGACATGAGGAACATATTTTACAGAAATATATTCTGAAATATAACGCTTGTTGCTAATCATTTTTAAATAAAACATGGTAGGTAATTCGTGTCAGTAAGCATTATATTAATATGGGTGTCATACATTTTATCTGCAAATAGAGTAATAATTGCTAACGTCTCATCCTCAAGAATTCGACCTCGCCTCTGTGTGGAATATTGATGCAAGGTGCATTCACATCACAAGCAGACTCTGTATATTACTATATTATTAAAGGGGAAATGATGGGTGACTAAGACGCGGATGGTTGGTAAATACGTAGACAATGAAGGACATTAGATCCAATCTATATATGTGATGTTCTTCAATTCACAGTTTTCATAAAAGAATAGTAAGTAAGTTTATAAGAGTGATTTATAAGTACAGTTTTGTATACGATTTGTATTACATTTCTGTAGACACAACCATTATCAATCAAACATGTATGAGAGCAGGGTTAGTCAACTGACAGTGCTTGAGCGCCGGCATAATAATACATTTTTATAGAACAAAGTTTATGTTAGTATTTTGAAGCTAGGTTTAGTTTTATCTTGTTTATGCTTGTGTTTGCTTTTTGGAACGAGTCTTCGTAATATACCTTCTCGTGCCGTTCGAGCTATGCTGTATCTGTCCAGGTTTTCATTATGTTTAACTATTAAAATATATAAAATACAAGAAACTCTCATGCAATAACATTATACTGCACAATACTCAACACTTAAATGTAATACAACGTTAAATTGCAATAACACCGCTAAGAGTGTAAACGTTAACCATCACAATTTACTCCAAACATACTGAGGCAATAATTAACACTAATAGTATGCCCTTTGTTAATAAATTGCAATATGTTACTGAAGTAGGATTTGACAAAAATTGCAGGTTTAATAAATGGGTGCAGTAATATTGTCGCTTTAAACACGATTGTAACACGTTAGGGCAACGGTTTGACCCATAGAAGATTTCATAAACTGTTTTGTCTCAAACTTTTCTTAAATACACCTAATCATAAGTGCTGAGTGTGATGTATGATTGGCAGAAGATACTAGAAACCAATACTCTATATAGATGTTGACGTTATGTTATATGTATGGACATAAGAAACTAACCGGGAATTACAGAAATAGTTCTAGTCAGAAAAATGATGTGTTGAGGTAGGCCCAGCGTTAATAACTTATAGGGAAAGCGCTTAATGTCATATGCCACAATAAAGAATAGATTATTTTATACAGCTTTTAGATGATATGACAGTGCAATCGATTCACGACTTGTAGTTGATGTTGTCAGTAATGGACTAATATTGCTCTTATAGCTAGAAAACTAATTTCTATAAAGTGTAATTTATCATACAGGAATTGTCAGGAAGGGATTATATCGTGTCTAGTATGATCAATGATAGATAAACACGAACATATTCCTACGATAAGTCTCAAAGCAATGTTTCTATTCGGTGACAATCTAAAATACAGTTCCGTTTAAAGCCTCGCTCGTCCGTTTATGGGCTATAAACTAATGTTATGAATAATAACTCTGCACATTTATTATTTTAGAGAAGAACAAAATGTGAAATTTGATATCGTATTTTACTTGAAAATTGAAAAATGACAAAATGGTTATTGCAGAAAACGTTCATGGTAAGGTCTTTCTGAATAAATGTTATAATTATTTTTGAGTCGTCAAATGTTAAATTCCTCATTCAACAACGAGAATAATAGCCGAGTAAGTACTTCTAGTCATAAATATTATTTTAAGTGTCAACAATTTATGAAGCCATTCAAATTCAAGACCTCCTGCAATGTTATTGATTTCATTAACATGTACATGTTTGTGTGTTTGTTTGTTTGTTTGTTTAAGATACTCGTACATGCTATAGCATCTCAAAGTTCAAGGATTTGCCTCAATTAATTGATACGAATATACTACATGTGCATGTTCACTTATAGAAAACATAAGGTAACTTTCAATACCCTTAAAATGCTAGTAAGTTTACTTAAACTAAGCCTAAAAACATTAATTACTCAACGAACTCGGAGTGTTTTTAAAAGCCCGACAGTTTCCTTTGTAACTTCTTTCTCAAGAAAAGAATAAAGACACAGAAATGTTTCATGGCATCTATTCCTAGACGTTATTAGCAAGAAATACGCATTCTGTTATATTTGCAGACAGTTACTAAGGCAAAAACAAATTAATTTTGTGGTTCTGGTACATGCTTAAAAGAACATTTAGGAAGGTAGATAATATATGATTTACTTTTTTAATTAATTAATGGTTATACGTACCTTATATGTACCTTAAATCATGGACCAGCGACTTACAGCAAAATGTCAGTATATTATTTTAGAGTAGGTAGAAATGAGAAATGGAAGGTATTGGACGAACGTTATGGAGAAGACTGCGTTATGGAGAATACTGCAAGAAATAGGACGAGGCGAAGGAATTTCATCATTTGCCAATGTTCCGGCCCCAGAAAATTGTCCAAACTAGGCATAATTAGGGATGCATGAAAGGGAAGGGTACGAAAATCACGGTATCATTTTATGTTTGCCTAACCGACATGTATGCAATATATGGAAGCGCTAATGACTCACACCATGAAAGGATTAGAATAGAGCGATCAACATGAATGATTAATCGTACATTGTCTGTGTAATTATTTAGCCCTAAATAAGGAAGAAACCTGTTGATTGCTTCCCAAACATCAGCACAGGGAATTACTGTAACAAAAGATGATATTGTAAGGCCTCGCAACGGGAGAGAATGAAGGTAAATTGAATGATATTGGAAGCCTTGATGGTATTGATACGGCTTCGTTGATGGAGACTGGGAGAGAGAATTTTGTATTGTGTTTTCACGATTATATATAATAGTCACTGCTAGATGTCCGAGATATTTGCAAGGGATGCTGGGCAAATATAAAGTCGTCTGCGGAACAAAATTCACAATAATCCGCTTTTTTTCTCTATCGCGTATTTGGGTAAACACAATGATACCCCGAGTACAGTAGCCGCGTATTGTTAAACATGTGAATGAATACATTAATGCATAGTATCATGGAAATTAATTTTACTGTGTATGCAATATTAATTTTATATGACGAATTCCATTTAAGTTCAGTTAAATCATAAAGTAAAAATGTTTCTATTTGTGTGTCACATATAGCTTCGAATGATCAATAAAAAAATTGAAAAACACCAAGAATCAAATGATCGTTAAATATAACTCTATTTATGAAACCGAACCGACTCATCGTCCTTCAATATCTTTATATATAACATTACAATGTTCACATCCAACCAAACAACGCGCCACAAGTAAATCATCCAGTGAACACTCTCTTTTAAAGACGTAGTTGTGACGTTACTACGTGACGTCAGAACACACGTCCGGTTTGTGATAACCCAAATAAAGTTGTAAGTTTCGTGTTTTTATTATCATTCTTGTGTAAAACAACCATTGTAATAGTGTTCATTGAGATGTAGTATATTACATATATTAGAATAACATGTTTTAAAATAACTAGAAAAGCAATTAATCTTATAGAAACTTTTTAAAGTATAATTATCAAGACTATTGAAGGAATTGGAAAACTAGATTTTGCAGTATTTTTAGATATAATCTAATAAAACTACTTTAAAGAAACTAATGGCACGTTGAAACGTATAGAATTACGTATAATTTCTATTTTAAAAATTATATATTTGTAAGAAAATACATAATTAAAGTTATTCTATCAGCACTTAAGAAGTTGAAGACCTAGACAATCAACATTATTGTTTCTAAATTCGTGCCATTTTGTCATAACTTTAAAGTAACATGTATTTCTTCACACTTTTTATATAAGAATAGTGGTATTTTGAGTCATATATCATCTACAGATTATGCAGAATAGTTTTAATACATCTTACATGCTCTATCTTTTACGTTAAACATCTTTTTATTTCCATTAAATTTGCTAAAATATTTCACTGCAAACCTTACTGCTCAGGTTCTTTAGAATAAATTTTAAAATATAAATTTTATTGAGAAGTTATAGCATCGTGATTTAGGTACAATCGTCTTTCTTTGATATCAATGAGATATATTTTACATAATTTGTATTATACTACATTTCTGTGATGTTGTTTTTATCAAAGTCCATCAAGAAATGTATATCAAATATTATTTATTGAGTTTCTTTATCCTCGCCACCGGATAATCCATATGGGCGAGGCCCCGAGAAGAGTTTTAGTATTTTTAGTTTTTTGGGGGGGATAGTGCATGATACAGAAGACGCCCCAATTACAGAAGCATCCCTGGTTATTTTACATGCCAGTGTATAGCACCATACATGGGACCTCGGTTTTAAGTCTCATCCGAAAGACTATTAGTAATTTTAGTTTGCCAGCCCGGGATCCGAACCCTATATCAAATAGCTACTGTACATGTATTTGTAACAAGTTGAAACAAGCTGATAAAGTAATACTACAAGCTTACATATATTTAATTTATACCATACGAATATAGCGCAGGTCTAAATAAGGGCAGACCCCTTACTGGGGCCTCTGATTGTCGATCTGATTATGTGTCAAAAACATTTGAATAATTTGAAATATAACTTCAGGGTGCATAAAGACAGATCGGTAAAGGTGATGGTTTCATATAGATGACAAATTATCCATAACCACAATTGTACTACCCACATCATTGTAACATTCTATCTTATATGCAAACCAGTCCTGCTGGGAGATAAATGATACTAGGGTTGACAACTACACAGTATGAAGTCAATGTTTGTGTCGGAAATATGTCTCCATGTACAATTCAGGTCATGTATTATTTTCTGTAAAGTTGTCTTACATTTGACTTTTCTGACATTCCTTAGTGTTTTAAACTAGGACACATACCGGGGTTGTTGTGCCTCATTTGCTCGCCGTTTTGACATATGTTTGTGTTTTGGCATTGCTGAGGGTAGTTGTGTCGTTGTGTTTATGATTTCTGTGCTCGGCTGGTTAAGTTGAGTGCTACCTTACCTGTCAGATTTCTCATACCTTTATACGTTTCCCGCCACTTAGACTTTTTCAACACGTCAAATCAGATTGCTAATGTGTGTCAACTGCTCAAATCAGTTCCGTGTACTTGAACATACAGACAAAAACACAACTTGGCATTTACAATCAAACGGAAGTGAAGAAAAACCACAGCAAATGCAATAACAGTGTAATAGCAGCAATTTACATGATCATAAATCAAGGAATAATTTGGCTCTTTTAACGCTAAATTTAACCCCAACAGATAAACAGTTCATATTCAAACATAATAGCAACATAGGAGCTCAATTTATAAATGACATGATGTTTGATTTTCCGTGACCGAATCACTAACGCTGACTTGTGTGTCAAAAACTTCCATCGCGAAGTAATTACCATGCATTTAAAATTGCACCGCTCAAATCAACTTGTCAACAATAATCAAGGTCTTTGATATTTATGTGATTTTTAGCTGTCGGTAATTGTTAAAGCCAAGAATATTATCTTCTTACGGCTCTAACCACGCATAAAGGTTGACTAATCTTCGGATGTATTTATGTTAAACGATATTCTCTACGAAACAGACACAGAAAGGTTCATATGAAGCGTATTGGTTGAGAGACGCGAAATTAGCAATCTGACTGTTTGTTTCTTGTATTTATAAATACCACCACAGCCTTGAACTTCCAGACATTATGCCATGTTCTATTTACTTCATGTGCATTTAACAACGTAAAACTGCATAACTGCATTTAAAAGATCGTGTATTGGATAACATTCAATAAAACTGTGATCGGACTGCGCTTTGTTTAGCGGTGGTGTTTCTGGCTGGGGGGGGGGGGGTGTTGGTCGATCCTTAACTAGAACCTACTTCACGTTGGAAATACGTGGGATAGTGGAAGCCCTCTACTGACCTTCTCATTGCCATTGTATGGATACAAAGGTATTCATTGGTCTTCACTCTCCACATGCTAATATATGCATATGTTTATTGTCCGTCATATCGTAAATTAATACTCAGTACATATGTGCCAATAGGGTGGGGCAAGCGTTTTGAAATTGCTCGTGTTTCGTATAAGTGAAAATACCCTGTTTATAAAAAGGTCTTAATTCGCCTACTTAACGGTATATCACTATCTTTAACAACTAAATGCACCTATTTATATCTACCAACGATTTTTTCAATCATGCGTTTAAGTGAATTTGGGGAAATTTAGCTCATATTGAATTTCAAGTTTATGACCATGGTGGTCGGAAAAGTCGAGATTATGTCAATATCCCGATGATCAACACGAACACTTGAAACTCGAGTCCAATATCAAAGGTTGGGGACAAACAACCGTTACAATGTACATAAGTGGTGGGTGGGGTAACAAACTATCTCACTCAGATTTCAATTTAGATATTTAATTGTCATCTCGGGTTAACAATAGAGCAAGATTGTCCCATAAACGAATCATTAATCTTCTCATGTCAATGACCTCTGTATGGTTTACAAGTCTAACTCTACGCTTGACTTGTGTTTTGATGGTGTGAGAGTATTTCCGACAGTTGGGACTTCTAAGCGTCTCAGTAACAACAAAATGTTGCCGAACAACTATACAATATTTTGTTTAAGGCCTGAAACTAGTAGTTGATGAGTATCAGCAGCTCAGTGGATAGCGTGTCTGCCTACATATCCGGCGACCCGGGTTCAAATTCTGGTGGGGCACACAAACGACTGTCATATTTCAGCAGAAAGCTGACTGGATAATAAAGGCTATGCTCAGCATTTCAAAAGAAGATGCGCTTTGTAATTGTCTTGATTTGAAGATATGAAGAGCGGTTTTCCAATGAACTTTGTTTTCAATCACCGCTTATCTTACAGCATTATTGTTCTTGCTTCAATTATTTGCAGTTCATGTCAACGCTGTAATCTAAATAACTATATTCTGTGTCAATTTGACTACATTATGTGTCGATTGGATAACATATAGGCCCATTTGAAATAGAAATATGACATCTGACGACCTTTTGGAAAGACTGGTAACAGAAGGTTTCTGAAATAAAACTATGTTGACAACACGTCTGATGTTAAATTACAATGCAACACATTGTTATAATATGGGCTTTCGTAGTATACAAAGTGTGTCCGTACAATAGTGTGGATGTAAAGGCAATTGTTACTTACTTCATTTCAAATTGATGTGAATACGAAATCGAGACTTTTGAACTTTAATTCCACGAACATAACAACCACTTAGTACAGTTCGATTTCTATAAGATTAAGCTAGAAAGTATGACGAATATCTTTTTTTCTACATGAACATCTTTACATTCGATAAAAAGCCTCTTATAATAAAGTTGAACGTTTCGACTGACATATGAATTAGATTCTGCTTCATAAAAATCGAACTGTTGACGTTTTGGGCAGCAGGATAAGATTCCATGATATATTGAAGGGAATTTGGAGTAGTGGGTATTACATCAGTAATAACATGTTATATGTGAATATCTACAGAACGCAGAAGTGTGCGACATCTCATATGTTTGATTCATTGCCTCTTTTATCATTCAAATTAAACTTTGATTATAGATCACTCCCTTTGGGACAGTTTGACAACTTTATAGTTTTAACATGAATTACACTGGAGGCTGTGACATTGAGCAAATCTATGATTACAAAGTAACTCCTATAAGGTTAAAATGTCTATCTTGCATAAATGCAAACCCTGCAGAACTGAAACATCAAATAGAACGTAAAACTCTAACAGCACAACCTAAATCGCACAAGTTTATTGGAACGAACATTTCACGGAGCGAGTGACGTTATGTGATAAGTTTTAACTGTCTATCATATACGAGCAAACCCTGTAAAATCTGCAACATCAACTAATACACTAGACTCTTACATAACACAACAACAAACCCACTAACAGAATACAATTGTTTCACATACATAAATAAACAGTAAATAACTGCTTAAGTCTTATGTGATGCGTTTTCATCTATAAGTTACCTTGCATTAGACAGGTATTTTATCGAACTATTGTAGAACCTCATCTCAATCATCATGTTACATGTTTGATGCCTCGTAAGTTTACAGTCTGCATAGGTCGATTCATACTGCATTTTACCTTATACGTGTATTCTATCAAATGTGTGTAATATTGCAATACCGTTTTAAAATCTCCAATCACTTGTTTAATGTATTTCGCAAACTTTGTGGCCGGTCTCACTCTAGGATTCATACCTTAAAATGCCGCACTGAAAGAATTACACTCTCTATAGTGTGTAATCTACTATGGAACTGTTTGGTCTTACTAATTAAGCAATTTGACTTAAATAACATCCCCATGCTTCACGTTATGTAGTCATTGTTCTCGTAGAATTG
Source organism: Spisula subtruncata (assembly GCA_963678985.1). Taxonomy (NCBI): domain Eukaryota; kingdom Metazoa; phylum Mollusca; class Bivalvia; order Venerida; family Mactridae; genus Spisula; species Spisula subtruncata. Next base: position 1,381,265 of record OY787660.1, on the reverse strand, counting down.
ATTTGCGTTAAAATTTCTTAGACAGTTAGACACGAGTGAACTTCCTTGATGCTGGGTTCATACTGTAATTGGTTGCTTTAATTAATAACTTACGACACACCTATTTGGCCGGCTAGCTTTGGTTCAACTAAAATAGCGGATTTATCTAGACACAGAAATAAGATTTCTATTTTTGTGTTGTTTATTCAGTTTGAATGAGGTTTCCGTCTCTGTCCAACTCTTCGCTACCTAATGAATATTTAAATGACACCATGTTACTGATCAGAGTGCAATGACCGGATAAATTGCTGAAACTTAATCACTTACTTACTTGCCTTCACTCTACACAGTCACGTCAGTATCTGCTATGAATGAGGTGGTCCGTTTCATGTCATCAACATCTCCATAGAGTTTCTGATGGAAAGTTGATTCTTGAAGCGACATTCTTTTTCGCTTCTGGTTGTGACGATTACATCGATGGAGGATATGTTCTGCTGTCTGGTCTTCTGTGCCACAAGGACAGGTAGGTGACAGGGCTAGTCTGTACTTTTTTTGTGCATTGTGTTGATTATATCCCGATCGAAGCCTCACCATTACAACTTCTTCCGCCCTACTTAGGAGATGATTTGCATTAGCCTCTTGTCCCGGCCTGGTAAGTGATTTGATGATCGTAATTTTCTCCTATTAGGTTGCTTTCACAGGTGATTGCTATGACTGGGCACCTCGATTAGCTTGTTGGTCAGCTTCTTCATTTTCGTCCACTCTACAGTGTGCTGAGATCCACTGGAGGGTCACGCTTAGGTAGTATCTGATTATTTGCAAGGCTTTAGCTAGATGTGATACCTTGTTGTTGGTCACGAGTACAGACATGCCATCTGTCTTATAGACTACCGAGCTGACAACTTCTGTCGAGTCTTTGATTATAGACATTGTCTTCATGGGCGCTTCTGTCCAAGCTCTGTAGTTACTACATTGCATTCATGTTGCTGTGGTGTGTGTCTCTTATCCTAGAAGGGTGTATGTTGACGATAAACTGTTGATAAAGGCAACCCTGTGCTATCTTCAACGTTGTTACCCTGGCAGACGCCTAATTAATATTAAACCGATTCTTAGAATGATTTAGTTACACGTGGTAAGGTTTATTACATTTCCACTAATTCTCATTTTAGGCTTTGAAATATCGGAGAACATCTCAACATCTTGCAAATAAACAGAAATACATTTATTGAATTAAATGCTGTCGAAGTGGTCGATGCATTATGCAAATTTGATATGTCCGCAAATTTTATTCTGAAAATACAATAGTAAGAAACCTAAATCTTTAATACCAATAAATTACATTCCATAATTGGCAGATATACTTCTGCACGCCTGGAGGAAATGTTGTCAAAATGCATTTTTGTCATTTACATGTCATTATTTAACTGACGTTTCCGACGAATTATGTGGGATTTTCTCTGGATTTAATTTGGATCGCATAAAGTCTTGGAGATATTTGACTAGTCAAAATGTCAGCTTAAACCTTTTCAGGAATAAATGACATGTCATACTAATCACTCTCCTACCTTTTGAACTTCTACAGGACCTTAATAAGAATTTCCAAGGACGACAATACCCGCATCAACACATTGTTTCCATGTTCCTTGGTTTGCAAGCACTGGCTAGTAATAACCGAAACACTGGCACTGTTATGAACTGATATATAAGTCGGAATTGTAGAATTTGATTCTAGACCGCAACATAACAAACTAATTGCTAGCGTATTACATGGTAGTTCTTCTAGATGCACACGGAATATACTACTATAATATCTCCACGGTTTGGAACTCCGTGTGACTGGTATAACTCCCGTGATTGGTGTTGATCGTCTAAGCAGAGTCTGGAATAGTTGGTACAGTGTCAATATTGTATGACAGGTTAGTCTCTATATACAAACTGTTCACGACGGAAAACTCAGTTAGCAGCGGTACAAGGTTGTAACAAAACGCGACAAATATATATTATTTCCAATATTGAATGACCTTAAGAATGGAAAATACATTGACAAATTCATTCACCTAATCTTTTAAATAAGTTATAATGTCTATTTAGACTAAATTGTATACCTCTATAGTGACTTGTCAGTACTTTGTATGATTTCCCTCGAAGCTGATCTAATTATGCTGTTTGTGCATGTATAAATATGGTGCGTTACTAAGTGTGTGGAATGATTGACCGTCACATTGGCGATGTTGCTGACACTTGCACTAAGATAGGAATATGGCATATCTGTATATGGAACATGTTGCAGTGATCCGACGGTATACCTTCAACGTATATATTGATTACCACGAATCGTTTGTTAATATGTACCAGACAATGTGTGTTCCATTCCTGGATTTGTTTGATTTGATAGTTAATACACTGGTTAATAAATATATAACTCATTTCTCCCCCCAACTATCCCATTGTTCGTTTATTTAGTCAGTGTCACCGTCTTAGAATGGTATTGTATGTGTCTCTAGCTAGTTTCCTGCCTTATTGAATAATCGTTCTAAACCACAGACTCTGTGACAGGACTGGCCATTCTTTGCCCACAACCCCAGTGGTTAATAAAAACATTAGTAGTCTTTACATCATGTTTCACGCTAAGATAATAATATCTGTAGAAACACTAATTGTCCTCAGGATGATTTAATTATAATCTGGTAATGATATTCTGCATGTTGTAAATTATCTTCTATTATACGCCTGTTTCATGGAGCATGACAGCGGGTCTATCGATGTACAGGGTTAGTTCTGGATAATGAATTTGCAAATATTTTAAAGACGAGCTTGCATGGTTGCAATCTTTTGATGAGAAAATGAATTGCAGGCTGCTGAAAACAATTTCCCGTGTTTATATAATATGCATGTGCTGCATCACTCTAGTCCTAGAATGACAGCGATGTTAAGTACAGCATCGTTTCTAAACAGATCAATCAGCGGATCCATGAAACGGAACGCGAATATGGAACGCACACGCGGACCACGGACGCGCTCAAATGGAATACCGACCTTACAGTAAAATAGTACTCAATAGTCATCTTATTATGTCACACAGTATTCCAATTATGCTGTAACAGGTTCGCTTATTAATATATAAGTTACCCGTACATACGTATACATAGCCTCACTGACGAGCCGATAAGGCGAAACTAGTTTGGGCACATCTTAAATAAAATACTTAAAATACAGCGAGCGTGAGAAGTCATTTTTTATCTTCACAATACGTATATGTATATATACAGTACTTTTACAACTTAGTATGAACAACAATTCATAGCCGATCGCTGGTATAAAATGAGTGAAACTAGATATTTATGACAAAAAGCAATTCATTTGACAATGATCACGCCACATAAATATTTTACAACCGTATTTTCTTGGTAAAGTTTCCACCAGAGTTTTGCCTGGAGGATAAACTCAGTGGTGATCTGATTAAATTACTGCGTCCATGTGATATTGTAATTACTGGATATTCGTGTTTATATAATATTTGTTTGTCTGTATCAATCTAGCCCTCAAATGACAGAGTCTGACAGCGATGTACAGAATGTCGATGTATGTCTGGTCCAATTACGTACACTGTGTCTGTTAGGTAGATATTTTATGTCGAATGGAATTGACTTAACGTGACGTAACATTACCACGCGCCTATCAAACATCAACTGTAAGTCATTTACAATTTAACTCAGAGCCAATGACGTGACATTAAATGTAATTGGAGCTGATATCACAGGACATTGAGTATTCTTCTAAGAACCTTAAAGTATAACGAAACATCTCATAGCAACGGTTGCTATATTAAAACAATATATGAAACACATCGACGTTCTGTCACACCAAAATATATTTATTTTATTAAGTTTTTATTGTTTTAAAGTATGCGATATTTTGTTGGAACTTGAATTGATTTCATCATGTGTTTGGCATGCATGTCATAACATAATATTAGTGAGGTACTAAAACCAGACAGTGCGTTCAGTTGTAACCATATCATGCATGAATACGCCCCCTTCACTTACACAGGACAAAACTCGTTCTATATGAGAGGAGCGTATGCACATTTATTATACACAAAATATCGTTTGCTGTTCTAGCAGTAATTACAAAACATTGTTCTACAGTTTTTGTATCTTATTCTTGTAGCTGTTAATATGATCTGCATTTTAGCCCATATAAATACATCACTTTGCAAAGCCTTTCTAAATAATCCTTATAATGTTTTTATCCGCTTTTTGTCTATATTTTATGTAGCATTTTTATGCAACAATGTACATCAGTGAAATTCACTTAAATCAACGTTGTTACGTAACGTAAATAAAAATGCAGTTAAAATCTTCTGACGATGTATTGAATTTCTTGAAAAAAAATCTCGATGGTATACATTTTAAATTTCAAAATTTGAAAGGTTGCCAAGCACATTTAGCACAGTTGAATTATATTGGAAGATAGCGCCATTTGTGAATGTAATCACATTATTTTCCCGGAGCAATAACTTCCAGAACATGTTGTTAAGTTTGTTCCTGATGTCATTCGATACGCATTTCTGCCTTTTTATAGCAGGATTTTATAGGAGACACGTGCAGAAGTTAGGAAAATATAAGTATTTGTACAAGCTTTTCCAGTTCAAAAATGCCATATAAAAAGTAATAGTTACCTTATTATTAGGACCAATTTATATTCAAGCGAATTGACAATTAATTGGTTTCAATCCATTTAATAAAATAATTTACTTTTATTCCCAGATCCGGAGAAGCGAGTTTATTATGATTCGGGGGCTTATGCTACACTGGAAACGTCTCACATGGACAATTAGGCTGCCTTTTGTTAATAGAACCAGTAAAGACCATGGTGATTTTCATACATCTCGCACAGAAGAAGGAATATTAATTATGTCAACGGTTGAACCTTGTTCAGTTCTCCATATCGTTAGTATTTACAATTTGCATCAGTAATTTATAAGATAATTTGCCTATTGTGGGTACCATACGTACCGGGGAAGTGGTTATTTTAAATAACTCCAGTTAGTGAATCTGTTTAATGATATAATAAATGAAGCCTCATCATCAATCGTACTGTTAAAAGATCAAGAGCGAGAACTTTCTTCCATTCATAGACTTATGAGGTAAAATATCAACAGATGAGTCGGTTAACAAACATTACAATGTACAGTTATTCTTTTTATCCATCTCAAAGAAAATTCAAGCGAAAAAATTTAGGGTTATTCAAGTCAAGATTCATTCATATTATAAAGAAAGGTACACAAACTATTGATTGCGGTGTTATTGAGTATAATTATGGTTAAGTGGGGAGAATTCGATTTGCTTGATAGTATTGTTGTACTATACTTTGATCCCTTTGCGTTTTCCAAGACCTCACCTCCCGACATTACACAGACTCTTTGAAAGATACTAGCGTTAATTAATTACTTCGCGTGATACCAAAATACACGACAGCGACAAAATGTACGTATGTCATGCGAGCTTGATTTTATTTTTATTGGCCACCAGAGTTCCGGGAAAATGTTTCCTTTTTATAAAGAGAACATTTTGTAATATGATCCCTTTGATATGGTCGTAACCTCAGATTTTATCGTTAGCATCTCGTATTAGTACGAGACTGCACGAGACTTTGACTCAATTAGTGAGATTCATGTAGACTTGATATATATGTGGCATTCACAATCCGTGTAAGTAGCCGTGTACCAGATGACACGATTGGTTGATTACTGTTTCCTACATTTACGATGTCATCATGAATGTTTTACGTATCACAGAATGTTCTTATACCGTTTCTGGGGTTTTAATTCTTAGACCAGTAACAATTAAAGCTTGTAAGGAATTTATAAGTTCTTGTACTTCTACATGCGTATGTGGGTTCTACAATTATATATAATTATATAATACCTGCATGTTTTCCATTTATAACAAAAAACAATAATTTCTCCTTTCATCTGATATATGTTGTTTATTTTTGTCTAGTCATAATTTCATCTAGTTCGGCATGGTGGTACATGTAGACACATTTCTCACTCATTTCCAGTGTTGTATTAGTCTACCCAGGATAAACTATACGGCCAATTGTAAACTAAAATAACACTGATAAATCGTGCACATTTGATTTGTCTACCTATGCGGGTTATTCCAAATTTTCCCATTTCCCCATAACTGGGTACAGTGTAGCAAAAAAATATACACATATACAGGGACAAGAATGTAAAGAAAGGTAACCCATGTCCATCATCAGCTATCTACGTATGCTGTATTACAGTAACAGTGTGTCAGTGATTGAGCGACACATTATTTTATTATTCGATATTACTACATGTAGCTACGATACAAACATGTACAAGGATAGAAATCTGAAGCGAGGTAATACTGTAAAATCCCTAATGTTCATGGTGGATTAAAGTTCGTGGATTTTGTGGCTTACCTTCAACCACGAAATCAAATCCCATCGAACTCTACTTTTGACTCTTGTATGTATAACCTAACATGCAAAATCCACGAATTAACATCCCAACAAAATGATCCTATTTACCAAAGCCGTGATATGTCATAACATCGAAATTAAGTGATTTTACAGTACATATCTATCATCAACGATATTTGTACCATTATCTCGGGGAAAAAAGGTATGAGAAAATCCGTACACAGTTCTTCAGACCACTTTGTATGACTGAGTGAAACAGCTACACGTCTTCAAGGAGGAGAAACATGACTCAAATACTGACAATGTAGAATCTCATTAACTTAACGGAGACTTTATGAGAAACAAAAAACACTCGGTGGAACGATGGACAAGGTGCATTTGTTGTGAGCAACCCAATGTTTCTGTCAAAAATATCAGCAACATTGTCCATCGTCTCTACAATATAGAAATATAATTTATTATAATACAAAATAAAACTGTTTTCTTTGAAGCGGTTTTTCTACCAACATAAACAATGGATGGGGATGTGTTGCCATCGAAGACAACATGCACCAATCAACGGTTTAGGATGAGCCTAGAATTGTTTTGATAAAAACGCATGCATGCATTTAGATCTTGTCATTTGTATTACGTTTATAACTGCATGTATATATATATATATAGTCGATGTATGCCATGTCGAACTTGCTTTAGTTTTATTATACATCTTAGAATAATTGATGAACAGTAAGGCAATCCTATTGAGGTTTTTCAATCATTGCGAACTAGCAGTTACGTAAGAATAACTTTATATAACATTAACCAAAAAACACGAAGCGGACGGTGGGAGTTGTGTCAAAGTTTAGATTACTTCCTTTAATCATCTATCATGTATTTCATTTTATAAGCTGCCTTGATATCAAGTAACTTACTGTGTGACCCGTTTAAAGGGTTCTTTGAAATAGTGTGTAAAATACATGCATTTAGATCTAGTCATTTGTAATACGAGTATAACTACTTTAAGATATACAGTCGAATTATGCCATAAAAGGTATGAGAAAATCCGACGGGGAAGGTAGCACTAAACCCAACCAGCCGAGCACAGAAATCCGAAACACCACGACACAACGACGCTGAGCAGTGCCCACAGAAACCTATGCCAAAACGGCGACCAAACGAGGCACAGCAACCCCGGGACACGACCTTGGTAAAACACTAAGGACAGTGACCTAACGTTATGCGATCCAAAGAGGTATAACTACGATATGACCTTGTTACATTATGGGCAAGGCAGGAATGGGATGGGAAATAATATTACATATTCCTAGCAACTACAATGAGTAATGCCCACACATTAGCCGAAAAAAACAATTAAAGATCCAAGTCCCCGCCGATAAAATGCAGAAAGACCCACATTCACAACGAAATTACGTAATAGCGGTTAATGTCGAATGAAACACAGCCAAACTCGACCAAGTTCCCCAAGGCCCTACTGCACGGCGAAACAACCACACAAACTCGTGCCAAAACGGCGACTAAATGAGGCACAACAACCCCCTGGCGTAGTTAAAAACACAAAGGACAGTGACATAACGTTAATACGTGTTAAAGAGGTATAATGGGACTTGACCTAGTTTACAATAATGGGCAAAAAGAGGGCGAAAATATATATGCTAAAAACGTATATTATAGTGACCAAACAGCACATTGACCTCCGCAATAGAGGTAAGAGGGGATGTGTTGTGGGCGGTGTACTTTAAAACACATGGCAGAGTAAATTAACTTCCAAGGACAAGTGGAAACAAAAATACACCGACATTGTACAAAGCTGTTAAAAGGATGTCAAACTTATGTTTTATTATTCATTTTAGGTATCGTTTTAGTCTAATTTATTAACAGTAGGGTAATCATATTAAGGCTATTCAATCATTGCGAACCAGCTGTTACGTTGGAATAAATTTACAGAACATTAACCATATACGTATAACCCGAAGCGGACGCTCTACATCATTCGGGAGTTTTGTCAAAGATTAGATTACTTCCTTTTATTGTATATACTGTATTTTATTGTTTGAAGAAATTGGTAAAATATGTTATAAGCTGCCTTGAATATCAAGTAACTTACAATGTGACCATTTAGAATGGTGTTCTTTGAAGTAGTGGGTATAGTTCGACAATAGCTATGTTACACTCGAAAGTTAATTCCGACAGCTATAAGACCTCAAAGCCAGAAACTCTTCACCAGAATAATACAATAAATTAATTTAACGTATTAGGGTGTCTACATTATTTTATAAGTGTTGAATAATGGAAACACCATACGGCTCTGAAAATACTTGATGCTGTTGAATACGCTTCCTGAATTGAAGAGAAAAGTTTTATTGTTTAGTCGCGTTTATTCTATTGAAGCAATACATTCTGAATAGATGTGAAACTGTGCAATTTACTTCCCCGACCTGAGACTAGTTTACCATGATCGATAAACCGTCTACTACGGTATAGAATAAACTCAAGTGTTTTAACAATATGTCTGTTTTACTACAAACACTAATTTCACATTCATACGATAGTAATGGCGCTACACAGACATGCACGAATTTCGGGATCTTGCGTCTGTAAAACATTAAAGCATTAAGTTAGAGTATGTTTTTTATAAAATAGTCCATTCAACCGACTATGAATCCTCCTCGAAAATTAGGTCGACATACACCCTGTGACGATGATTTTGATTTTGTTACAAGGTCTTTGAAAAATGAATAATTAACCTACGGAAATATATGATATACCTTTTACTTTCCATAGCATGTACATGTTATTTAACTATTTTCAAAGGGGATTGTTCGTATTCTTGTGCAGATACAGTTTTTCATCATGCCTAGATTGAGAGCAATACGTACTTGTGATACCATATGATTTATTTTAAGGGTGATTAAATAAACAGACAAAGTGTATACGTATTTATAATTTAAAATGTACACACTTGCAAAACTTGCAGCAGTAATACATATAAAAGATGTTAGATAATGAATGCAAAATGCATGATATTTCAGAAGAAAACCACTCAAGTGAACGCAAAATATCACAAATGAATATCCACGATTAAAGTTTGAATGCACTGTTGATGGTACGCGATTGATTACAGATGCGATGTTTAATTAGAGAAGATGAGGTGGTTATAATGAAGACATTGTCCATATTCTCGTGGTTATAACGAAGACATTGTCTATATTCCCCGTGGTTATAATGAAGACATTGTCTATATTCCCCGTGGTTATAATGAAGACATTGTCTATATTCTCCGTGGTTATAATGAAAACATTGTCTATATTCCCCGTGGTCAATGTGCAATAATTTATCTGGAGTGCTTGATGACAGGGAAGCAATGACAGATTGTATGGATATTGTAGGGGATTCACCTAATCAGCACTCAGATATAATTACTCATACTTGACCCAGACAAATGAAATGTTAAGCTTTCTTCGACCATTGTTCTTTGCTTCTTTAACTGCCCAGATAAATTCCCCAGTCACTATTTCGCAGAATGATGCTCTCATTGACAAATTATAACGAGAATAAAGATCAATCATCGCCCGACATGACATCTGCCCAGGCACAAATCCAGAGTTCTCATTCCATAATGAAGATTTTAATAAGCAAGCATAGCACTGTGTGGTGCTCTATGAAAAGGAACCATATGTCGTCTGCAAGTATTTCCACATCTTGGGTTTCATGTGCGTTCAAACTACATGTTACATTAGTATTGCACCAATAAACTTGGAATTTTCATTGCTTATAAATTGCAGGAAACTATGATTACATAAAATACCTACTATACATTACAAATATAAAACCATTATTAAAATTTAACGGTGTTTAAACATTTATTCCCCAATTTTGAATATTTCTGAAGAGCAGGGATCGCCCTGTTTTATTGTCAGTCGGAGGTTTTCATGCTAATCTGTTGTACCGTTAACAAGCATTTAACGATTAATTGACTGGCAACCAGTGTAATGCCAATCAAAGCATGGTTTCAAATTTAATATGTATGGTTACGCTGTATTCTGTTCTATTGCGACACAATTCCAAATGCACATGCTTGTGAAGAACATGAATTAGACCCCCTATGTTGGCATCAATGGTGTAAAAGTTTATTAATCAATTATTTACCGCTAGTCAGTAAATACATAAATGCGTCGGTCATTATAATAACTATTATTTTATAATTGATCAAAATATTTAATATATCCACTATTTCTACTATTCATTTCATGTAAATGAAGTCATTAGCATTAATAGTTTATAACCGAGCGAGTTTGCATATTTCTATAATACATTTACAACCCTACAATCACCATGAAACTTTCATTATCCCACCTCTATCTGACACGCGTATCCATACAAACTACGACCTTGTTGTGACCTGTTAATAATGCCTTTGCTGATATCTATGTAGAATGCAGTCAAGTAGACTGACTGACCAGTCGTAATTACAAGACATTTACATTAGAAATAATGTCGATAAATATGCCCCCAGTGTCAAGGAGTATTAAACAACTATGTGAATTAATCACGGATGTGTATGTGGACAACCAGAATGCGATGATAAGTGGAATAGAACAACATGTAGTTGGATGTGAGAATGACATGATGTAGTGTATTCTTGTCAGGGGACACGATAAGCTAATGGGAAACATAATGTCACCACTTGATGATTGCTCTTTATTCCCGTTATAAGCATCAAAGACAAAGCCCAAAAATAACCCAGCATGTACCAAAACTTCGGATACTAGTTTTCCAAAAAAAAATAAATGTGTTATAACAACTCGTTATTTGTAATGAGTGAGGAAATCAAGTTAAATTCGTTTTCATTAATAAGTTCGAGGGCAACTATTTTAAGAGTAAAGCATTCGGAAAATGAACCATTGCTTGATGAGTTGCATTGTGTATTTCTCATCCTTCGTTATATAAATACGTAATACAAATCTAAGAACTCTATTTAACCGACATTCTATCAACTTTACCACACACAGTTCGAACGTTTTGCATAAATATCTATTCCTAGACCACATCGAATATATTCACGCACATCTCACACTTTCATACTGATCTGTTAATAGAAAGGTTAAATAGTTCCATTAACGAAAAAATCGCATAGTATAAAAATCTTACAGTGACGAATAACATTCAAATCCGAATTTAAAAGCATATTAACCGTCTTGGAGCCATCACCTAATTTATCTTGTTTCGTTTTCCACATACTTATACATGTAACAACATACAGAGCCATCGTTGTATGGTATGACAACATGTTTGGTATGTAATCTGGCTAATAAAGGTGATAAATTCAGTTTAAGTAGTTATTATGTCGAAGACACTTACGGATAGTTTCAAACACACGAAGCCATCATCAGCGTCACTGGGGCTTATTGTAATAATTACACATTCTGACTATTCGATTTTTGATCTCCTGACAATAGTTTAGTAATTAAAAGTAACATATCAGTGCGTTTTGTATTGTATGGTTTGATATTATTATGGTCGTTATTTAACTGCGCTGTATCGTTTTGATATCAAGATGCACCAGGTTGTGTCGTGTTGCATTGTGTCGTACATATTGTTTTGTATCATACGAGTACATAACAGTGACATTTTGCAATAAAGTTGTAACATTCTTGTATTTAATTTTATTAACGCATCGTATAATGATATAGCACATCACATCGACAAATTACAGGGAACAATCCTCATCATAACAAGAATTTTTTTTTCTTTGCACATTTACATATATCCCCATTCTTCATCGTAATTTGGCTTGCACTTGGCTATGTAACACGAAGAAGTCAAGCTTTCTTTTTATCCATGTATCCATTAAAACTTCAACTTCATCAAAGTGCACATTAAACAATACATACGCAGGGTAGTAATGTTACCTCATTATGGAGTTTGAACAGCAAAATGTCAGACACATGAGACAGATTTCTGTTTCTGAAAGAAGTTTTAGTCTTGTGAATTAATTTTATAAGTAAAAATACTAATACTGTAAAGTATAAGCCAATCTGTCTTTGTTCCTATATGCAAATTGTGTAATACGTAAAGTACATTGGTCAAATGCAATGTATGTCGAATACAAGCTTGTAGCTTATGTTTATTATGTTAACTATAATCGACGTTAAATAGAGTTTATCTTATCTTGTCATATCATTTAAGTGTTTATTACGATTTAACAAAATCTAACATGTTGCACCCAAAACTTATGTAAAGTACAAGCAAGACATATTTTTGCCATTGGTTTTTATTCCAAACTACGTCATATTGTCTTCATTTTATTGTTCAACAGCAGGAATTTACTGAATTGGGTACTTATGTCAGACTTTCATGTCGCATGTATGCACAACTCTAGTCACTTCTATTTTCGGTTATTGTCTCCATTTGACGAGATAAGCAAGGATAAACACAAATAATCGGGCAAACATGTGAAATGCAAATATTTTGAAAACACAATTAAATACTAATTTAGAAAATAGACTGTCTGTTTTTCAAAAGAGAAAATATTTCGACGAAAATGATATTTAATTAATTTAAATTTACTGAAACTATTCCGATAACTATTTCGGTCATTCGTTTCTGTGTCAGACTTTGCCTTTTTGCGTAGAAGATATAACAACGAATCGTAATTTTAAGTCCGTGCAACGCCATGGGGTTTAATGTATGTTGAAAATCTCTTTTCGACCAGTCAGTACATCTCAATGGCCTAAGTCCTTGTATGTCAATATTTGTACAATCTAAATTCATTAAACTAGGTATTATGACAGGAATTGGTTTATTATTGAAACAATTAGCAATACGGCAACAGACAAAGCCTATTGTTGCGTTCTGTTGTTCATCGATTATCACAATTCGTGCTGATTCAAATTATACCCTCACTTGACAAGTTTATTGTGATAACTTCAAAGCTAAGGGGTATAATGAAACTGTCCAACGTACTTATTAAGTTATAGTGCAATTTGCGTAAATCCGAAAATTGTCATGGTTGAGAACTTGTGCAGTGATAATCATACGCCAAATAACTTTATCTGACGTTTTTACTCTTTATCAGGCGTGCTAATTTTCTCAACTCTGTAATTTGTCTGTAAATCGGTTCAGTTATCAAAGGCTGTTAATTTAGGGTGTTAGAGAGCATATTAACGAGTTCTTCACATGGCGTCCGTGGTAGAATTATAATTATCAATTAAATTGGCATAATAAGCCATTTTATGTTATTAAAGCGCTATCTTAATGAGCGGAATGCACCGTTCTGAGAATTTCGTTGGGTTATGATTGAATAATCGTTGGTTTCTGTAAAACATAGTGGATGTTAGAAACGACCTTATTGATAATTTCTCGTTCATTAATGAGAACTTTAAGCCATGAAATTATGAGACAAACGCGGTTCTTGATTTTGTTTAACATTGCCAATATAGTACCGCAAATGGTTTGAATGTCTTGAAATAAAGACACGCAAGGAAGCTGCAGAATGGGTTTGTTGAAAGCGAGAATTGCAGACAAAAATGTCTTGTCGGCATTATTAAAGTTGAAATGGAGACCTAGGAGACCGTTATTAACGAGGTAGTGTTTCGTTCTATCAGTTAACACGTCATCCAGTTGCAAAATCATCAATATACTTGAAAGCGTGTTCCCGAGAGTAAATCGTGTCTCCAAAACATGTCATTTAAAACTTGTATATTTTTCAAATATAATTACATTTAAGAATACCAAGACAGTAACTCGGCGTTACAAATTATTTCTCCTGTTTGTTTTTTAAAAGTGCGTATACATGTACTATGAACGTATTGCACTGTTACGTCACATGTGTCTTTAGATACGACATGCTATTTGTATGGTATTAAGGTAATGGTTATTAATGGCAAGGTTGCAATTGAACAGATATTTTGTATGGTGTTTATTGAAAAGAAGTCATTTGTTAGGTTTGTTTTCAACAGGTTTACACATTTTCTGATAAGTATCAGTCAAAAACTGACGTATTCAGCCTGGTCGTAGTCATTTGCCTTCCAGGTTGTACATGTAGAACCCGTGTGACTTTACGGTGATTTTAGCCCAGTGGCGAACACGAAATGGTATAATGAAGAACAATGTTTAAAACATAAAATAATGTGAATCAATAAACGTGTGTTCCCATTCATGATTTGTTGATTGTTCAGTTGATTTACTGGTAATTTTATATATAACTAATATATTCTCCCAATTGTCGATGTGTTCGTGTCTTATCCAGTTTCCTAGAATACCATTGTACGCATATCTTACCAGAATCCCGTTCTAAACCATGGATACCATGTTTCACAGACATCCCCATGTCACCCATTAAGACATAAAACAAACCATCCACCTCCCCAAAAAGGGATGTTTCAAGAAGGCCTAAATACTCAATCCGCATTATGGACTTGGAATTGCATGCATTACTAGCCGTAAAGGGGGTAAGATCGCATTTAAAAGTTGTATGTATCTGTATCATAGCCCATACATTCGTACATAGTTGGTTGTTTGGAAACTTTGTATTTTATCTATTGATGTTACATACTTGAGAAGTGTTTGGATTATAGTTTGTTTTGTTATAGTATCATTCAAATGTTGAGATTTATCTTCTTCGTTTTGTTACCTCTTTCTTTGTGGAATTATTGAAAATAAATCAATAAGAAATACAAACTGCTGTTTTAAGACATTTTGCTGGAACAAACACGTAGTTTAGTATGACAGTGCGACGAAATAATGAACGTATTAAGTTCGATGGGTATGTATTGTGTCTACATAAACACATTTCTAAAGATATCGACAATCGAAAAGACAATATTAAATATAAATTTGATTCTGTTTCATAACGATAGACTTGAAAAAAGTTTGGTAAGCAGGTACATGTAAGATTCCGCGGAACATTATTGAGAATTGGCTGTTTGGATTACTTAAACAATAATTGCATGTTTTATGCGAATATTGTGTACGACATATCATATTTTTGAAACATTACATCTATTATCATTCAAATTAAACTCAGATAGCAGATCTCTCACTGTTGGACAGTTTGACAAGTATCTAGGAAAGAATTACACGGATGTTGTGACATTTTGAGATATAACCTCTATATACGGTCTAGCAAACGCTGCAATCAGCGTCAAATAATACGTAAAACGCCTACATGCACCCAACAGTAAATGTTTAAACAGAATCAAATTGTTTCCCATTCGTTCCGTTGTATTGCCTCTAAATGCTAATGTGATCTATCAGTTTCATTTGTAAGTTAACTTCAAATTTGGCAGGTGCTTAATATTTTAAAGAACCATTGCATCCCATTACCACAGAACGTCGTCACAATCAAACCTGTGATCGGTTCAAACTACATTACATTTCACATTCTCTTTTCAAAGTTGTGCAATATTGCGTTTTTTTTTGTCTATCGTTTCGGCCTATTCAGTAACATTTTTATACTCGTTTAGTGAATTGTGGAATATAAAGCCAGTGTAAGCGATTTACTTTAAATAAGCACGCCATTGTTCATGTACTCCAGTCATTGTATCCGAGGAATGCATTTACGTTAAAAGTTCTTAGACTGTTAGAAACGAGACAATTTCCTTGATGTTGTACCTGTAATGTAATTGGCTGCTGTAATTACTTACGACACACCTATAAGGGAGGCGAGCTTTGGTTCAACAACAATAGTGGCTATATAAAGTCACAGAAACACGATTTCTATTTTCGTGTCGTTTATTCAATTTTAATAAGGTTTTCGTCCACAGTTCACATCCGTACTAACTACTGAATATAACACTAACACTGACTGTAGGTCTGAGGGCAATGCCCGAACACTGAACAACAACAGTATTACCACAGTTATGTGTAACATTAATTAAGCAAGACCAATGACTCATACACATGTGGGTGGTTTATGAACTCGTGACGGGCGGATGACGTCACGTGGTGTCGTACGCTGTATTGCATTCAAAGATGTTGATGCTTAAACTAAAGCTGTCTGTAAAATCCCGTTATGGTTATTTCTACTTATTTTAGAACATTGGAGCATAACATCACATCTTACAAATAAATGGAAATGTATTTCTTTGAATTAAATGCTGTCGTAGCTGGACGCGCTATATGCTGGATTTGACATTTCCGCCCAATTTATTCTCAAAATACCATAACCAAGTGTCGTAAATCTTTAATACCGATACATTCCATTCCATGACTGGTAGATATATTTTTGAACGCCTGAAGGAAATGTTGCCAAAATGCAATTATGGCATTTACATGTCATTATTGAACAGACGTTTCAGCGGAATTAAGAGAGATGTTTTTTCTCTTAATGGATGACTTAAAACATTGAGGATATTTGACAAGTCTAAATATCAGCTGAAACATGTTCAGGAATTAAATGTTTGAACTCTTACCTCGTGAAACTATGACTACTTATACCGATCACACTCTGACGAAAATGCTGACATACACAATACAAAGGTTGAAATCATAAGTTATAAAGAAAGCAAGGCACATTTCAAAATCTTGTTTCCCTGTTCTTCGAAACTACATGTACGGGTCATTGCCAAGATTGTGAAACAGGTAAGTATCCATGTACAAAATGTTCTCGGCGGAAAACTCTTATAGCGGCTGCACAAAACGTGATAATTTTACATTATTTCCCCTTTTGTGATAGACCATTAGAATGTAAAATGCAAAATGCATTTACCTAATCATTTAATAAGCTGTATGCTCCATTTTGACTAGACGGTGTACGTTTACAGAGTCCTGATATGACTTTGTATGATTTCCCTCGAAGCTGATCAAATCATGTTACTTCTGCATGTATGAGTATGGTGTTTTACTAATTGTGTGAAATGATTGTCTATCACCATTGCGATGTTGCTGACACACGCAACAACAGTAGAATATGAAAATGCCTGTGATAATCACATGACTGTGTATTGGATAGTGATCCAGTTGAGTTAATTCCACGTGTAGATAAAATACCGAAACTCGTATCCTAATATGAAATTGATAATGTGTGTTCCATTCCATGATTTGTTGATTTTATAGTTAATTAACTTCTCCAAATATCTAATTGTTCCAATGTTTAGTCTGCGTCCCCGTCTTAGAATATCATTGTTTGTCGTTCTAGCCAGTCTCCCGCCTGATTTAATAAACTTTTTAAATCAAAGAATTGGACCACAATCTCAGTGGTTAATAAACACATTAGAAATCTATACATCAAGTTTCACTCTAAGATAATACTGTCTGTAGAAACACTAATTGTCCTAAGGCTGATTTAATTATAATCTTGTAATTATAATCCTCATGTTGTAAATCGTCTTCTATTATACGTTTGTTTTCATGGAATACGACAGCGCTTGTATCAGTTTACAGGCTAAATTCTGTAAAATAAATTTGCAATTATATTAAAGACGAGCATGCACGGATGCTTTCTTTTGATGGCAAAATAAACTGCAGGCTGTTGTGTTTATGATCATTGGATTTTCGGTTGTTTCTGTGGTCTGTGTGTGGGCATTGCTCAGTGTAGTTCAAAATCAATAACAACACAACGAAACTCCACTAAACAATGCCACGTCTCGGCATGGCATTTACCAAACATTTTGTGATGATTTAAACAAAGAATACATTACTTAGATATTCTACTTCGTGCAAAACTAGTAAGACTGAACGGTCTGTCGTGAAACCCGCACCCAAAGGTCGTTACCTACCATTTAGACATGATCCACACTTCTTATCAGCTTGCAAATATGTGTCAACTGAACAAATCTGTTCCGACTACATGAACCAACAGACAAATACACAGCTTGTCATTTACAATGAAGCGGAAGTGAAGAAATATGAAAACCACAGCAAATGCAATAACAGTGTAATAGCAGCAATTTACATGATCATAAATGAAGGAATAATTTGGCTCTTTTAACGCTTCATTTAAGCCCAAGAGATAAACAGCTTATATTCAAACATAATAACAACACAGAAGCTCAATTTATAAATGACATGATGACGCTAGTTTGATTTTCCGTGACCGAATCAGTAACGCAGACTTTTGTGTCACAAACTCCCATCTCGAAATAATTACTATGAATTTAAAATTGCACCGCTCAAATTAACTTGTCATCAATATTCAAAGTCTTCGATATTTATGAGATTTTTAGTTGTCGGTTATTGTTAAAGCCAAGAATATTATCTTCTTACGGCTCTAACCACGCATGAAAGTTGACTAATCTTCGGAAGTATTTATGTTAAACGATATTCTCTACGAAACAAAATGCAGAAAAGTTCACATGAACCGCATTTGTTGGCGGATTACTAGGTTTTAGTCATATGACGCGAAATAAGCATGCTGACGGTGTTTTTGGTATGTTTATAAAAACCTAAAGTTTCTCGAACTTCAAGACATAATGTCATGGTCTTATTAACTGCATGTGTATTTAACAGCGAATTGATAATATTAAAAATAGACCTGTATTGAAAATATAATGTCAACCTTCAATAAAACTGGTCTTCGATGGGACTTAACATTGTTCAATGGTGATGTTTCAAAAGGTTTTTTCGATCCTTTACTTGAACCTAATGCAAGTTATAAAAAAGGTGTTATGTTATCACTGTCTAACCTTGTTATTGCCGTTATAAGGATACAAAGGTCATATTTAGTCTCTACACTCTTCATGCGTGTACGTTTATTATCAGTCATATCGTGTATTATCAACTTCATATTCTATATATTTGCCTACAAGGGTGCAACCGTGTTTCATATAAATGAAAATATCCTGATGAAAAGAACGGTCTGAATTTGTCTTCCTCCTTTGAGATTCATTAATAACGGTATATCGGTATGTTTATAACACCTGTACACTGTACGTACATGTTTATTTCTTTCCAACTTTATTTTCAATCGTACTTTTTTGTGAATTTGGGAAAAGCGATGATGTTGTCAATATCATGCTTATGACTATGATGGTCGGAAAAATCGAGATTATGTCAAAATCCCGATGATCAACACGAACACTTGAAACTCGAGTCCAATATCAACGTTTGATGACAAACAACCGTGACAATGTACATAAGTGTTGTATGGGGTAACAAAATCTCTCACTCAGATTTTAATTTAGATATATAATGGTCATGTCGGGTTAACAATTGAGACAAGATTGCCCCATAAACAAATCATTGATCTTCACATGCCATTGCCCTCGGTATGGTTTACGAGTCTAACTTTACGCTTAACTTTTGATTGGATGGTGTGAACGTATTTCCGACATTTGGGAATTCTAAGCTTCTCAATGAACTATTCAATGTTTGTGTAAGACCTGATACAAGAAGGTGAGAAGACGCGCTCTGTACAGCACATGTGCTTTTCTTGATTTGAAGATACGAAAAGCGGTTTACCAATGAACTTCGTTTTTAATCACCAACTGTCTTAAACTATATTGTTTTTTTTCTTCAATTATTTGCAGTTTATGTAAGCGCTGCAATCTCAACAACTATTTTATGTTAATTTGATTAAACTGGGGACCATTTGATATAGAAATATGACATAGGAGAAGCTTTGAAAAAACTGGTAACACATGCTTTCTGAAAAACAAACTGTGGCGACGATGTAACAGCAACATATTGTTACAATATGGACTTTTATGGTATGCACCAAAGGTTTGTCCGTACAATAGTGGATTTAATGACTTTTGTTACTTACTTCATTTCGAAATGATATGAATAAGACATCGAATCTATTGAACTACAATTCCACGAAAAAAAAACCAACCACTTAGTACAGTACGATTTTTATGGAACAAAGCTAGAATGTATGACGGATATCTTTTTTCCTACATGAACATCTTACAGGTTTATATTCGATAAAAAGCCTCTTATAATAAAGTTGAACGTTTCGTCTGACACTCAAAACGTTAAGACCGTATCAAGTATAAATTAGATTCTACTTCATAAAAATCGAACTGTAGACTTTTTTGGCAGCAGGATAAGATTCCATGATATATTAATGGGGGTTTGGAGTACGGGGTATTAAACCAGTAATTGCATGTTTTACGCGAATATCTACAGAGAGCAGAATGTGAACGACATCCTATGTGTTTGATTTAATGCCTCTTTTATCATTCAAATTAAACTCAGACAATAGATCACTCACTGTGGGACAGTTTGACAAATTTATAGGAATGAATAACAAGTATCATATCTTTCCTTATAACGTTACTCCTATAAGGTTAAAAGTCTATCATACAAAAACTGCAAACCATGCGGAATTGCAACATCAAATAGTACGTTAAACGCAACGAACATTCCACGGAGCAAGTGACGTAATGTTATAAGGTTTAACTGTCTACCATATGTAACTGCTAACCGTGAACGTGTGAAACATCAAACAATACAATAAACTCTAACACAGCACAAGAACAAACACACAAACAGAATGCAATTGTTTTGTTAAACATACATAAATAAACAGTACTTCACTTCTAAACTATTATTTGATGAGTTGTCATCGCTAAGTTACCTTTAATTAGACAGGTGTTTAATATTTTATCAAACTATTGTAGAACGTCATCCCAATAAATACAATCCCAATGATTCATGCGCTGTAGTCATTGTTCTAGCGGAATTCATGTGAATTGAAAGTTCTTAGATAGTTGGCCACGAATGGACTTCATTATTGCTTGGTTTATATTGTAATTGGATGCTTTAATTAATTATTTACGACACACCTAATAACGTATCTGGTTCAACTACAATATCTACATGACAACATGTCACTGGTCATAGGGCAATGTCCTAATTAAATGTTAAAAAGGTTAACCTGAGTTACTACTAACTTTGATGCCAATATCAGAATCCTAGTGTAAAACAGCCTGTCTTAACTCGTATGATTCTTAGAGCCATTCATGTACATATGCTTACGTTTATTACAATTCCAACCATTCTAATTTTAGGCTTAGAAACGCCAGTGCACAGTTTAAAAATCTTGCAAATAAACGGAATGTGTTTGATCGAATTAAATGTTTTCTTACAAGGGGGGGGTCTTATGCGGATTTGACATTTCCGCCCAATTCGTTCTGAAAATATAATACTAAGAAACCTAAATCTTTAAAACCGATAAATTCCCTACAATGACTGGCAGATATAATTCTGCACGCCTGAAAGAAATGTTGTCAAAATGCATTTCTGTCATTTACATGTCATCATGTCGGAATTATGCGAGGTTTCTCGTTTTTGGATTGTATATAGTCTTAAAGATATTTGACAGGTCACAATGTCTGCTGAAACCATTTCGGGATTAAAACTTTCCAAAGTAAATGGAACTGAATATTACTATCATACATAGCAAAACTATAATTCATGACACCATAACAATCCGTACCATGATGAAGACTTAAAATATAGCCGAAACGTCAGAAAGTACTGGAGTTTGTTTTGCATTCTTATATACTTGATCGTTAAACAATGGCATCTTATACCAATTACTCCCAGACTTCTTGGGCTGATTTTGCATTCTGCATGGTCTAAATATCCAAGGACGGCAATACCCGCATCAACTTATTGTTTCAATGTTCCATTGTACTCTGTCTAAGTACTGGCTAGTAACTAAACACTAACTTGGTTGTGAACTGTTATATACATCAGAATTATAGGGTTTTATTTAAGGCCGCAACATAATAACAAGCGTATAACACAAACATACCGGTGTTTCCATTGATTTGTTCTTCGCGTACTTTATAGTAGTTCTACTGGTTGTTTACGAAATATTTGACGTTTTCAAACGTTAAACTTACTGCAATTCTTTTCGATCTCACTCAACGTTCAGCAAAATAATTTCAGGTCACTAACGTTGATTGCAATATCATTGGGAATATTCGTTACGTAGGTAGAGATCGATGCGCTTGACAGCACTGTGATACTGGATTGTGACCGTTTTGCGTTTATTACAAGACCTCCCCTCACCACATCACACAACATTTTTGAAAGAAGAGATTGTTAATCAATTGCTTCGCGTTATATCAAATACACGACAGCAGCTAAACATACGTATATCCTGCGAGCTTGATTTTAGTTTCATTGGCCATCAGACTTCTGGGAAAATGTTTCCTTTTTTATAAAGAAGATAATTTGTAATCTGATCCCTTTGATATGGTCGTAAACTCAAATGTTATCTTTAGAATCTCGTGTTAGTACGAAACTGCACGAGACTTGACTCAATTAGTGAGATTCATGTAGACTTAATATCTATGTGACATTCACAATCCGTGCAAGTAGCCGTGTACCAGATGACACGATTGGTTGATTACTGTTTCCTACATTAACGATGTCATCATGAATGCTTTACGTGTCTCGGAATGTTTTATACCGTACCTGGGTTTTAATTCCCTTAACAGTGTCCCTGAAAGCCTGAAGTGTTAGACGGGTCTAATTATTTAAACCTCCCTATCAAGGATAACCCATAAAAGTGCAAGCACTTATTTCCAATGGGGGTCTTGTGTTTTTGCTGAAGGGACATCGAGTAGAAGAGACAGTGGTGGGATTCAAGGATTCTGGGCGCGCTGTCCTAGCTCGTTCCGAACAGACCCATTGGTGTTAACGTGTTAATCGCCGATACACGTGAGGCAACCTCTGGGTTGCCAACTAATTCATCTCTAGTTGGGAAAAGCGTTTCAGAAATTACCTAATGTCCCGGCCGAGAATCGAACCAGGGACATCAATCGGGCTATCCGTTCGACCACCGTGCTACCCACGAACCTTATAAGGTCATCGACTTATGTATATGTTGATTCTACAATTACATAATACTTGAATGTTCTCCGTCTACAACAATTAAGCATACATTCGCCTTTTGTCTGATTGTTGTCGGTTGTTTTTATTGCAGTGGGTCAGTTATTGCACTACAAATTATTTTGTTATAAGATAATACTATCTGTGATACATACAAGGAAATAGAATGGAGATAATCCATGTATATCATCAGTAATCTACGAAACATTTCGAAACGAAACGTCTCCGAACACTCGAACAAACATTTCTTCAGTACACTTTGTATGAGTGAGTGAAACAGCTACACGTCTTCAACCAGGAGAAACTTGACTCAAATACTGACGATGTATAATCTCATAAACGGAGAATTTATGAGAAACAAAACCACTCGGTGGAATGACGGACAAGGTGCATTGGTTGTCATGGCTTCCATACTCACTGGAGAAGGTTTAGAGTTAATGATGCGACAAAAGCTTTCCTCAGCAACCAAATGTGTCTGTCAAATATATCAGCAACATTGTCCATCTCCCCAACAATATATAACAGATGTAATTTATTATAATACAAAATAAAACTGTTTTCTTTGAAGCGGTATATATGCCAACATAAACAATGGATGGGGATGTGTTTCCATGGAATACAACATGCATCAATCAACGGTTTGGGATGAGCCTAGTTTTGTTCTGATAAAAACGCATGAATGCATTTAGATCTAGTCATTTGTATAACATGTATTACTACTTTTAAATAGTCAGTCGATTTATGCCATGTCAACTTGCTTAAGTTTTATTATTCATTTTAGATACCGTTTTAGTCTAATTCATGAACAGTAGGTCAATCATACTGAGGCTATTCGGATCACTGCGAACCTGCAGTTACAATGTACATTGGAATGAATTTACGGAAAATTAACCATACGTGTATAACACGTACGAGGGTTGTCCCAGTAAATCGTGTACTTTGCTAATAATTTTCTTATTTGGCGTCACATGATTATGATTTTTTGTTATTACCTTGATGAATTTATTGTTGATCTAAATCAAGTGAAAAAACTGAACAGATATGTGTATGCTGCATATTATCGGTGATTAACCAACCCCATGTACGCAAATGCGGCGCAACCCTTAAAACGCGCCGTGATTCATTCAATGTATGTTCAATAAAGTTGTAATTCTCATATTTTCAAAAAGTTATTGCGCATAATTTTCATTTCGGCATTAAGGGCTGTCTGTTTTATTTCATCACAGTAATGTTCAAATCAATTTTATTTGTGCGAAAAATACGCATGGTTGAATAGCAACACTAAAAATTAAAACGTGCGAGAATTGTGACGTCAGAAGGAAAAAACATCTGTAGAATCATAGTATACTTTATATTTTTGGTTGCTATGCCGTCGAAAAATAGTTTAAGACTCTCACCTAATACTAGACGATATAAAGTAATGTTACTAGAACACGTATGCATGAATGACTATGAATATTTTATTATGTTTGGGACATCAACGGGCTGTATTTCACCCTTATCAAATGTGACATGCACCACAGGGCTTTTACTCTTCTCGCAGGAGAAGGGATATGTTCGGGCTGGTTTTTATCCCACCATGAGAGTTGGTTGTTTCGATCAAACAGCTTTTCTTTAGTGCATTCGATTGTGATTGGTTCGCAAATGCGTATCAGAAAAAAGTTTAATTCCATCGTAAACAATTGAAAACAGGAACATGAGCTTAAGATATAGAGAAAAATGGTTCCGCGGTATGACGTTCTTACTTTGACGTCACTGTGCGCCGCACTTGCATACCATGTGTATTAGTAATGTTAACGGACAATTTATTTCTTGATATATTTTCATGAAATTCTGGATACCTTTTAAGAACATATTCATTAATCATCAATGAAAAATTGAAACAGATGTTTTAAATACTTTTTGTGTAATAAGCAAAGTACACGATTTACTGGGACAACCCTCGTACATGTAGAACCCGAAGTGGACGCTCTACAACATTCGGGAGTTTTGTCAATGTTAAGATTACTTCCTTTTATTGTATGTACTGTATTTTACTGCTTGAAGAAATTAGTAAATATGTAATAAGCTGCCTTGAATATCAAGTAACTTACAATGTGACCATTTAGAAAGGTGTTCTTTGAAGTAGTTGGTATAGTTTGACAATGGCCATGTTTCACTCTAAAGTTAATTACGACAGCTATAAGACCTTAAAGCCAGATACTCTTCACTAGAATAATACAATACATTAATTAAACGTAAGGCGCCTACATTATTCTATTAGTGTTGAATAATGGAAACACAATACGACTCGGAAAACACTTAATTCTGTTGAATACGCTTCCTGTATTGTAGAGAAAAGTTTTATTGTTTAGTCTCGTTTATTTTATTGAAGCAATTAATCATGAATAGATGTGAAACTTTGCAATTTGCTTCACCAGCCTGAGACTAGTATACTATGATCAATAAACCGTCTACTACGAGATAGAATAAACAATATGTCTGTTTTACTACAAACACTAATTACACATTTATACGATAGTAATGGCGCTACACAGACATATACGAATTTCGGGATCTCTCGACTATAAAACAGTAAAGCATCAAGTTAGAGTATTTTTTTATAAAAAAAAGTCCATTCAACCGACTATAAATCCCCCTTGAACATTAGGTCGACGTACACCCGGGCACTGTTTTATCAAAGCATCTACGGTAATCGTAAACTTACAATCATATTTGAATTCTTTATTCAATTTGTTATTGTTCAACTGCTACATATTCCGGTAAAGCGATATGTAATATCAATACTTAATTAATTCAGTTAATGATTTCAAAAAAGATATTTTCCCAATTCGCAGTTATTAAAGGGTTACAAAGAATTTAAATTTGAACGTAAGTTTACGATTTCCGTAAGTACGTTGATAAAACAGTGCCCCGGTGACGATGGTAGTCAACACACAATGGCTTTAATCCCTCTCTGATATACGCTATTCTTGCTCAGAAAAAATAAGTGGGTCAAAACCCATACCTTAGCTCATAAATATCTGTGACCGTTTGTCACTACATCATTATTGCCTATGGATCTGTGTTAACATAATTTGGGTTTTTTAAACGTGTTTTACATGTATGTTTGTTTTTTATATTTGTACCATAACGAGAATAATGGTTCATTAACAGTTGGATTAAATTGCAAGTTAAATAACAAGTTATTTTGAAAATCGAACCCCTTTTGACAGAGTTACACAATTATGATAAATTGATCCATTGAGACTGTTGATCAACTCCGTTGCGTATTTGAAGATTTAATACATACGCTCGTATTTACTGTTGTTCTCTTAGACATTTCTGTATAAATCTCTGTGATGATTGAAACTGCTGATATTGTCTTCAAGTAACTCACAGGTATTATATTAGTGGCCAAATAATGATTAATTTGTCTTACTGATCGACACGCTTTATGTAACTGACAGACTGTTGCCATTGGCGTTAATTGCAGTGTTGGAACGCGAACTAATGAGACACGTTTATGAAAGTACATTAAACCATCATCCTGTTAATGAAAGGGTAATTTATACATCATACACAAACCCATGCCTTAATTCTGTGAAATAATTGGGCACAATATCCAGTTTTTAATGGATCACTGCCTTCAGACAATACAGTATTACTATGTTTAAAGTTATAGCCTAAACATGTACAGTATTCAGCGCATAACGTCGTGAAGACCGACGTCGGAGTGTCACAAGCGCCACATTCGGGAGCAAAATGTTGCAGGTACGATCCCGGGCCGCAGCGTACAACGGTCGTTTGATACCAGTATGGCCTACTTACATGTCATATGG
The DNA here is from genome assembly GCA_963678985.1 of Spisula subtruncata. Lineage (NCBI taxonomy): Eukaryota > Metazoa > Mollusca > Bivalvia > Venerida > Mactridae > Spisula > Spisula subtruncata. The sequence continues at coordinate 1,354,224 of OY787660.1, read as the reverse complement.
CGCTCAGTATGGTTGGTTCAATGTAACTTCTGATGAACCCGATATCAGAATAAAGTGACTCTATTGTCTCCATCTGACGAAAATAACCAGTGGGCTTTTAACACGATTGTTTAAACAGAAAAAGTTACGTACTTGTGATCCATATGATTCAGTTTAAGGGTGATTAAATAAAAAGAAAAAGTGAATACGTATTTACAATTAAAAAAGTACACACTCGCATCACTGGCAGCAGTAATACATGTAAAAGCTGTTATATAATGAATGCAAAATGCATGATATTTCTGAATAAAACCACACATACGAACGCAAAATGTCGCAAATGAATATCCACGATTTAATGTTGACTGCATTGCTGATGACACGCGATTGATTGCAGATGCATTGTTTAATTAGAGAAGATGATATGGATATAATGAAGACATTGTCTATATTCCCCGTGGTCAATGTGCAATAATTTATCTGGAGTGCTAGATGACAGAGAGGCAATGACAGATTGCATGGATATTGTAGGGGATTCACCTAATCAGCACTCAGATATAATTACTCATACTTGACCCAGACAACTGAAATGTTAAGCTTTTCGACCAGTGTTCTTTGTTTGTTTAACTGTCCAGATTAATTCCCCAGTTACCATTTCGCTGAATGATGTTCACATTGACAAATTATAACGACAAAAAAGATCAATCATCGCCCGATATGTCATCTGCCCTGAAACAAATCCAGAGTTGACATTCTCTGATAGAGATTTCAATGAGGAAGCGTGGCGCTGTGTAATGTTCTATGAAAAGGAACCATAAGTCGTCTGCAAGTATTTCCACATCTTGGGTTTCATGTGCGTACAAACTATATGTTACACTAGTATTGTACAAATAAATTTGGAATTTACAATGGTTATAAATTGCAGGAAACTATAATTACATAAAATACCTACTATACATTACAAATATAAAAGCATTACTAAAATTTACGATGTTTTAACTTTTATTCCCTAATTTTGAATATTTCTGAAGAGCAGAGATCGCCCTGTTTTATTGTTCGTCAGAGGCTTTCAAGCTATTGTATTGTACCGTTAACATGCATTTAACGATTAATTGACTGGCAACTGGTGTAATGTCAATCAAAGTATGGTTTCAAATTGAATATGTATGGTTACGCTATGTTCTGTTTTATTGCGACACATTTCCAAATGCACAGGCTTGTGATGAACATGAATTAGACCCCTATGTTGGCATCAATGGTGTAAATGTTTATTAGTCAATTATTGACCGCTAGTCAGTAGATACATAAATGCGTCGTTCCTTATCATAACTATTATTTTATAATTGACCAAATTAAATGTTTAATATATCCACTATTTCTACTATTCATTTCATGTAAATGAAGTCATTAACATTAATAGTTTATAACCGAGCGAGTTTGCATATTTCTATAATACATTTACAACCCTAAAACCACCATGAAACTTTCATTATCCCACCTCTATCTGACACGCGTATCCATACAAACTACGACCTTGTTGTGACCTGTTAATAATGCCTTTGCTGATATCTATGTAGAATGCATTCAAGTAGACTGACTGACCAGTCGAAATTACAAGACATTTACATTAGAAATAATGTCGATAAATGTACCCCCAGTGTCAAGGAGTATTAAACAATTATGTGAATTAATCACGGATGTGTATGAGGACAACCAGAATGCGATGATAAGTGGGATAGAACAACATGTAGTTGGATGTGAGAATGACATGATGTAGTGTATTCTTGTCAGGGGACACGATAAGCTAATGGGAAACATAATGTCACCACTTGATGATTGCTCTTTATTCTCGTTATAAGCATCAAAGACAAAGCCCACAAATAACCCAGCATGTACCAAAACTTCGGATACTAGTTTTCCAAAAAACAATACATGTGTTATAACAACTCGTTATTTGTAATGAGTGAGGAAATCAAGTTAAATTCGTTTTCATTAATAAGTTCGAGGGCAACTATTTTAAGAGTAAAGCATTCGGAAAATGAACCATTGCTTGATGAGTTGCATTGTGTATTTCTCATCCTTCGTTTATATAAATACGTAATACAAATCTAAGAACTCTATTTAACCGACATTCCTTCAACTTTACCACACACAGTTCGAACGTTTTGCATAAATATCTATTCCTAGACCACATCGAATATATTCACGCACATCTCACACTTTCATACTGATCTGTTAATAGAAAGGTTAAATAGTTCCATTAACGAAACAATCGCATAGTATAAAAATCTTACAGTGACGAATAACATTCAAATCCGAATTTAAAAGCATATTAACCGTCTTGGAGCCATCACCTCATTTATCTTGTTTCGTTTTCCACATACTTATAACAACATACAGAGCCATCGTTGTATGGTATGACAACATGTTTGGTATGTAATCTGGCTAATAAAGGTGATAAATTCAGTTTAAGTAGCTATTATGTCGAAGACACTTACGGATAGTTTCAAACACACGAAGCCATCATCAGCGTCACTGGGGCTTATTGTAATAATTACACATTCTGACTATTCGATTTTTGATCTCCTGACAATAGTTTAGTAATTAAAAAGTAACATATCAGTGCGTTTTGTATTGTATGGTTTGATATTATTATGGTCGTTATTTAACTGCGCTGTATCGTTTTGATATCAAGATGCACCAGGTTGTGTCGTGTTGCATTGTGTCGTACATATTGTTTTGTATCATACGAGTACATAACAGTGGCATTTTGTAACATAGTTGTAATATTCTTGCATTTTATTTTATTAACGCATCGTATAATGATATAGCACATCACATCGACAAATTACAGGGAACAATCCTCATCATAACAATAATTTTTTTTCTCTGCACATTTACATATATCCCCATTCATCATCGTAATTTGGCTTGCACTTGGCTATGTAACACTAAGAAGTCAAGCTTTCTTTTTATCCATGTATCCATTAAAACTTCAACTTCATCAAAGTGCACATCAAACAATACATACGCAGGGTAGTAATGTTACCTCATTATGGAGTTTGAACAGCAAAATGTCAGACACATGAGACAGATTTCTGTTTCTGAAAGTAGTTTTGGTCTTGTGAATTAATTTTATAAGTAAAAATACTGATACTGTAAAGTATAAGCCAATCTGTCTTTGTTCCTATATGCAAATTGTGTAATACGTACAGTACATTGGTCAAATGCAATGTATGTCGAATACAAGCTTGTAGCTTATGTTTATTATGTTAACTATAATCGACGTTAAATAGAGTTTATCTTACCTTGTCATATCATTTAAGTGTTTATTACGATTTAACAAAATCTAACATGCTGCACCCAAAACTTATGTAAAGTACAAGCAAGACATATTTTTGCCATTGGTTTTTATTCCAAACTACGTCATATTGTCTTCATTTTATTGTTCAAAAGCAGGAATTTACTGAATTGGGTACTTATGTCAGACTTTCATGTCGCATGTATGCACAACTCTAGTCACTTCTATTTTCGTCCGATTGTCTCCATTTGACGAGATAAGCAAGGATAAACACAAATAATCGGGCAAACATGTGAAATGCAAATATTTTGAAAACACAATTAAATACTAATTTAGAACATAGACTGTCTGTTTTTCAAAAGAGAAAATATTTCGACGAAAATGATATTTAATTAATTTAAATTTACTGAAACTATTCCGAAAACTATTCCGGTCATTCGTTTCTCTGTCAGATTTTGCCTTTTTGCGTAGAAGATATAACAACGAATCGTAATTTTAAGTCCGTGCAACGCCATGGGGTTTAATGTATGTTGAAAATCTCTTTTCGACAAGTCTGTACATCTCAATGGCCTAAGTCCTTGTATGTCAATATTTGTACAATCTAAATTCATTAAACTAGGTATTATGACAGGAATTGGTTTATTATTGAAACAATTAGCAATACGGCAACAGACAAAGCCTATTGTTGCGTTCTGTTGTTCATCGATTATCACAATTCGTGCTGATTCAAATTATACCCTCACTTGACAAGTTTATTGTGATAACTTCAAAGCTAAGGGGTAAAATGAAACTGTCCAACGTACTAATTAAGTTATAGTGCAATTTGCGTAAATCCGAAAATTGTCATGGTTGAGAACTTGTGCAGTGATAATCATACGCCAAATTACTTTATCTGACGTTTTTTTTCTTTATCAGGCGTGCTAATTTTCTCAACTCTGTAATTTGTCTGTAAATCGGTTCAGTTATCAAAGGCTGTTAATTTAGGGTGTTAGAGAGCATATTAACGAGTTCTTCACATGGCGTCCGTGGTAGAATTATAATTCTCAATTAAATTGGCATAATAAGCCATTTTATGTTATTAAAGCGCTATCTTAATGAGCGGAATGCACCGTTCTGAGAATTTCGTTGGGTTATGATTGAATAATCGTTGGTTTCTGTAAAACATAGTGGTTGTTAGAAACGACCTTATTGATAATTTCTCGTTCATTAATGAGAACTTTAAGCCATGAAATTATGAGACAAACGCGGTTCTTGATTTTGTTTAACATTGCCAATATAGTACCGCAAATGGTTTGAATGTCTTGGAATAAAGACACGCAAGGAAGCTGCAGAATGGGTTTGTTGAAAGCGAGAATTGCAGACAAAAATGTCTTGTCGGCATTTTTAAAGTTGAAATGGAGACCTAGGAGACCGTTATTGACGAGGTAGTGTTTCGTTCTATCAGTTAACACGTCATCCAGTTGCAAAATCATCAATATACTTGAAAGCGTGTTCCCGAGAGTAAATCGTGTCTCCAAAACATGTCATTTAAAACTTGTATATTTTTCAAATATTATTACATTTTAGAATACCAAGACAGTAACTCGGCGTTACAAATTATTTCTCCTGTTTGTTTTTTAAAAGTGCGTATACATGTACTATGAACGTATTGCACTGTTACGTCACATGTGTCTTTAGATACGACATGTTATTTGTATGGTATTAGTGTAATGGTTATTAATGGCAAGGTTGCAATTGAACAGATATTTTGTATGGTGTTTATTGAAAAGAAGTCATTTGTTAGGTTTGTTTTCAACAGGTTTACACATTTTCTGATAAGTATCAGTCAGAAACTGACGTATTCAGCCTGGTCGTAGTTCTTTGCCTTCCAGGTTGTAGAACCCGTGTGACTTTACGGTGATTTTAGCCCAGTGGCGAACACGAAATGGTATAATGAAGAACAATGTTTAAAACATAAAATAATGTGAATCAATAAACGTGTGTTCCCATTCATGATTTGTTGATTTTACAGTAGATTAACTGGTAATTTTATATATAACTTATATATTCTCCCAATTGTCGATGTGTTCGTGTCTTATCCAGTTTCCTAGAATACCATTGTACGCATATCTTACCAGAATCCCGTCCTAAACCATGGATACCATGTTTCACAGACATCCCCATGTCACCCATTAAGACATAAAACAAACCATCCACCTCCCCAAAGAGGGATGTTTCAAGAAGGCCTAAATACTCAATCCGCATTTCGGACTTGGAATTGTATGCATTACTAGCCGTAAAGGGGGTAAGATCGCATTTAAAAGTTGTATGTATCTGTATCATAGCCCATTCATTCGTACATAGTTGGTTGTTTGGAAACTTTGTATTTTATCTATTGATGTTACATACTTGAGAAGTGTTTCGATTATAGTTTGTTTTGTTATAGTATCATTCAAATGTTGAGATTTATCTTCTTCGTTTTGTTACCTCTTTCTTTGTGGAATTATTGAAAATAAATCAATAAGAAATACAAACTGCTGTTTTAAGACATTTTGCTGGAACAAACACGTAGTACAGTATGACTGTGCGACGAAATAATGAACGTATTAAGTTCGATGGGTATGTATTGTGTCTACATAAACACATTTCTAAAGATATCGACAATCGAAAAGACAATATTAAATATAAATTTGATTCTGTTTCATAACGATAGACTTGAAGAAAGTTTGGTAAGCAGGTACATGTAAAATTCGGCGGAACATTATTGAGAATTGGCTGTTTGGATTACTTAAACAATAATTGCATTTTTTATGCGAATATTGTGTACGACATAATATTATTTTCGAAACATTACCTCTATCATCATTCAAATTAAACTCAGATAGCAGATCTCTAACTGTTGGACAGTTTGACAAGTATTTAGGAAAGAATTACACGGATGTTGTGACATTTTGAGATATAACCTCTATTTACGGTCTAGCAAACGCTGCAATCAGCGTCAAATAATAGGTAAAACGCCTACATGCACCCAACAGTAAATGTTTAAACAGAATCCAATTGTTTCCCATTCGTTCCGTTGTATTGCCTCTAAATGCTAATGTGATCTATCAGTTTCATTTGTAAGTTAACTTCAAATTTGGCAGGTGCTTAATATTTTAAAGAACCATTGCATCCCATTACCACAGAACGTCGTCACAATCAAACCTGTGATCGGTTCAAACTACATTACATTTCACATTCTCTTTTCAAAGTTGTCCAATATTGCGTTTTTTTTGTCTATCGTTTCGGCCTATTCAGTAACATTTTTATACTCGTTTAGTGAATTGTGGAATATAAAGCCAGTGTAAGCGATTTACTTTAAATAAGCACGCCATTGTTCATGTACTCCAGTCATTGTATCCGAGGAATGCATTTACGTTAAAAGTTCATAGACTGTTAGAAACGAGACAATTTCCTTGATGTTGTACCTGTAATGTAATTGGCTACTGTAATTACTTACGACACACCTATAAGGGAGGCGAGCTTTGCTTCAACAACAATAGTGGCTATATAAAGTCACAGAAACACGATTTCTATTTTCGTGTCGTTTATTCAATTTTAATGAGGTTTTCGTCCCACTGAATATAACACTAACACTGACTGTAGGTCTGAGGGCAATGCCCGAACACTGAACAACAACAGTATTACCACAGTTATGTGTAACATTAATTAAGCAAGACCAATGACTCATACACATGTGGGTGGTTTATGAACTCGTGACGAGCGGATGACGTCACGTGGTGTCGTACGCTGTATTGCATTCAAAGATGTTGATGCTTAAACGAAAGCTGTCTGTAAAATCCCGTTATGGTTATTTCTACTTATTTTAGAACATTGGAGCATAACATCACATCTTACAAATAAATGGAAATGTATTTCTTCGAATTAAATGCTGTCGTAGCTGGAAGCGTTATATGCTGGATTTGACATTTCCGCCCAATTTATTCTGAAAATACCATAACCAAGTGTCGTAAATCTTTAATACCGATACATTCCATTCCATGACTGGCAGATATATTTTTGAACGCCTGAAGGAAATGTTGCCAAAATGCAATTATGGCATTTACATGTCATTATTGAACAGACGTTTTAGTGGAATTAAGAGAGATGTTTTTTCTCTTAATGGATGACTTAAAACATTGAGGATATTTGACAAGTCTAAATATCAGCTGAAACATGTTCAGGAATTAAATGTTTGAACTCTTACCTCGTGAAACTATGACTACTTATACCGATCACACTCTGACGAAAATGCTGACATACACAATACAAGGTTGAAATCATAAGTAAAAAGAAAGCAAGACACATATCAAAATCTTGTTTCCCTGTTCTTCGAAACTACATGTACGGGTCATTGCCAAGATTGTGAAACAGGTAAGTATTCATGTACAAAATGTTCTCGGCGGAAAACTCTTATAGCGGCTGCACAAAACGTGACAATTCTACATTATTTTCCATATTGTGATAGACCATTAGAATGTAAAATGCAAAATGCATTTACCTTATCATTTAATAAGCCTGTATGCTCCATTTTGACTAGACGGTGTACGTTTACAGAGTCCTGATATGACTTTGTATGATTTCCCTCAAGCTGATCAAATCATGTTACTTCTGCATGTATGAGTATGGTGTTTTACTAATTGTGTGAAATGATTGTCTATCACCATTGCGATGTTGCTGACTCACGCAACAACAGTAGAATATGAAAATGCCTGTGATAATCGCATGACTGTGTATTGGATAGTGATCCAGTTGAGTTAATTCCACGTGTAGATAAAATACCGAAACTCGTATCCTAATATGAAATAGATAATGTGTGTTCCATTCCATGATTTGTTGATTTTATAGTTAATTAACTTCTCCAAATATCTAATTGTTCCAATGTTAAGTCTGTGTCCCCGTCTTAGAATATCATTGTTTGTCGTTCTAGCCAGTCTCCCGCCTGATTTAATAAACTTTTTAAATCAAAGAATTGGTCCACAATCTCAGTGGTTAATAAACACATTAAAAATCTATACATCAAGTTTCACTCTAAGATAATACTGTCTGTAGAAACACTAATTGTCCTAAGGCTGATTTAATTATAATCTTGTAATTATAATCTTCATGTTGTAAATCGTCTTCTATTATACATCTGTTTTCATGGAATACGACAGCGCTTGTATCAGTTTACAGGCTAAATTCTGTAAAATAAATTTGCAATTATATTAAAGACGAGCATGCACGGATGCTTTCTTTTGATGGCAAAATAAACTGCAGGCTGTTGTGTTTATGATCATTGGATTTTCGGTTGTTTCTGTGGTCTGTGTGTGGGCATTGCTCAGTGTAGTTCAAAATCAATAACAACACAACGAAACTCCACTAAACAATGCCACGTCTCGGCATGGCATTTACAAAACATTTTGTGATGATTTAAACAAAGAATACATTACTTAGATATTCTACTTCGTGCAAAACTAGTAAGACTGAATGGTCCTCGTGAAACCCGCACCCAACGGTCGTTCCCTACCATTTAGACATGACCAACACTTCTTATCAGATTGCAAATATGTGTCAACTGAACAAATCTGTTCCGACTACATGAACCAACAGACAAATACACAGCTTGTCATTTACAATGAAGCGGAAGTGAAGAAATATGAAAACCACAGCAAATGCAATAACAGTGTAATAGCAGCAATTTACATGATCATAAATGAGGGAATAATTTAACGCTTCATTTAACCCCAAGAGATAAACAGCTTATATTCAAACATAATAACAACACAAGAGCTCAATTTATAAATGACATGATGACGCTAGTTTGATTTTCCGTGACCGAATCAGTAACGCAGACTTTTGTGCCACAAACTCCCATCTCGAAATAATTACTATGAATTTAAAATTGCACCGCTCAAATTGACTTGTCATCAATAATCAAAGTCTTCGATATTTATGAGATTTTTAGTTGTCGGTTATTGTTAAAGCCAAGAATATTATCTTCTTACGGCTCTAACCACGCATGAAAGTTGACAAATCTTCGGATGATTTTATGTTAAACGATATTCTCTACGAAAAAAATGCAGAAAAGTTCACATGAACTGCAATGGTTGGTGGATTACTAGGTTTTAGTCATGGGACGCTAAATTAGCAATCTGACTGTTTGTTTGTTAGGCTTATAACCGTCTTGAACTTCAAGACATACATTCATTGTCTCATTAACAGCATGTGTATTTAACAGCGATTTATACTATTAAGAATAGACCTGTATTGAAAATATTATATATTGGTCAACCTTCAATAAAACTGGTCTTCGATGGGACTGAACATTGTTCAATGGTGATGTTTCCGAAGGTTTTTTCGATCCATTACTAGAACCTAATTACAAGTTATATAAAGGTGTTAGTGTTATCACTTTCTAACCTTGTAACTGTCATTATAAGGATACAAAGGTCATCTTTGGTCTCCACACTCCTCATGCGTGTACGTTTATTGTCAGTCATATCGTGTATTATCCTCTTCATATTTGCCTATACATGTAAGTGGGCAGGCGTTTGAAATTTGTCGTGTTACATATTAATGAAAATATCCTGGTGAACAGAACGGTTTGAATTTGTCTTCCTCCTTTCTGATTCATTAGTAACGGTATATAGGTATCTATATACCACCTGTACACTGTACGTACATGTTCATTCTTTCAAACATTATTTTCAATCGTACTTTTTTGTGAAATAATAGCGACGATGTTTCAAGATCGTGTCGGATATCATGTTTATGACCATGGTGGTCGGAAAAGTCGAGATTATGTCAATATCCCGATGATCAACACGAACACTTGAAACCCGAGTCAAATATGAAAGGTTGATGACAAACAACAGTGACAATGTACATAAGTAGTGGGAGGGGTAACAAACTCTCTCACTCAGATTTCAATTTAGGTATTTAATGGTCATCTCAGGTTAACAATAGAGACAAGATTGTCACATAAACAAATCATTAATCTTCACATGTCAGTGACCTCGGTATGGTTTACACGTCTTACTTTACGCTTGACTTGTGATTAGATGGTGTGAGAGTATTTCCCACAGTTGGGACTTCTAAGCGTCTCAGTTACAACAACACGTTGCTGAATAACCATATAATATTTTGTGTAAGGCCTGAAACTAGTACATGTAGTTGATGAGTCTCTGTAGCTCAGTGGATAGCGTATCCGGCGACCCAGGTTCGAACTCGGGTCGGGCACTCATACGCCTGTCATATTTCAGCAGAAAGCTGACTGGATAATAAAGGCTATGCTCAGCGTTTTTTGAGAAGATGCGCTCTGTACTTTTCTTGATTTGAAGATATGAACAGCGGTTTACCAATGAACTTTGTTTTCAATCACCGCTTATCTTACAACTATATTGTTTTTACTTCAATTCTTCGCAGTTCATTTAAGCGCTGTAATCTAAACAACTACATTATGTATCTATTGGATAACATTAAGGCCCATTTGAAATAGAAATATAACATCAGGAGACCTTTTGGAAAACTGGTAACACAAGGTTTCTGAAATAAAACTGTGACGACAACACGACTGATGTTAATTACGATGCTACAGCAAAACATTGTTATAATATGGGCTTTCATAGTATACACACAAAGTTTTTCGTTCAATAGTGGATTTAAAGACTTCTGTTACTTACTTCATTTCGAAATGATTTGAATAAGAAATTGAAACTATAGAACTATAATTCCACGAACATAACAACCACTTAGTACTTCGTATAGTACGATTTCTATGGAATAAAGCTAGAAAGTATGACGGATATCTTTTTCCTACATGAACATGTTACAGGATTATATTCGATAAAAAGCCTCTTATAATAAAGTTGAACGTTTCGTCTGACACTCAATACGTTAAGACCGTATAAAGTAAAAATTAGATTCTACTTCATAAAAATCGAACTGTAGACGTTTTTGACAGCAGGATACGATTCCATAATATATTGATGGGAATTTGAAGTACGGGGTATTAAACCACTAATTATAGTTATATGTGAATATCTACAGAGTGCTGAATGTGCGCGACATCTCATATGTTTGATTCATTGCCTCTTTTATCATTCAAATTAAACTCTGATAATAGATCACTCCCTTTGGGACAGTTTGACAAATTGATAGGAATTAATTACACGGGAGACTGTGACGTTATGCGAATCTATGATTATAAAGTAACTCATTTAAAGTTCAAATGTCTATCTTGCATAACTTCAGCATCAAATAGTACGTAGAACTCTAATAGCACAACCTCAATCGCACAAACTTATTGGAACGAACATTACACGGAGCGAGTGGCGTAATGTGATAAGGTTTCACTGCCTACAATGTACGAATAAACCCTGTTATTCTGCAACATCAACTAATACACTAGACTCTTATATAACACAACAACAAACGCACAAACATAATACAAGTGTTTCACATACATAAATTAACAGTAAATAACTGCTTTACTCTTATGTGATGTGTTTTCATCTATAAGTTACCTTGAATTAGACAGGTGTTTAATATCTTATCGAACTATTGTAGAACCTCATCCCAATCATCATGTTGCATGTCTGCCTAGGTCGATTCATACTGCATTTTACCTTATATATTCTATCAAATGTGTGTTATATTGCAACACCGTTTTAAAATCTCCAATTACTTGTTTAATGAATTTCGCAAACTTTGTACCCAGTCTCACTTTAGGATTCACATCTTAAAGTACTGCACTGATAAAATTACACTCTCTATCGTGAGTAATATACTATGGAACTGTTTGGTCTAACTAATTAAGCGATTTGACTTAAATAACATCCCCATGCTTCACGCTATGTAGTCATTGTTCTCGTAAAATTGATTAAAAGTTCTTAGACAGTTAGAAACGAATGAACTTTCTTGATACTGAGTTTATACTGTAATTGGTTGCTTTAATTAATTACTTACGACACACATATTTGGCCGACTAGCTTTGGTTCAACTAAAATAGTGGATTTATCTAGACACAGAAATAAGATTTCTATTTTCGTGTTGTTTATTCAGTTCGAATGATGTTTCCGTCTCTGTCCAACTCTTCGCTACCTAAGAAATATTTAAATGACACCATGTTACTGATCAGAGTGCAATGACCGGATAAATTGCTGAAACTTACTCACTTACTTACTTGTCTTCACTCTACACAATCACGTCAGTATCTGCTATGAATGAGGTGGTCCGTCTCAGGTCATCAACATCTCCATAGAGTTCCTGATGGAGAGTTGATTTTTGAAGCGACATTCTTTATCGCTTCTGGTTGTGACGATAACATCGCTGGAGGATTTGTTCTGCTGTCTGGTCTTCTGTGCAACAAGGACAGGTCGGTGACGGGGCCAGTCTGTACTTTTGTGTGCATTGAGTTGATTATATCCCGATCGAAGCCTTACCATTACAACTTCTTCAGTCCTACTAAGGGGATGATATATTAGCCTCTTGTCTCGGCCTAGTAAGTGATTTGATGATCGTAACTCTCTCCCTATAGTAGGTTGCTTGCACAGGTGATTGCTCTGATTGGGCACCTCGCTTAGCTAGTTGGTCAGCTTCTTCATTTCCGATCACTCTACTGTATGCTGGGATCACGCTTAGGTAGTATCTGATTATTTGCATGGCTTTAGCTAGATGTAAAACCTTGTTGTTGGTCACGGGTTCCAGTACAGACATGCCATCTGTCTTAAAGACTACCGAGCTGACATCTTCTGTCGAATCTTTGTTTATAGACACTGTCTTCATTGGCGCTCCTGTCCCAGCTCTGTAGTTACTGCACTGCATTCATGTTGCTGTGTCGTGTGTCTCATTTATTCCAGAAGGGTGTATGTTGACGATACATTGTTTATAAAGGCAACCCTGTGCTATATTCAACGTTGTTACTTTGGTCGACGCCTTATCACTATAAAACCGATTCTTAGAATCATTTAGTTACACGTGGTTAGGTTTATTACATTTCCACTTATTCTCATTTAAGGCTTTGAAATATCGGAGAACATCTCAACATCTTGCAAATTAACCGAAATACATTTATTGAATTTTGTACTCGGTGTAACAAACGTGACTGGTATAGCTCCCGTTGGTGTTGATCGTCTAAGCAGAGTCAGGACTAGTTGGTACAGTGTCAACATTATATGACAGCTTAGTCTCCATATACAAACTGTTCACGACGAAAATCTCAGTTAGCAGCGGTACCAGGTGCTGCTTTGTTGTAACAAAACGCGACAAATATATATAATTTCGAATATTGATTGACCTTTACAATGGAAAATGCATTGACACATTCATTCACCTAATCTTTTAAATAAGTAGTTATGTCTATTTAGACTAAATGGTGTACAAAAATGTTCCTCTATAGAGACTCATCAGTACTTTGTATGATGTCCCTCGAAGCTGATCAATTATGCTGTTTGTGCATGTATGAGTACGATGTGTTACTAAGTGTGTGGAATGATTGACCGTCCCTGAGGCGATGTTGCTGACACATGCACACTAACAAAGGAATATGGCATATCTGTGTATGGAACAGTGATCCGACAGTATACCTTCAACGTATAGATTGACTACCATGGATCGTTTACTAATATGTACCAGACAATGTGTGTTCCATTCCTGGATTTGTTTGATTTGATAGTAAATTAACTGGTTAATAAAAATATAATTCACCCCCCCCCCCCCCAAAATATCCAATTGTTTGTATGTCTAGTCAATGTCCCCGTCTTAGAATGGCATTGTGTGTGTCTCTAGCTACTGTCCTGCATTATTAAATAAACAAACTAAACCACAGTCTCTGTGCCAGATTTAGCCATTCTTTTCCCACAAACTCAGCGGTTAATAAACACATTAGCAATATATACATTAAGTTTCATGCTAAGATAATACAATCTATAGAAACACTAATTGTCTTCTGGCTGATTGAATTATAATCTTGTAATTATAATCTTCATGTAGTAAGTCGTCTTCTATTATACGTCTGTTTTCATGGAACACGACAGCGGGTGTATTGGTTTACAGGATTAATTCTGGATAATGAATTTGAAATTGTTTTAAGACGAGCTTGTATGGTTGCAATATTTTGATGACAAAATGAATTGCAGGCTGCTGAGAACGATTTCCCGTGTTTATATAATATGTAGTCACACAGTATTCCAATTATGCTGTAACGGGTTCGCTTATTAATATTTAATTAACCCGTATATACGAGGGTTGTCCAAGAATAGCGTATAATTCTTGATTTATTTACTCCAACATAATGATATAGTTTTATAATTTTGCATGGGCATTTCTACGACAATAGCACGTGTATTTGACGAAATTATTTTATAATACGTCGTATTCGATAATTGGATGTATTTGTTACCCATGGTAACGGTTTACGGCCAGCACGAAAAAAGTATGTATCACAAAAATGAATTTAATTATTTAATGACAATAATACTTAAGCAGTTTTAGCCGCATCGCGCCATGATATATATAAGAATAATTGGCATCTTTTGGCGAGTTTTTAAACAATGATTCATAGTGATGATGTCATATTTGATGGGTTAATGAAGTAATATAGCAACGTTGTTTGCGTTAAAATAAAAAAAATCACGACGTCCGACGACGTTACGGAGTGACTGCCATTTCCTAAGCATTGTGTTATACCGTATATAACATAGAATAGTATCCGGCGAAACGATAAATTATGTAAAATCCACAGCACAATACATCAGGGTGATTTGGCAGTTGTTTTTAAGATTCCCCGACGTTTAGTTTGGCACAAAAAGGAAGCGGAACAAAAGTGATCAGACGGACGGATCAAAACAAAACTTACGTCAAATCGCTTTCTACACCATCCGCACACACCACGAATTGGAGTTCTTTGGAAAACTGGGAGTGCGTGACGTCGTTGGCGAGTGTTGACGTTGACGTTCTGTGGGCCGTAAAGCGTCACTTTGTACTCGTCAAATGCACACACTTTGAATGTTTTTGGAAGATATATCATGAAACTTGGCAAGTATGTCAAGAAATAATTTCTCTAAAAGACGATATATAATTTGGGCATACAGTACTTGATAGTTTTTTTAGATATAACAGGAGTATACGGTGTTATGAGATATCATCCATCTCAATATTGAACATTGGACATTCAAAAAGTTTTTGATGTAGTTATGAGAAATTATCCATCGCAACATTGAACATTGGACATTCAAAAAAAAATATTTTTCGAATGTAGTTATGAGAAATTATCCATCTCAACATTGAACATTGGACATTCAAAAAAAATTTTTTTTGAATGCAGTTATGAGAAATTATCCATCGCAACATTGAACATTGGACATTCAAAAAAAAAATTTTGAATGTAGTTATGAGAAATCGTCCATCTCAACATTGAACATTGGACATTCAAAAATAATTTTTTTGAATGTAGTTATGAGAAATGATCCATCTCAACATTTTTTGAATGTCCAATGTTCAATATTGCGATGGACGATTTCTAATAATTACATTCAAAAAAAATATTTTTTGAATGTCCAATGTTCAATGTTGAGATGGACGATTTCTCATAACTACATTCAAAAAATATTTTTTTTTTGAATGTCCAATGTTCAATGTTGCGATGGATAATTCCTCATAACGACATTCAATGTCCAATGTTCAATATTGCGATGGATAATTTCTCATAACTACATTCAAAAACAATTTTTTTTGAATGTCCAATGTTCAATGTTGAGATTGACGATTTCTCATAACTGCATTCAAAAAATATTTTTTTTGAATGTCCAATGTTCAATGTTGCGATGGATAATTTCTCATAACGACATTCTAAAAATTTTTTTTGAATGTTCAATGTTGCGATGGATAATTTCTCATAACTACATTCAAAAAAAATTTTTTTTTAATGTCCAATGTTCAATGTTGAGATGGACGATTTTTCATAACTACATTCAAAAAAATTTCCAATGTTCAATGTTGAGATGGATAATTTCTCATTTTTTTTGAATGTCCAATGTTCAATGTTGAGATGGATGATATCTCATAACTACATACGAAAAATTCAATGTCCAATTACCAATGTCGTATGTTGTGCCAACTTCACGCAGCTCTACGATACATACAATGATAGAAAACTGAAGTGAGGTAATACTGTAAATTCCCTAATGTTCGTGGTGGATTTAATATCGTGGATTTTGTGGCTTACCTTCAACCACGAAATCAAATCCCATCGAATATACTTTTGACCCTTGTATGTATAACCTAACATGCAAAATCCACGAATCAACATCCCAACGAAATGATACTATTTGCCAAAGCCGTGAAAAGTCATACCATCGAAATTAAGTGATTTTACAGTACATTTTTATCATCAACAATATTTGTACCATTATCTCAGGAAAACAAAGTTATGAGAAAATCCGAAACGCATCCGAAAACTCGTACACATTTCTTCAGACCACTTTGTATGACTGAGTGAAACAGCTACATGTCTTCAAGTAGGAGAAACATGACTCAAATACTGACAATGTAGAATCTCATTAACGGAGAATATATGAGAAACAAAAACACTCAATGTGCATTCGTTGTCATGGTTTCCTTACTCCTTGGAGAACGTTTAGAGTTAATGATGCGACAACAGTTTACCTCAGCAACCGATAAAAGCATTATTAAAATTTACGATGTTTAAACATTTATTCGCCAATTTGAATATTTCTGAAGAGCAGGGATCGCCCTGTTTTATTGTTACAGTAGTCGGAACGTCCGAGTTGTCACACGAAGCGCACGATGGGCGAACGATGCACGCACGATATACGGACGATACACGCACGGTTCCCGTTACAAAAATACACGATGGGCGATACGATAGGATACACGATCCGTACGTTATACACGGTATACACGGTCTGCACGATGGGCGATACGATATGATACACGATCCGTACGTTATACACGATAGAGATACGGAACGTGCGTTCTACACGATATGCACGATTCGCAAGAAGATTCCGAGTGTGAGAAAATTCACCTTAAAATTTCGTTCACTATCAGACTCAAAATTCGAAGCAGTAATTAATACGACTAACAATGTTGTTGAATCGTCGTCAAGACGTCGATTCCGACCAAATACTGTTGCATTAAATAAGTCGAGTAACGTACTTGCGACTGAACGTTTAGCCGATATTTATCAGTATTTGTCAAATATTGTTACAGGGTGGTGGCCGAATGCCGCTTATTTGGACCATTATTATTAAAGCCCGGCCTTTAACCGACTAGTTTTACTCACTAGAAGTATAGGCCTTCATTAGGCGTGTCTGCTTGAAGGAAAAGGGAAGTAACCGTTGGCGTTACTGATCATCGGTATCTTTCAAGCGTTTGTTGATCCAGATTTTTATGAAAAAAAAAACAGAAAGATTTTCGATTTATTTTAAGGTTTTTCAACTTATTTAAGTACTCGTTACTATAAACGAGGAATTAAAGTTGTTATACGATGCACCCCGAGGACAGAAATCTTATGTAAGTATGTTGTCATTCTCGATTCCATTTGTTAGCCAAAAATGACCGAACACTTTTTACACTGTGACTTTTTTGTCAGTGTCTCAATTGCTCTTGTAATAGCCTTGTTTATGAGATTATGCACCCACGACCCCCATCAACCACTGGGGATGGGCTAGATTTTTACTTTCGTGTTGTCGAAACACCCCCCCCCGCCTTTCCTGTTCCACCGGCCGGCCAAGTGGAACAGCTAATGGTAAAATTACCATAAACTCTCTGGTAATTCCTCGGCTCCTGGCAATACCCCGTGGTATTGGTTCGCAGTAAAAATTCCCACGATTTTCCCGGCATTGCGGAGGAAGGCTCCTAAAATTGAAGGCAAAAATCAAAACAAAACTATTTCCCCTGCTATTCCACTGCCCATCCACAGGGGGTGGGGTTTTGGATGCAACTTACTGGTGCGTCATTAATTAGAGGTTAATACACGACACAGCCGGGCCGGAAGGCGATAATCGGCCCGGAAAATTAATAATGACCGCGAGGGCTTTAGCCCGAGGGTGATTATTCATGCCGGGCCGATTATCAACTTCCGGCCAGGCTCTGGAGTATATTAAAGTCTTTAATACAATTGTTCAATTCCAATACTCAATGAAAGTAACCGTAACTCACGCTTAGTTAAGTTCGTAGATATCTAAAGTACATTTATTCTGAAAATCTTATACAAAGGAATTGTACCTCTGTGTAACGTAACGTCATATTTTAGCTCTAACGTGACGTCATTTTAGATTCAACGTGACGTCATGTTAACTTGGATAACGTAACATGCGCCCGTTTAGCGGGCCAATTACGATTATGAGATTGCGGACCGGGTGGATAGGCGATAATCAATCACGTGATGGTCATAATCAGCCTAAAATAGGCTCATTTTTGTTACTATATATACTAGTAACAAGTGTATTAATGCATTGTATTTCTTAGTTGGAGAAGCTTACCGAAGGGCCAGCGCTAAGCTCAGTGTATCATGTCCCTTGGGTAGTTTGTATAATTTCTGACAAGTAATAATTTTAATACAGTACATTAATGCATAGCTACTGGAGCCCTTTCCATATTAAACCAACGTGTTATCAATCGCTATTTGGTTGTGCTTTACCATGTATATATAAAACAACATGCAACCAGAGAGCATACCATTTATCTGCACTGCTAGGCAAGCGCGTCAAAGTGCTTTCGTATGAAACGGGCGCCTTTCAGCAAGAACTTAAAAAAAACCAGCGGTACGTAACAGTCTGCTAGCCACGAGCGCTCACTGAAATAATATATATGTTCCATTTTGTCCGATGTATTGTAGCGCTTATTTTAAGCTAGCCGTTTCTAAGCATATCGCTCAATATCGGAATACTGTTCAGCTCCGCAATTTTTCAGCCTTTCCCTAAAATCACACATTTCTGCGATCATCATTAGGGTCAAAATGAACTTGCACTTGCATCTCTGTGTTGCCCGAATGTTTACCCAGCCGCAAAGCCAGTAGTGAAATAATTTCACTCGCATTATTATCAGGCTTACTTGCGGAAATGAGTGACAATAAATCGCCACGATTACATCGCCATGTCTACTCATGTCGATTATTTACTCTATCCGCTTGGGTCAGTCGGTCAAAACTTTAATTGTGACATTGTCACGTTGTGCAGTCTTCACGAAAAACTTTTCAAAGTACTAGCCAGTCGGGCTACCATCAAGGCAGAACTTACTAGCCTGAGAATAAATTTACTAGTCCGAACGTTAAATGATCAAAAGTGGATATTAATATATGTATTTAACATTTTAATACTGTTTACTATATTAAATGAAGAATTTTCATTGTCCCGACTCACAATCGTTTTGATGTTTTTAGTCTTTTGGCTTGTGTTCTCAGGATTTTTTAACTAGCCTTTCGGGCTAGTCACCTAGAGACAATTACAAGCCCGACCCAGATTTTACTAGCCTCGGGCTTCGGGCTAGTGGCCAAATTCGAAGACTGGTTGTGTAGTCACTAGGTCACTTTAATCAGATGGATAATCTCTACAAAATCTAGTTCAATCTGGGGTAAAAAATTGTGTCACATAATATATAGGTCAAATCCTAGAAATTTCTTGTGTGGACAGTAGAGATAAAAAAATTGGTCTTATCTTGATGAAAATTCTCCAGAATGAATGATTTCATTACAATCTAGGTCAATTTCAATAAATTAGGTCATCCTGGGTCAAAATATAGGGCACTTGGTGAAAGTGTCCGAGATTTTTTGGGCTACCAGACTTACCGATAGTCGCTTACGGTCTGACAGACTTGGAAAAACTGTCGGATCGGAAGGAAATCTGTCAGACTGATTTTTGTTTCGCTAAAAGGCGGACAGATACTGGAATTGTCGGATTCATCCAACAGCTATTGAGAAGTCTGGCTACCCTAAGTACTCTTTTTATACAGAAAAATATGTCAGATGTGTGCGGTGAACATGTATAAAATGTGCAATGAATATACAGTGAATACAGTCTTAACACATTCATTTCATTTTAATATATTCACTTTTCGAATGCCAGTTATAGCTCTGCAACAAATAAGTGTGACGAATAGGCGGCGTTAACTCTTTCTTTGTTTCCTAGTACTTTCATTGTGAAATCAGTTGTTTGACGGCCATCCGCATTTTTATGCATACTTTTTCCTTGGGGAATTATAAGGAGACTCTTCAGAAAAAGAGTACAAGAGCGAGGAGCTAATTAGATTGTTTTCCTACTTTGCGACGGGCTTACAAATTTATAATTGACCAATCAAGACATGTCTAACAAAAGACATGCAGTCTTGTACAAAGGAATAAAAGCGAACAATGACGGTTAAGAGTCATCGGACAGGCAGTCCGGACGGAAACCAAATGCGCCTGAAAGAGATCAAAATTGTCGGATTTGTCTGACGATTATTGTGAAGTCTAATCATGTAATGTCATTTAACTTATAGCTAATTGTCATTAATATGTAATATTTATTAGGGATTTATTGACAGAAACTTAGCCTAGTGACATTGCAACATATATATACTAACAATCCAAATGGTAAAAAGTACAGAATCCGGTTAGTGCCATATGAATTATCGTGCATCGCAAGATAGGGGCCTGGCGACGGTCTAGTTCGACTACTGTCAGCCTAACCTACAACTACATGCCTCCGTACGCTCCGTTTTATCATACCATGTGTCGTGTAACTGCGACAATCTGGCGATATAATTTCGTGCGTTGCCTAATTGTCGCTTCTTGACTCACTTCGCATCTCGTGCCTCGACCTTGGAACGTGAGGCACGAGAATCGCACGACATGCGAAGCGAGGCACAATATTTCAGCCTGAGACACGAAGCGACATTTGAGAATCTCGCGACACAGGAGGCGAGGCACGATATTCTACTGCGAAATCTCATGGTTTTCGATACTGCGTTAGAGCGAGATCTCGTGTTTGAAAATTGTGCCTCACTTCTTGTATCGAATGATTGTCCCACGTCGCTTCATGTGTCGCGAAATTCTCTTAATTGATAATTCATATGGCACTAATCGGATTCCGTACAAATGTGAGACAACTGGTTGAGTACCATTAATTATGGGTTCAAGTGAGTACTAAATCCCCATTTAGGTGATGCCTTAGTTCATATTATTGATCAACTTAGGCAAAAAAAATATGATTTAAGTACCCCAATATCCATGTTGAAATAAAAAGTAAATACTGCAGTTACATGCAGTGATTAGAAATGATATAAACTTTGATATTATAAATTATTATAATGTATCATTTTTGCATAACACATCTACACCACAATATTCCCATTTAAATGTTCGATTCATAAACCAGAATTAGATCATGAAAAAAGTTGGATTCTGCTTGTCAATATTAGCGGATAACTACTAGCATAATTACACGTACAGTATGTACATCCATTCATAATAAGTTGGCATTTCAAATACATGGGGATAGTTGGTCGGCAAAAAAACAACATTTAAGACATTTTCATTACATTAATTATGAATTATCGATGTGCAAACAATTCTTTTCATGACGGTGTACATAATTTCGGATGTCAGTTTCAGACATACTTCCGTTGCGTCCCGGAAGTTAATGTCACCGATACAATACTAAACTGATGAATGATTTGATTTGTTAAAAGGTCCTCGTATCGTCCCATACCTTTCGGTAATTTGGATTGTTTATAGAACCCCCGATATGTACTCCTTTATATCGGAAAAAGTGTGTTGTGTTTTTATACTGTACATGGACGATTCACACGATACGATGCACGATTAATCTCTCGCTATCGTGTTTCGTATACTTATACTGTACCATACACGTTTCACACGTTATACACGTTGTACACGATGTACACGATACGATGTACACGATACACACGATATACACGATATGCACGATGGGCGATACGATACGATAGACGATGCACGTTACTAAAATCACACGATGCACGCACGCATACGATACGCACGTTACACGCACGATACACGCACGATACACGCAAATTTTGACAACTCGGACGTTCCGACTACTGTACTCGGAGGCTTTCAAACTAATCTGTTGTACCGTTAACATGCATTTAACGATAATTTGACTGGCAACTGGTGTAATGTCAATCAAAATATGGTTTCAAATTAAATATGTATGGTTACGCTATGTTCTGTTCTATTGCGACACAGTTCCAAATGCACAGGCTTATGAAGAACATGAATTAGACCCCTATGTTGGCATCAATGGTGTAAACGTCTATTAGTCAATTATTTACCGCTAGTCAGTAGATACATAAATGCGTCGGTCATTATAATTACTATTATTTTATAATTGATCAAAATGTTTAATATATCCACTATTTCTACTTTTCATTTCATGTAAATGAAGTCATTAGCATTAATAGTTTATAACCGAGCGAGTTTACATATTTCTATTATACATTAATAAACTACAATCACCATGAAACTGGCATCATCTACCTCTATCGGTCACGTGTATCCATACAAAATCCGACCTTCTGGTGACCTTCTAATAATGCATGTGCTGATATATATGTAGAGTGCGGTCAAGTAGACTGACTGACCAGTCGTAATTACAAGACATTTACATTAGGAATAATGTGGATAATGTAGAAACATGTACAGCCAGTGTCAAGGAGTATTAAACAAGTCTGTGAATTAATCACATATGTGCATGTGGACATCAGGAATGCGACGATCAGTGGAAAAGAACGACATATAGTTGGACGTGAGAGTCACATTATGTAGTATATTCTTCTATGGGCTCTGGGGACACGATAAGCTAATGGGAAACATAATGTCACCATTTGATGCTTGATCTTTATTCTCGTTATAAGCATCAATTACAAAGCCCAAAAATAACCCAGCACGTACAAAAACTTCGTATACTAGTTTTTCAAAAACAATAAAACTGTTATAACAACTAGTAATTTGTAAAGATTTATTCAACCAGTAAAAATCGTTTTCATTAATAACTTTAAGGGCAACTTTTTTAAGAGTAAAGCATTCGGAAAATGAACTATTGCATAATAAGTTTCTCATCCTTTGTTTATGTCAATGTGTAATACAAATCTAAGAACACTATTTAACCAACATGCCATCAACTTTACCCCACATAGTTCGAACGTTTAGCACGAGAAATTCTCATCGTATAAAAATCTTACATTGGCAAATAACATTGCGAGTTTAAAAGTCTATTATCCGTCTTGGATCCATCAAATCATTTATCTTGTTTCGTATTCAACATACCTATAACAACATACAGAGCCATCGTGGAATGGTAAGACAAAATGTTTGACATGTTTTCTGGCTTATAAAGGTGATGAATTCAGTTTAAGCAGTTATTATATCGGGTATACTTACGGATAGTTTCACACACACGAAGCCATCATCAGCGTCACTGGGATTTATTGTAATTATTTTACACATTCTGACTATTCGAATACTGATCTCCTGACAATATTTTTAGTAATTAAAAAGGAAACATATCAGTGCGTTTTGTATTACATGATTTGGTATTGTTTTGGTCGTACTTTACTGCGCTGTATCGTTTTGATATCAAGATGCATCAGGTTGTGCCATGTTGCATTGTGGCGTACATATTGTTTTGTATCTTACGAGTACATGAGAGTGACATTTTGTAACATAGTTGTAACATTTTTTTCATTCCATCATCATTTTATTAACGAATCGTATATTGACAAAGCACATCGACAAATCACAGGGAACAATCCTCATCATAACAAGAAATATTTTTCTTTTCACATTTACGTATATCTCCATTCTTCATCGTACTTCGGCTTGCACTTGGCTATGTAACAATAAGAAATCAAACTTTCTTAGAGTGGATTCCAAGTCACCATGAGCGTACATGTATCCATTAAAACTTCAAATTCATCAAAGTGCACATCCAATAATAAACACACAGGGAAGTAATGTTACCTCAGTATGGAGTTTGAACAGTAAAATGTAAGATACTTTAGACATATTTCTGTTTCTGAAAGTAGTCTTTTGTCTTGTGAATGAATTTAAAAGTTAAAATGCTGATACAATAAGCCAAGCTGTCTTTGTTCCAATATGCAAAATATGTAATACGCATAGTAAATTGGTTAAACAGTCATATCCTTTAAGTGTTTATTACGATTTAACAAAATCGAACATGTTGCACACAAAACCTATGTAAAGTACAAGCAAGACTTATTTTTGCCATTGGTTTTATTCCAAACTATGTCATATTGTCTTCATTTTAATGTTTAACAGCAGGAATTTACTTAATTGGATACTTTTGTCAGACTTTCATGTCGCATGTGTATGCGCAACTCTAGTCACCTCTCTTTTCGTCTGATTGTCTCCATTTGACAAGTCAAACAACAACTAACACAAATAATCGGGCAAACATGTGAAATGCAAATATTTTGAAAACACAATTAAATACTAATTTAGAACATAGACTGTCTGTTTTACAAAAGAGAAAACATTTCGACGAAAATGATATTTAATTAATTTAAATTTACTGAAACTATTCCGATAACTATTTCGGTCATTCGTTTCTCTGTCAGACTTTGCCTTTTTGCGTAGAAAATATAACAACGAATCGTAATTTTAAGTTCGTGCAACGCCATTGGGTTTAATGTATGTTGAAAATCTCTTTTCGACCAGCCAGTACATCACAATGGCCTAAGTCCTTGTATGTCAATATTTATACAATCTAAATTCATTAAACTAGGTATTATGACAGAAATTGGTTTATTATTGAAACAATAAGCAATACGGAAACAGACAAAGCCTATTGTTGCGTTCTGTTGTTCATCGATTATCACAATTCGTGCTGATTCAAATTATACCCTCACTTGACAAGTTTATTGTGATAATTTCAAAGCTAAGGGGTATAATGAAACTGTCCAACGTACTGATTAAGTTATAGTGCAATTTGCGTAAATCCGAAAATTGTCATGGTTGAGAACTTGTGCAGTGATAATCATACGCCAAATTACTTTATCTGACGTTTTTTCTCTTTTTCAGGCGTGCTAATTTTCTCAACTCTGTAATTTGTCTGTAAATCGGTTCAGTTATCAAAGGCTGTTAATTTAGGGTGTTAGAAAGCATATTAACGAGTTCTTCACATGGCGTCCGTGGTAAAAATATAATTATCAATTAAATTGGCATAATAAGCCATTTTATGTTATTAAAGCGCTATCTTAATGAGCGGAATGCACCGTTCTGAGAATTTCGTTTGGTTATGATTGAATAATCGTTGGTTTCTGTAAAACATAGTGGATGTTAGAAACGACCTTATTGATAATTTCTCGTTCATTAATGAGAACTTTAAGCCATGAAAACGAATTATGAGACAAACGTGGTTCTTGATTTTGTTTAACATTGCCAATATAGTACCGCAAATGGTTTGAATGTCTTGAAATAAAGACACGCCAGAAAGCTGCAAAATGGGTTTTTTGAAAGCGAGAATTGCAGACAAAAATGTCTTGTCGGCATTATTAAAGTTGAAATGGAGACCTAGGAGACCGTTATTAACGAGGTAGTGTTTCGCTCTATCAGTTAACACGTCATCCAGTTGCAAAATCATCAATATACTTGAAAGCGTGTTCCCGAGAGTAAATCGTGTCTCCAAAACATGTCATTTAAAACTTGTATATTTTTCAAATATAATTACATTTTAGAATACCAAGACAGTAACTCGGCGTTACAAATTATTTCTCCTGTTTGTTTTTTAAAAGTGCGTATACATGTACTATGAACGTATTGCACTGTTACGTCACATGTGTCTTTAGATACGACATGTTATTTGTATGGTATTAGTGTAATGGTTATTAATGGCAAGGTTGCAATTGAACAGATATTTTGTATGGTGTTTATTGAAAAGAAGTCATTTGTTAGGTTTGTTTTCAACAGGTTTACACATTTTCTGATAAGTATCAGTCAGTAACTGATGTATTCAGCCTGGTCGTAGTCCTTTGCCTTCCAGGTTGTAGAACCCGTGTGAATTTACGGTGATTTTAGCCCAGTGACGAACACGAAATGGTATAATGAAGAACAATGTTTAAAACATAAAGTAATGTGAATCAATAAACGTGTGTTCCCATTCAAGATTTGTTGATTTTACAGTTAATTAACTGGTAATTTAATATATAACTCATATATTCTCCCAATTGTCGATTTGTTCGTGTCTTATCCAGTTTCTTAGAATACCATTGTATGCATATCTAACCAGAATCTCGTCCTAAACCATGGATACCATGTTTCACAGGCATCTCCATGTCATCCATTAAGACATAAAACAAAACATTCACCTCCCCAAAATTGATTGTTTCAAGAATGCCTAAATACTCAATCCGCATTATGGACTTGAAATTGTATGCATTACTAGCCGTAAAGGGGGTAAGATCGCAGTTAAAAGTTGTATGTATCTGTATCATAGCCCATTCATTCGTACATTGTTTGTTGTTTGAAAAGATTGTATTTTACCTGTTGCTGTTACATACTTGCGCAGTGTTTCGATTATAGTTTGTTTTGTTATAGTATCTTTCAAATGTTGCGATTGATCTTCTTCGTTTTGTTACCTCTTTCTTTGTGGAATTATTGAAAATAAATCAATAAGCAATACAAACTGTTGTTTTAAGACATTCTGTTGGAACAAACACGTAGTACAGTATGACCTTGCGACGAAATCATGAACGTATTAAGTTCAATTGGTATGCATTGTGTCTACATAAACACATTTTTAAATATATCGACCATCGAAAAGCCAATATTAAAAATAAATTTGATTCTGCTTCACAACGATCGACTTGATAACATTTTGGTAAGCAGATAAGATATAAGATTCCGTAGAACATTGTTGAGAATTGGCTGATTGGATTACTTTACCAATAATGGCATGTTATATGCGCATAATGTGTACGAAATATCATATGTTTGAAACATTACTACCTCTTTTATTATTTAAATTAAACTCCGATAACAGATCATTCACTGTTGGATAGTTTGACATTTTTTTAGGAATGAATTACACGGATGTTGTGACATTTTGACTATAAAGAAAAAGATATAAGGTCAATATACGGTCTAACATACAAAACTGCAAACGCTGCAATCAGCATCAAATAATACGTAAAACTCCTACATACACACAACAATAAACGTTTAAACAGAATCCATTCGTTCCATTATATTGCCTCTAAATGCTCATGTGGTTTAATTTCATTTTGTAAGTTACCTTTAATTAGACACGTGTTTTATATTTTACTCCCATTATCACAGAACGTCGTCACAATCAAATATATGATCGGTTCAAACTACATTCGTACTTTACAATCTCTTTTCACAGTTGTGCAATATTGTGTTTTCTCTTGCCTATCGTTTCAGCCTATTCAGATACATTTTTGTACTCGTTTAGTGAATTGCGGAATATAAAGCCAGTGTAAGCGATTTACGCTAAATAAACACGCCATTGTTCACGACACGCACTCCAGTCATTGAATCCGAGGAATTCATATACGTTACAAGTTCTTAGACTGTAAGAAACGAGACGATTTCCTTGATGTTGGATCTGTAATATAATTGGCTGCTTTGATTACTTACGACATACCTTTGGCTGCTGTAATTACTTACGACATACCTTTGGTTCAACAATAATAGTGGCTATATACATTTTTTGTAAAGTCACAGAAACACGAGTTTCTATTCTCGTGTTGTTTATTCAGTTTTAATGATGTTTCCGTACACAGTCCACATCCTTACTAATTATTGAATAGAACACTAACACTGATTGTAGGTCAGAGGGCAATACCAAGGGTTCATACACATGTGGGTGGGGTTATGAACTCGTGACGGACGGATGACGTCATAAGTCACGTGGTGTCGTACGCTGTGTTGCATTCGAAGATGTTGATGCTTAAACTAAAGCTGCTTGAAAAATCCCGTTATGGTTATTTCTACTTATTCTAGAACATTGGAGCATAACATCACGTCTTACAAATAAATGGAAATGTATTTCAACGAATCAAATGCTGTCGAATTTGACATTTCCGCCGAAAATATACTCTGAAAATACAATAACCAAGTGTCATTAATCTTTAATACCGATGAATTCCATTCCATGACTGACATATATATTTCTGCACGCCTGAACGAAATGTTTTCAAAATGCATTTATTTCATTTACATGTCATTATTGAACAGACGTTACAGCGGAATTAAGTGAGGTGTTTTTCCCTTTTATGGATGGCATAAAACCTTGAGGATATTTGACATGTCTAAATGTCAGCTGAAACATGTTCAGGAATTAAATGTTTGAACTCCTACATTGTACAACTATGACAACTTATACGTATATGTCCTTGTCAAGATTGCGACACAGGTAAGTATCTATGTAAAAATGTCATCGGCGGAAAACTCTAATAGCGACTGTACAAAACGTGATAATTCTACATTATTTCCCCTATTGTGATAGACCATTAGAATGTAAAATGCAAATGCATTTACCTTATCATTTAAATAAGCTTGTTCGTTCCATTTTGACTAGATGGTGTACGTTTACAGAGACCTGACATGACTTTGTATGATTTCCCTCGAAGCTGATAAAATTATGTTGCTTCTGCATGTATGAGTATTGTGTTTTACTAATTGTGTGAAATGATTGTCTATGACCTTTGCGATGTTGCTGACACACGCAACAACAGTGGAATGAGAAAATGCCTGTGATTATCGCATGATTGTGTATTGGATAGTGATCCGGTTGTGTTAATTACACGTGTAGATTAAATACCGAAACTCGTATCCTATTATGAACCAGATAATGTGCGTTCCATTCCATGATTTGTTGATTTTATAGTTAATTAACTTCTCCGAATATCCAATTGTTCGTATGTTTAGTCTGTGTCCCCGTCTTAGAATATTATTGTTTGTCTTTCTAGCCAGTCTCCCGCCTTATTAAATAAACTTTCTAAACCAAAGAATGGGTCCACAAACTCAGTGGATGATAAACACATTAGAAATCTATACATCAAGTTTCACGCTAAGATAATACTGTCTGTAGAAACACTTATTGTCCTCAGGCTGATTGAATTATAATCTTGTAATTATAATCTTCATGTTGTAAATCGTCTTCTATTATACGTCTGTTTTCATGGAATACGACAGAGGTTGTATCAGTTTACAGGCTAAATTCTGTATTATGAATTTGCAATTATATTATAGACGAGCACGCACGGATGCTTTCTTTTGATGGCAAAATAAACTGCAGTCTATTGTGCTTATGATCACTGGATTTCAGTTGTTTCTTTGGCCTGTGTGTGGGCATTGCTCATTGTAGTTGCAATTAGTAACAACACAACACAGCTACACAAAGCAATGCCATGTCTCGGCATGGCATTTACAAAAATGTATGTGATGATTTAAACAAAGAATACATTACTTAGATAATCTACTTCCTGCAAAACTAGTTAGACTGAACGGTATGTCGTTAAACCCGCACCAAAAGGTCGTTCCCTACCGTTTAGACATAATCAACACTTCTTATCAGATTGCAAATATGTGTCAACTGCTAAAATCAGTTCCGTGAACTTGAACATACAGACAAAAACACATATTGTCATTCACAATGAAGCGGAAGTGAAGAAATATGACAACCATAGCAAATGCAGACGGTATATCGGTATCTATGTAACACCTGTACATTGTACGTACATGTTTATTTCTTTCAAACATTATTTTCAATCGTACTTTTGTGTGAATTTGGGTAATAGCGACGATGTTTCAAGATCATGTCGGATATCATGTTTATGGAAGATCCCGATGATCAACACGAACACTTGAAACTCGAGTCCAATATCAAAGGTTGATAACAAACAAGCGTGACAATGAACATTAGTGGTGGGTGGGGTAACAAACTCTCTCGCTCAAATTTCAATTTATATATTTAATGGTCATGTCGGGTTAACAATAGAGGCAAGATTGTCCCATAAACAAATCATTAATCTTCACATGTCAGTGACCTCTGTGTGGTTTACACGTCTAACTTTACGCTTGACTTGTGTTTTGATGTTGTGAAAGTATTTCAGACAGTTGGGAATTGTAAGCTTCTCAATTACTTCAAAACGTCGCTAAACAACTATCCAATATTTGTGTAAGACCTGACACTAATAGTCGAGAAGATGCGCTCTGTATAGTACATGTAGTGTTATTGATTTAAAGATACAACAAGCGGTGTACCAAATTGATGAACTTTGTTTTCAATCACCAACTATCTTACAACTATATTGTTTTTTTTCTTCAATTATTTGCAGTTCATTTAATCGCTGCATTTGCAATAAATATTTTATGTTAATTGGATAAAACTAGGACCATTTGGTATAGCAATATGACATAGGAGAAGCTTTGAAAAAACTGATAACACATGCTTTCTGAAAAATAACTGTGGCGACGATGTAACAGCAACATATTGTTACAATATGAACTTTCATGGTATGCACCAACAGTTTGTACGTACAATAGTGGATTTAAAAACTTTTGTTACTTACTTCATTTCGAAAGGATATGAATAAGAAATCGCAACTCTTGAACTATAATTCCACGAAAATAACAACCACTTAGTACAATACGATTTTTATGGAATAAAGCTAGAATGTATGACGGATATCTTTTTTCCTACATGAACATCTTACAGGATTATATTCGTTAAAAAGCCTCTTATAATAAAGTTGAACGTTTCGTCTGACACTCAATACGTTAAGACCGTATCAAGTATAAATACGATTCTACTTCATAAAAATCGAACTGTAGACTTTTTTGACAGCAGGATAAGATTCCATGATATATTGATGGGAATTTGGTGTACAGGGTATTACACCAGTAACATTACCATGCGCCTTTCAAACTAACTGTAAGTCATTAACAATTTAACTCAGAGTTAATGACGGGACATTTAATGTAATTGGAGCTGATATCACAGGACATTGACGTATTTTTCTAAGAACCTTTAAATATAACGACACATCTCGTAGCAACGGTTGCTATATAATGAACTCATCGACGTTCTGTCACACCGAAATATTTTACGAAGTTTTTATTGTTTTAAAATATGCGATAATTTGTTGGAACTTGATCTTGATTTCGTCATGCGTTTGGTATGCATGTCATAATATAATACTAGTGAGGTACTTAAACCAGACAGTGCGTGTAGTTGTAACCATATCATGCATGACTACTCCCCTAACACAGGATAATATTCGTTCTATATGAGAGGAGCGTATGCACATTTATTATACAAACATTATCGTTAGCTGTTCTTGCGGTAACAGTTTTACAAAACTGCATTGTAGCATATATAAATACATTACTTTGCAAAGGCTTTCAAAATAATCATTAGACTGTTTTTATCCGCTTTTTGTCTTGATTGATATATTTTATATAGCATTTTTATGCAACAATGTACATCAGTGAAATTTACTTCAACATTGTTACATAACGTAAATAAAAATGCATTTAAAATCTTCTGATGATGTATTGAATTTCTTGAAAATAAACCTCGATGGTATACATTTTAAATTTCAAAATTTAAAAGGTTGCCTGAAGCACATTAAGCACAGCTGAATTATGTTGGAAGATAGCGCCATCTGTGAATGTAATCACATTATCTTCATGGAGCAATAACTTCCAGAACACGTTGTTAAGTTTGTTCCTGATGTCATTCGATACGCATTTCTGCCTATTTATAGCAGGATTTTATAGCAGACACGTGCGGAATTCAGGAAAATATAAGTATTTTTACAAGCTTTTCCAGTTCTAAAAGGCCATATTTATAAAAAGTAATAGTTGCCTTATTATTAGGACCAATTTATATTCTAGCCAATTGACAATTAATTAGTTTCAACCTAACTAATGGAATAATTTGCTTCTATTCCCTGATACGGTAAAGCGAGTTTAATATGATTCGAAGGCTTGTGCGACACTGACAACGTTGTACATGGACAATTAGCTGCATTTTGTTAATAGAACCAGTAAAGACCATGATGATTTTCATACATCTCGCACAGAAGAGGAAATATTAATTATGTCAACGGTTGAACTTTGTTCAGTTCTCGGTCTCGTTGGTAATTACAATTTTCATCAATGATTTATAAGATGGTTTGCCTATTGTGGGTACCAGACGTACTGAAGGAAGTGGTAATTTTAATTACCTCCAGTTAGTGAGTCTGTATAATGATATAATGAATGAAACCTCATCGTCAATCGTTACTGTCAACTGATCAATAGCGAGAACTTTCTTCCATTCATAGCCTTATGAGGTAAAATATCAACAGATGAGTCGGTTTTCAAACATTATATTGTACAGTAATTTTTTTTATCCATCTCTAAGAAAATTCAAGCGAAATAATTCAGGCTTATTCAAGTCAAGATTGATATATATTATAAAGAAAGGTACACAAAATATTGATTGCGGTGTTATTCGGTATAATTATGGTTAAGTGGGAAGAGTTCGATTTGCTTGATAGTATTGTTGTTCTTTACTGTGATCCCTTTGCGTTTTTCAAGACCTCAACTCCCCACATTACACAGCCTCTTTGAAAGATGCTAGCGTTATTTAATTACTTCGCGTGATACCAAAATACTCAATAGCAACAAAACGTACGTATGTCATGCGAGCTTGATTTTATTTTTATTGGCCACCAGAGTTCCAGGAAAATGTTTCCTTTTTTATAAAGAGGATAATTTGTAATCTAATCCCTTTGATATGGTCGTAAACTCAGATTTTATCGTTAGAATCTCGTGTTAGTACGAGGCTGCACGAGACTTGACTCAATTAGTGAGATTCATTTAGACTTAATATATATGTGACATTCACCATCCGTGTAAGTAGCAGTGTACCAGTTGACACGATTGGTTGATTACTGTTTCCTATATTTACGATACCGTCATGAATGTTCTACGTGTCACGGAATGTTTTATACCGTACCTGGGATTTTAATTCCTAGAACATGGACAATTAAACCATGAAAGGAATTTGTAAGTTCCTATAATTATATAATTCTTGTACGTTCTCCAACTACAAGCGGTATCCTAGAGGTAGGGTGAGCGCTTCGTGATCGAGAAGTTCTTGGTTCAACCCTCGTCTGAACCACTGGTTAATTTCTAAGAGCAAGAATAACCCATATGGTCAATTCGTCCTAGGTTTGATACCTACATGTATGAGGACATTGTTATTCCTGGG
The DNA here is from genome assembly GCA_963678985.1 of Spisula subtruncata. Lineage (NCBI taxonomy): Eukaryota > Metazoa > Mollusca > Bivalvia > Venerida > Mactridae > Spisula > Spisula subtruncata. The sequence goes on along the minus strand of OY787660.1, from coordinate 1,320,657 downwards.
CACCGCACATCGATGATGGCGGTGAGAAATAATCTCACAGGAAGACACAATCGTATCCCAATGACCAGGGAGAGTTTGAGCGATTTTCCAGTGCAGTACAATAATATTGCATTCCTCTCCATCGTAGCTAATACTAGCTATGATTCACACACATTTATAAGCACAAGAAACAAAAGGAAGCTAACCCATGTCTATCATCAGTTATTTACGTACCATTATATCGGAGAAACAAAACTTATTCGAACACACGTACAAGCATACATTTCTTCAGACCAATTGTATGACATAGTGAAACAGCTACCATCTTCAACCAGGAGAAACATAACTCAAATACTTGAAATGTAGAATCTCATTAACGGAGAATTTATGAGAAACAAAAACACTCGGTGGAATGACGGACAAGGTGCATTGGTTGTCATGGCTTCGTTACTTACTGGAAAACGTTTAGAGTTAATGATGCGGCAACAGCTTACTTCAGCAACCCAATGTGTCTGTCAAATATATCAGCAACATTGTCCATCTTCTCAACAATATATAACAGATGTAATTTATTATAATACAAAATAAAACTGTTTCTTTGAAGCGGTATTTATGCCAACACAAATCATGGATAGGGATTTGTTGCCATGGAAGACAACATTCATCAATTAACAATTTAATTTGGGATGAGCCTAGTTTTGTTCTGATGAAAACGCAGGTGTGCATTTAGATCTTGTCATTTATATTACATGTGTAACTACCTTTACATATACAATCGAATTATGCTATGTCGAACTTTCTAAAGTCGCATGTTTCGTTAAGTAAATGTTTTGCTATTCATTTTAAATATCTTTGTAGTCGAACCAGTGAACATTACAGCAATCATATTGAGACACATTAATCAGTTTGCGAATACTTTGGACTGCCTTTACCGTCTCAGATCGCGGCTCATATGCATTATATTAATGTTTTTCACTTACCAGTATTGTAATTATTTATTTATTGCTTGATTGTTTTCTAGTAATTGTATATACGAGTATATGTATTCAATATCCTCATATATAGAGGGAATTAAAAGTGTTGAAGTTGAAGTGTATTGTATTTCTAGACTTTAAATTGTGTTATTAGCTGTATTGAATATCAAGTGACCCTTTTAAAGTGCTTTAAAAGTGGTAAGCAAAGTTCGACTATGGACAGTTAAATTCGACAGCTACATGTATAGGACCTCAAAGCCAGAAACTCTTCGCCAGCATACGTTACATGTATTAAACGTAAGATGTCTACATTATTGTATTAGTGTTGAATAATGGAAACAATATACGACTCGGAAAACACTTAATTCAGTTGAATACTATTCCTGAATTGAACAGAAAAGTCTTATTGTGTAGTCGCGTTTATTTTATTGAAGCAATAAATCCTGAATAGATGTGAAATTGAGCAACTTGGTTCACCAGTCTAAGACTAGTATACCTTGATCTATAAACCGTCTACTCCGAGATAGAGTAAACTCAAGTGTTTAAACAATATGTCTGTTTTACTACAAACACTTATTTAATTTTTATACGACGGTACTAAAGCAACATTCACTGGTACGAAATTCGAGATCATGCGTCAGTAAAACAGTAAAGCATCAAGTTAAAGTATGTTTTCTGAATTGCGTCCGTACAACCGACTCTGAATCCTCCTCTAACATTAGGTCGCACAACGCCTCACACATGGTGCCGATGGTGGCTAACACACAACACCTTTTAGCTGTAAAAGATATCCGCGATTCTTGTCCAGGAAAAAACAGTGACATAGACTAAAGGACTACACCAATACCCTCGATCCGAATGTCTATGATCATGTTGTCTTACATATTGCTCAGCACTCTTTGTTAATATGTTTTGGATGTTTTAAACATTGCAATATTTATCATGACGAAAATTGATTGTTCATTAACATTTAGATTAAATTACAAGTTGAATAACAAGTGAATTTATAACTCAAACCCCTTTTGATATAGTTACAGAATTATGCCAAACTGATCAATTTCACTACTATACTTTATTGAATAGTTAATACATACGCTCGTATTTTCTGTTGTTCTGTTAGATCAATCTGCATTAATATCTGTGAAGATGGAAACATGTTATAATGTTGGACAAACAATGATTAAATTGTCTTACTGATCGACATGCTTTTTGGAACTTAGACACACTTGCCAATGGTAGTAATTGCAGTAATGGAACGCGGACTAATGAAACACGTTGATGAAACTACATTAACCCATCATGCTGCTAATGACAGAGTAATGTATACACCATACACAATTCCTTGCCTTTATTCTGTGAAATAATTGTACAGTATCTCATGTGTTTAAAGAATCCACAACTTCAAACAATGATGTATACGCATCGCATTGAGTGGCAAACACCGCTTCCAATTTGCTAGAGCGTCCTAACAGAGAACAGAAGTTGTAGTTCATATTGCAATGGTTAACGTCATTGGCCTGCCACTCAGCATAATTACATGCATAATCGGTTTGGTGCTGTATTTCTAGTTTGGAATAGCTGGCATTCTATTTTCCACTTTCTTAAACATGACAACATGGTTATACAAAATACATGTGCATTATATTGCATGGCAACACTATCGCTACCGGACGTTCGAAAATCCATCTGCGATTATTTGGCTAATTGCACATGTTCTCTTTACCAATCTAAATTCACCAAACATGATTATAATTTCTGTTAGAAGGTTTTTGAGGTAATGAATAATTAACCTACGGATATACATGCAAGACTTTAAACTTTCCGTAACAATATACAATGTACATGTAAACAATATTTAAAGGAGACTGTTCGTTACACAAATAGAGAGCATTCCCTAGTCTTCATCGTTCATAGATTGCCGAGCAGTTCTTGTAAGTATCGCATGCTGTTTTGCGAGTGATTAGATTCAAACATGTGGTACACAATTACAACAGTGTATACATTGCATAATTATTTGGAATTGAATATCCATGTTATTCATTGAGCAATTTAATTTTTACTGTATAGTTGATGACACGCGATTGGTTGCAGATGGGATGTTTAATTAGAGAAGATAAGTTGGTTATAATGAAGACATTGTCTATATTCCCCGTGGTTAATGTGCACTAATTTATCTGGAGTGTTGGATGACAGGGACGCAATAGCAGATTGTATGGAGATTGTAGGGGATTCACCTAATCAGCATTCCGATATAATTACTCATACTTGACCCAGACAAATGAAATGTTAAGCTTTTTTCGACCATTGTTCTTTGTTTGTTTAACTGTCCAGATAAATTCCCCAGTCACCATTTCGCTGAATGATGTTCACATTGACAAATTATAACGACAATAAAGATCAATCATCGCCCGACATGACATCTGCCCAGGCACAAATCCAAAGTTCCCATTCTCTTATAGAGATTTTAATAAGCAAGCATTGCGCAGTGTGGTTCTCTATGAAAAGGAACCATATGTCTTCTGCAAGTATTTCCCCATCTTGGGTTTCATGTGCGTTCAAACTACATGTTACATTAGTATTGCACCAATAAACTTGGAATTTTCATTTCTTATAAATTGCAGGAAACTATGATTACATAAAATACCTACTATACATTACAAATATAAAAACGTTATTAAAACTTAACGGTGTTTAAACATTTATTCCCCAATTTTGAATATTTCTGAAGAGCAGGGATCGCCCTGTTTTATTGTCAGTCGGAGGCTTTCATGCTAATCTGTTGTACCGTTAACAAGCATTTAACGATTAATTGACTGGCAACCAGTGTAATGCCAATCAAAGCATGGTTTCAAATTAAATATGTATGGTTACGCTATGTTCTGTTCTATTGCGACACAATTCCAAATGCACATGCTTGTGAAGAACATGAATTAGACCCCCTATGTTGGCATCAATGGTGTAAAAGTTGATTAATCAATTATTTACCGCTAGTCAGTAGATACATGAATGCGTCGGTCATTATAATAACTATTATTTTATAATTGATCAAAATGTTTAATATATCCACTATTTCTACTATTCATTTCATGTAAATGAAGTCATTAGCATTAATAGTTTATACCGAGCGAGTTTGCATATTTCTATAATACATTAACAACCCTACAATCACCATGAAACTTTCATTATCCCACCTCTATCTGACACGTGTATCCATACAAACTACGACCTTGTTGTGACCTGTTAATAATGCCTGTGCTAATATCTATGTAGAATGCGGTCAAGTAGACTGACTGACCAGTCGTAATTACAAGACATTTACATTAGAAATAATGTCGATAAATGTACCCCCAGTAACAAGGAGTATTAAACAATTATGTGAATTAATCACGGATAAGAGGAATAGAACAACATGTAGTTGGATGTGAGAATAACATGATGTAGTGTATTCTTGTGGGACACGATAAGCTAATGGGAAACATAATGTCACCACTTGATGATTGCACTTTATTCTCGTTATAAGCATCAATGACAAAGCCCAAAAATAACCAAGCATGTACCAAAACTTCGTATACTCGTTTTCCAAAAAAACAATAAATCTGTTATAACAACTCGTTATTTGTAATGAGTGAGTAAACCAAGTTAAATTCGTTTTCATTAATAAGTTTGAGGGCAATTATTTAAAGAGTAAAGCATTCGGAAAATGAACCATTGGTTGATGAGTTGCATTGTGTATTTCTCATCCTTCGTTTATATCAATACGTAATACAAATCTAAGAACACTATTTAACCAACATGCCATCAACTGTACCCCACATAATTCGAGCGTTAAGCATACATATCTATTCCTATATCATACCAAATATACTCACGCACATCTCACACTTTCATACTGATCTGTTAATAAAAATGTTAAATAGTTCCACTCACGAGAAAATCTCATCGTATAAAAAGCGTACAGTCACAAATGACATCCCGAGTTTAAAAGCCTATTAACCGTCTTGGATCCATCACCTCATTTATCTTGTTTCCTATTCCACATACTTATAACAACATACAGAGCCATCGTGGTATGGTATGACAAAATGTTCGGAATGTAATCTGGCTTATATAGGTGATGAATTCAGTTTAAGTAGTTATTACATCGGATTAACTTATGGGTAGTTTCACGCACACATCATCATCGTTACTGAGTTTATTGTAATAATTTACATATTCTGACTTTTCGAATACTCATCTCCAGATAATATTTTTAGTTATTTAAAAAAGTTATATATTAGTGCGTTTTGTATTGTATGGTTTGATATTATTTTGGTCGTATTTAACTGCGCTGTATCGTTTTGATATCAAGATGAATCAGGTTGTGCCATGTTGCATTGTGTCGTACATATTGTTTTGTATCTTACGAGGACATGGGAGTGACATTGTGTAACATAGTTGTAACATTTTTTCATTTAATCTTCTTTTTATGAAAGAATCGTATAATGACATAGCACATCGCATCGAAAAAGCACAGGGAACAATCCGCATCAAATCAAGAAACGTTCTTCTTGGCACATTTACGCATATCCCCAATCTTCATCGTAATTCGGCTTGCACTTGGCTATGTAACAATAAGAAATCAAGCTTTCTTTCTATCCATGTATTCATTATCGAGTTTGAGCAGCAAAATGTAAGATACTTTAGAGGGATTGTCTTTCTGAAAGTATATTTTGTCTTGTGAATTAATTTTAAAAGTAAAAATACTGATGATATTAGCCAAGCTGTCTTTGTTCCTTTATGCAAATTGCGTAATATTTACAGTACATTGGTTAAGCAGTCATATACATTAAGTGTACGTGGGGTGTTCCACAATTAATAGGACTTTTTTCATGGCGGCAAGGCAAATAAAAAATTAAGAAAACTAATGGTATATAATTAAATTTTGATCTTTCACTGACAAACATGCGAAATATCTAAGAAATGGAATGAAAACTAAGATAAATATTAAACATTAAATATGAAATGTATCAAGGAGGCGGGTCGCACCGTGACGTTATTATGACGTCGCATTTCGAGCACAGTATTTTAACATAAAGAAACATGTAATAATTTTATTTATAGTCATCCTGACTTTCTAAACAGATCTAATAATACTGTCCTGATTGTTTAAATGTGTTTCCGTAACCCAGTTCACAAAAAATTGTCTTGCAATGATGTTACAAATTGCTCAAACATTAAAGCGTCTATCAGGGTACAAACAGGGCTATTAACGTCAACTTAATGCTCAATGACCTCACCTGTGCTTATTTGTAGGTTTATAATTCAGCGATATGTTAACAATTTGAGCCAACAGAACACAAGTGGCTGCTTAATGCCACTACATTACAAGCATTTCATTATTTCATTGGTAAGCACAGTTGGTTTTCCAAATGTATGCCATTATTTGACAATCGCGCGGTTTCTGTTTATTGGCGTTGACGTGATTTTTTATCCATTACGATTTTAGATGCATACCCATGATTACTGAGTTATGGTAAAAACACAGACCGATTTCTTCGAAACTTTGCATGCGCATGCCAAAGTCATCCACGTAATGACATACAACTAGGTGTTAATATTGATCAAGTGGTTATTGAGATATTCACATTTTTTAATAAGGATGGTATAGACAAATTATAGTGTGACCCGCCTTGGCTTTACATGGTTTCTATGACAACGCATTATAGGAGCATCATCAGCAACAAAGAATTTATGTTACTACCAGTAGATAGAGCATACATTGTTAAGCATATGAGACAATTTCCATTAAAATGTAAGCGTTGAGTAAAAAGTTATGAGAAAAGTCCTATTATTTCTGGAACACCCCTCGTATATTACGATTTTACAAAATCGAACATGTTGCACTCAAAACGTATATAAGGTAGAGGTAAGTATTATTTTTGCCATGCGATTTTATTCCAAACTATATGTAGATTGAAATACAATGTCTACGTCATATTGACTTCATTGTATTTTTTAACGGCAGACATTTACTGAATTGGGTACTTTTGTGAGACTTTAATGTTGCATGTAGTCACAACTATAGTCACCTCTCTTTTTGTCAGATTGTCTCCATTTTACGAGCAAACATATGAAATGCAAAAATTTAAAAACACAATTAAATATTATTTTAGGACATAGACTGCCTATTTCCAAAACAACAATGTTAGCGACAATTTTTTTTTAAATTTACTGAAACTATTCCGACAACTATTTCGGCTATATTTTTCTCTGTAAGACTTTTGATATTTTGCGTCGGCGATATTATAATGACTCGCTATTAAATTCTGTGCAACGTCAGGTGGGACTTTAATATATTTTGAAAATCTATTTTCGACCAGACAGTCCGTCTCAGGGATACCAATTTGTCCAAAAGATATCCAATTTTGTATGACCTAAATTCATACAAGATAGAGTGGCTGGAATTGGTGTATTAGTGAAGCAGCAAGCAAGACGGCAACAGACAAAGCCTATTGTTGCGTTCTGTTGTTCATCGATTTTCGAAATTCGTGCTGATTCAAATTGTACCCTCACTTGACAAGTTTATTATGATAACTGCAAAGCTACGAGATATAATGAAACTGTCCAACGTACTAATTCAGTTACAGTGCAATTTGCGTAAATCCGAAAATTGTCATGGTTGAAAACTAGTGCAGTTATAATCATGCTCAAAATTACTTTCCTAATTAAACGATTATCTGACGGTTATTCTCTTTATTAAAACGTGCTAATTTTTTCAACTCTGTAATTTGTCTGTAAATTGGTTTAGTTATCAAAGGGTGTTAATTTAGGGTTTTATAAAGCATATTAACGAGTTCTTCACTTGTTCTCCGTAGTAGAATTATAATAATTTTCAATTAAATTGGTATAATTTGCCATTTTATGTTATTAAAGCGAACCCTTAATGAGCGGAATGCATAGTTCTGAGAATTCCGTTGGGTTATGATTGAATAATCGTCGGTTTTCGTAAAATCAACTGAATGTTAGGAACGACGTTATTGATAATTTCTCATTTATAAATTTTAAGCTATGAAAACGAATTATGAGACAAACACGGCTTTTGATTTTGTTTAGCATTGCCAATATAGCATCGCTAATGGTTTTAATTTATTGAAATAAAGGCAGAAAATCAGCAGGCCAGGAAACTGCATAATGGGTTTTTTTAAACAGAGAAATACTCAAAATGTGAAACTAACCTTTTGTTTTGTAGAAATGGAAAACGGCGTTCCTTGGAGACTGTTATAAGCGATGTACAGTTACGTTCCATCAGGTAATACGACATCTAGTTACAGAATGATAGATATACTTGAAAGCTGCAGGTTCCCGAGAGTAAATCGTGTTTCAAAAACATGCTGTTTAAAACTTGTATATTTTTCAAATATAATTACATTTTTTGAATACCAGGACAGTAACACGGCGATACAAAATGAGTTCTCCCGTTTGCCTCTTGAAATCGGACATACTATCAGTGTAATTCACTGACCTACAAAGGGTTATGAGAAAATCCGACAGGGAAGGTAGCACTCAAACTAACCAGCCAAGCACGGAAATCAGCAACACCACAACACAACTTCATGGCGCGACCCAGCTCAAAACTCGACCCAACACATGCTACCCAAAGAGGCACAACCACGACCTGACCTAGTCTAAAATTATGGACAAGGCAGGAATGAGGCGGGAAATAATATTACATATTCCTAGGAACTGCACTGAGCAATGCCCACACATAAGCCGAAAAAAAAACAATTAAAAATTGATTTACAAATTAAAGCAGGGAGTCGGTAATTCGTTATATTGAATAGAGAGGTTGTATCTGTTTATGGGAATGACGTCATTTGTCTGCAGTGTTTCTAAAAGCTTTACAAAACAACTTCTTATATGTATCAGCCAGTAACTGGCATGTCCCCGTATCGACAACACGGTCGTAGTTAATGGCCAACCCGGTACTAGAACACTGATGACTATTTGGTCACTTTAACTAGCACCACAGACACGAATTAGCAAATACCTCCATTTATAAATGTGCTACTAATACAGATCAAAATAGTGTGTTGTTTAATTAACTACAATTATTTAATAATTACCTTTCTATGCAAACACTTCATTGCTGGTTGCATGTGCGTAACTTCAAAACTTTCAAAACTCAACTTACCCAAATACATCAAGTCCAAAACCAGTTTTTAACACAGCATGATTATCAATATAACTATGATGAAGACAAATGTTCAAAATAACAGATAAATATTGTTTCCCCATGTGGATAAGTTAACTTGTATTCCATTCCATGATTTGTTGATTTTATGGTTAATTAACTGGTTATTAAATCTATAACTCATCATTTCCCCCAAAACACCCATTGTCCGTGTGGTTAGACAGTATCCCGTTAAAATACCATTGTTTCTACCTAACCCGGCTCCGTCTTATTAAATGAACAATCTAAACCACAGTCTCTTTTTTAGAGATCTGGCCATTCTTTGCCCACAAACTCAAGTTTCACGCTGAGAAATGTTTTCTCTGAAAACATTAATTGTCCTCAGGCTGATTGAATTATAATTTTCTAATAATATTTTGCATGTTGTAAATCGTCTTCTTTTATTCGCCTGTTTTCATGGAACACGACAGCGGGGTATCGCTTTACAGGCTTAAGTCTGAATGATGAATTTGCAATTATATTAAAGACGAGCTTACATGGTTTCAAATTTTGATGGCAAAATAAAATGGCAACCCGTTGTGCTAATGACCTTTATTAAACAGTTTTACCAAAAATATACACGGAACTATATGCCGCACTAATTTGAAACAACTAACGTTACAAAAGACGACAAACCACAACAATATAATGAAAAAAAACTGTAATGAAATATCTGCCTAATGAACACAGCTAACTAAATTTACATTTGCTTATTTTTAAAAATAAAGAATACTTTAGTCATACTTGTCATGAGGTGAACACGAGTTCCATTCTCTGAAAAAGCATCAATAATTGTTTGGGATCTCTTATAAGAAGATAGTATATGAGTTATTGTCATGACATAGTGACGTTATTAAAGTAATTACTATATCGTTAAGTGAAAAACTTTATTCTGGAATTTACTTCTGAAATGTAGTAAAAGAAGTGGGTTAGGCTTTGTTACCGTTTTAATGCGTTTTATCTATTACAATGAACTGACGTGATATTTCATTATCGACGTGTCAATAGTCTGAAAGTTGTTTTGTGATAAAACATTACACAATAGCGTAAGAACTTCATCATCAATGTTTTTGAATTGTATAATGTTGTATATCACATATCCGGGTTAGTATAACCAGTACGTACAACTTTATAGGTAACGAGTGCAGCATAACGTTAAAAAACGTGATTCTATCTCCTAAATGAAATCATTTTGTGCTAAAAATCACGTTGCGTTTAGCGTCGTTTATAAAGCGGAGTCGTTTGTTTTCAGCCGAAAGTTGCGTTTTTCCATGTTCTTAGAGTCTTGTAATATAAAGAACTAATACTCGTTGTTAGCTGATATAGACTTCTATAAAACTCGATAAGGAAACATTATTTAGCTCGCCAAATGCTCATTAAATAAAATTTCCCAAACTCGTTTAATATAAGTCTGTATCAATTGATAACTCGTGATAGATCCTCTAAGTATGTTTTATAAACTTGTATATGCCATAACGTTTTCTAAGCGACGTCGCGTTTGTTTTTCCGACGTCGCCCGAAGTTTTCCGCCTAAGTGTCATAATTTTGAAAAACATACTCATAAAGTGTTGTTTTTATGCTATAATAGCGTTTACGCAAGCCTTTTCGCGTTAATACATCTACAGAGTTCCTTGGGAGTGTTGGTGCTCTCGCCCACTCGGGCTTGGGCACCATCCATCCCTCGGGACTCTGCAAATAAAATAGCTCGAAAAGACATGCGTTAACCCTACATTGACACAAAGTACGACTTTACTCGCAGTCTCCAAGATCTGTTACAAGTTCACTGTATTCTGATTAATTTGAGGCGGACACGTCTAGTGATGATAATATAGCAACCGCTGATCGTCTGCTACAAGATTTAGACAATTTACTTGGGTACAAGTGCAAGAGATTCTACCTGAAAAGGGTTGAGCACGTAGAAAGACCTACTAAGAAATCATATGTTCCACAGTAGTCTGCAATGGTATATAATGTTGTATTTCTAAACACTAAATGGAATATTCCGAGGCACCTCGAAGTGATAAATAGGAACTATACACCACAAAATGGAATGCTCAACATCCGCCGGAGGCTGTGAAAGACGACTTCGAATGTGAAATTAAAATTAGAAGGATGATGTATATTAGATTGCCACCACTGCTTCAAACCACCAAGAAGACAACATACTAGCTGAGATCACATAGTCATGCATCAATGATAACAAGCGTTCCAGAGGGAAACATAGTTTCAGAAAGCTTCTATGTAGTATAAGTGATGCCAATACTGATGAAGAGGAGAGCAAAGGTAAGGGTGGAGAAAGACTCAAAGAAATGCTTCCAGAGAATGTGGAAGTAGATGAGGAAGACGTGTTAGGCATTTCGTACAAAGGCTAGGGGTTTGATAAGTATATACTGTTTTATGTGTACACCTCATGAACACATCCAGGATACCAGAAGTGTGCTCATACACGTAACAGTTCTGTCCCTGCAGTAAGCCTCGCCCAATACGCCTCATTCAAGTGGTGAGCAAGTTTTCACGGACACTTTAACTATACAATCATACTTTGTAGAAAATTATACAACACAAAATATAGAAGAAAATGCGTGTTAACGAAAATGATATCTAAGTATTGAAACGCAGTCCACGAATATATGTATATCTGATAGAGAGATTTGACAGGTTGAAATAAAATTAAGCATTTACCAGGGACCCAAAACGTTTAACAATAACTCAATAACTCAAAATGTGGACAAAGAGGTCACAAAATAGAACCTGCGTCCACTGCAAAAACTAAATCGTGAAAATAAAACCACGAATTGTTAAGTATTGTGTAACATATCGATTCAATTTGTATGGAAAATAGTGTTGACTTATTTTTCATGGTTCTTTCAGAAAGTAAACAACGTAACAAGCCCTTAAAGTAATACAAACTCACATATTTTATTCATAATATGCGAATAAAGCACTGGAGCCGGTTCCTCAAAGCTCCGTTAAACTTAACGGCCGGTTAAATATCCTAACGGGCCGCTAAGTTTAACTTTTACGTTAAATACTGTTCCTCAAAATTAACGACCGCTTTTAACATCCGCTTTAACAGTCAAATCTCCTGTTAAACTAATCGAGGTTAAGACCTTCGTTAAGTTTTAATAGGAAGATTCAAAATGGCTGCCGTATTGCCAGTTCCTGTAAGAGCAGAGCGTATTTTTAGACATAGCGACCATTTGGAGCAGCTTACCGACAGAGAATTACAGGAGCGGTATAGGTTTACCAATCGGGGAATAGAATTTATAGTTAATTTATTGGAAAATGAACTGAAAAGGCCAACCAATCGTAACCGTGCTATGTCCCCAAGGCAGCAGGTACTCATAGCACTACGCTACTTGGCAACTGGGGCCATGTTCCAGGTGATTGGGGACACTTTAGGGTATAGTAAGAGCTCTGTGTCTCGTATTGTTCATGGTGTTATATCAGCTATTGCTAGCAAGGTACATGAGTTTGTTATATGGCCGAATGCGGAGAGAAAGAAGAGGATAGCTACCAGTTTTTACGACATGGCTGGTTTCCCCAACGTGATAGGGTGCATAGACGGAACCCATGTCCGCATCCAAGCCCCTACGGTTGACGAGGCGTCATATGTTAACAGGAAGGGGTTTCACAGCATCTCTGTACAAGCAGTCTGTGACGATGAAGGTTTGTTTTCTTTCCTTTAGTCATTCTTTGTTTGTAGGTCAAAGCCACTTGTGTTCTCAAGAAAAATAAAAACAGTATGGCTAGTGACACGGACATGGGTCATGGGTGATGATATATGCAGTGATCTCCCCTGCAGCAATGATATCTCACCATTTGAATAAAATCTATATGTAACTTGAAAAGTACACAGTTATTGTATCCAAACATTATGTTACAAAGAGCTTTGGTCCTGAAAAGGATTATATTATGCATAGACCTGAAATATATCTTTTGTGTTGGTGACTATTTCCAAAGACCTAAATTTTATACACCTATGTATTTTAGGTCTTTTTATCAGGTATAGTAGATCTTCATACTCGGTCTGTTGTGTATGTATAAATAATTATAATTAAGAAAAACACAGAAAGATCGACCTGGGACCTGTGTTAAATGACCATTATATTATACTTTGTAATACATTTGAATCTTATTTCAAGTAATATACAGTCATGTAATACACTGTATATCAAATATTATTACTGCAGTGGCCATGAAATTGCATTATGAGCTAGTGTAAAAAGAGCATGAATTGGTAGCTGAGCCTCATATGTGACTGGAAAATAAATAACATGATGCTTGAAAAGAAAACTTGGAAGTTTGAAATGACTGAAACAAAATAAATAACCTGACAGAGAAATCAAGCATCAATATACTTAGGTTAAAGCAGCATTGTTGCTCAGTGTAGTGGTGTTTACTGATTTCAGTGTCTGACTTGTTAAGTTAAGTGCTGCCTTCTCTGTCGGATTTCCTCATATCCTACTTTGATTTTGTTCATCTCTAAACTGAATAAATCTTTCTTATTTCAGGGCAGTTCACAAGTGTCAATGCTAGCTGGCCAGGTTCTTTCCATGATAGCCACGTGTTTCGGACATCTGGTCTGTGTCAGAGATTAGAAAGGGACAACCAGACTTTTGATGCTGGGATCCTGCTTGGGGATAGTGGGTATGTATATATGTAATTGTCAATTTCAACATTGTAACAGATTCATGTGTATAGGTCCGGATCTAGCTTTCAATAAGTAATAGTATGTCTTAGAAAATGATTAGGTAAATAGTCCTGGTTGGGCTACATGACATTTTAAAGCCTTTCATACACCATTCACGATTTGCGCAAGTTATCTGACAAAAAGCGCTAAGATTAAGCATTTCTTAACATCATAACTACAGTTCCAAGCACTTATAGAAAATGATGTAAGGGTTATGCAAATTCCAAATATATATATAGTGCCGGATTACAATGATAAGGTTGTAAGTACTACAATGCGCTCCTCATGAGCCTATTTTTATGGAAATCGGGAACAATTATTGTCATGTTTACCAAACTGAAGTGGAAACATATATTGTTTCACCGTTATAAGCCAGCGATGTATATTAAAAACTCTGTATACCAACACCTTTAGTTGTGGGAGCTGCAAATATTTGCAGTTGTTATACAGTTTGTTGCTGTACGGAAGTTAAAATTCACATTGAAATAATTTCTTTCAATTCAGATATCCTTGCAGGCCGTTTCTGATGACACCGTTTTTAGTGACTGACACATTGGACAAAGTGAGATACCAACATAGTCACACAAAGACAAGAGTGACCATTGAAAGAGCATTTGGACAATTGAAGCGTCGTTTTCATGCTCTACATTCTGAGGTAAGTACTTAGTCTTGATTATCTACATTTTGTTGAGAATTATTTACTTAGGTGCCTTCCTATTAGTGTGAAACTGATACTTAGTATATATATACTAGTAGTTAATAATTGAAAACAGAAAGTCCTGCCTAGTGTTGTACCAAGTTTGTCTCACAATATCGGGAAACAAGAACTCAGATTACTGTTTTTGATAAATGAATTATCCTTAATGTCAAACTTAATTCTTCTCAATGTCAACTTCAAACAAATGTATTGCAAAATTATATGAAGCTGGATAATTAAAGAATGAAGATATATAGAATTCTGGTTCTTGGTCACCGTAGTTTTCCAAGATATGCTTCAGACAAGCAATTATGATGAAAATACTAAAGGGGAGATAATTCAAAGTGTAAGACTGACAGCATTATGGTTGTTGGTGACAGGTCAATGCACTCCTCCAACTTGCCATACACATGTTATTGATGTATATATATTCATGTATATCACATGACTTTCTTAGTATCCGGGTTAGTAAGCGAGTATGTATAATCTTATATCTCATGACTTTCCTTGTATCCAGGTTAGTATAGCCTTTACGTATAAAGTTATACGTACCAAGTGTAGTATAAGGTATTGAGTTTTTCCAATAAATCAATGCATATTTTGCGTTTTAAGTGTCGTATGATATAAAGAATCCATAGATCTATATATCCTCTATATATTTCAAGTTGATATCTAGAATAAGGTTTATGATATCATACAAAAGTTCTGACGGACGGACGTACAGACGGAGAATATTACTATATCCCTGCCGATTTTTTTTCAGCAGGGATAATAGGACATCGTTGCTCAGCTTTACGTTTGTTTTCATCGTGTTACTCTCTTGTTCAAAGCATACGTTCAAGCATGGTTCATATAACTTGATATATGGGTAGGTGACAATAACTTGAATAAGAATTTGAACGCATATTGGAATAACATCAAAACTGTCATTACAACAAAACTATTGAATGTGATTATGGGGTATTGCTTCCTGTCCGTAGGGAACTTCTATATTAAGCGCAATAATTAATTAAATTTGCACTTATATTTTAGGTACGACTTGCACCAGCAAAGGCGTGCAAAGTAGTGATGGCGTGTGCTGTACTGCACAATATTGCGAAGTTCCTGAATGAGCCAGAAACCGACATCCCTGGAGAAGACGATGCTGATCCTGATCTTGACAGGGAAGGGTGTAACGATGGAAGAGATGGAACAACTGTTAGCAATTTTATATTACGGCAATATTTTGTATAATGATTTTAGAAGTATTTACAATACAATGAATAACATTTAAGTATAATAATTTTTGATTATTTTATCCACCACACATCAAAATATAATCATACCAAACAATATCAAAACCACAAACACTTCTTCACACTACAGTTCACTAATCATGTAAAGCATTTCCTTCGCATTCAATTCATCCATTTTTCTCTCCGCTGACTTCAAAACTCTCAACTTAACCTCCATAAGTTCCTTCTCAAGGTGCTGTCTTTCTACCATTCCCTTAAAATACGCAATTTGGTGATCCAGTAATATTTCCGACTTGCTTCTCTTTGCCTGTTTTCTCAAAGCCCTGGAAAAAATGAAATGAAATAAATATACTTTTGAACTGACAAAATTCTCACACATCACAACACCTCAAGTCACCACTCAACTGAATATAAAATTGCTTAATATTAACCTGTGGAAAGCTTGATGTATGCATATAGAAAATAATAGGTTAGTGACATTGATAAGAACGTATATTATGCAAGGCACATATCAGAAGTCAACTGGTCAGGTGACCTTGAAATGTTACCTTCATGAAGCACCCTTTTATCTGGCTGCTTTTAACGGAAGTCACTGGATAACTGTTAATACTTTGGAACAACATGCGCACTATCCAGTTGTACAAGGTATAACACATTTTACACTTACAATACACTAGCAAAGACCTAAATTACACAGATTGGAAACATGTACCAACTCTCACGATATCTCGTGGCAGGTCTCAGAAATCTTGCGAAATCTCGTCCATATTTAATACCTTATATTTCCAGTTCTAATATACTTACGAATAACAAATAAGTCTATGCAATAGATTAATTATTCAGCTTTCAAATGATACATCATAAATTGAAATATGTCAAGGAATAAAACAATAGGCTCCTAAGAGCCAGACGTACTCTCATTTTCATCAAATTAATGTAAATTCCAAGTTTATCAGAAAATACTTGATTTGCCTCATTCAAATCCTAATTTTCTGTATTTTATTAAAGGTAGACAAAAATGAGTTACTTCATGTAGAAAAAGAAACTTAGCTCTTCAACATGATACATTGCCCATTCGAATTGGATGACTAAAAAAAGTTTTATGCTCAATAACTGAATCTGCTGCCAGTTATTTTGCGTTTTCTCTAAATTTTCAATGGAGTGTCCGATCTTTGTTATTTAGGTCTTTGACACTAGTATCGAATGTAGAAGTAGTGAAGCTATCACACATGTTGGAGAAAAATGTTCATCAATATGTTATTACTAAGAAAATGAGGGTTACGGCATTTTAATGCACCAGCATCCACTACTGCGTAGGCATATAGTGATTCACCTGTCCGTCCGTTCATTACAAGTTGATTGAGACTTAGCTTGCTTTCATGGACAAGGCTACCACCGGGACAACATGAGCATTTACTGAATACAGCATTGTTTGTATTCTGATGTACTATTGATTTAGTAAATTGAGTTGTACATATTTACAGACTGAAGAATTACAACTCTTGAAATAGAGTAATAGTTGAAAATCACATATTTACTCACAATCTGTTCTGAGAAGGTCGCTTTAAAGTTGATGATTTCGAACATCCAGCAACTGGTCCATGGCTACTTCCTTGATCCGAGTTACAGGTAGTTCTGAAAAATTAAATATATGGATTTGATAACACTTTGTACACATTGACTATAAGTGCAAGTTACATGATACAACTACAACGCTAACACAGTCATTACGATTGTATTTAACCACAGGGATCTCTCATCTGTCCTAGAAGTGCAAGCATGTCCATATTGGGACCCAGATAATCTGCTAAAAAATAAGTATATACATTACATGAGTGAGATCGTTCATGCAGAAATTTAAATTATGAATACGAACTTATTTAATACGCTTCTATAGTATACTGTTGTATTACAGAAGGGTTTTGCATACTTTGACATAGTGATCTTTGTTTGATTGAGCCATAATAAATATTACATAGATGTTTCAGATGCGTATTGTTACCAAGTTTCATTAAAATTAATGCAAGAATTGTGATATACAGGTAAATTGATGTTTTTCTAAGGTTTCATCTTGTGCCCTAGCTTTTGGCCACACGTGTCCCAATATCAAACTCGACCTATACTTTGTGGAGATGATAATTGTGACCCTATGTCAAATTTGATATGCATTTTGTTGAAAATTGAGAATATCACCATTATCAAGTTTGATACATATTAGGCTAAAATTGTGACATCAAAAGTGATAATAGACATGCAAAGTATGTATATGGATGTACATGTACCAACTTGGTATACTCCAATTGGATGGTCTAAATTCTTAAGTTCTATTTTGATTCTTACCCAATGAACAGTTTTTTTATATTTCAAATAAATTTAGGCTAATGGAAGGTTGGTTGAAATTTACAAAATGTAAATATATTTTCCTTTACTATCTCCACCAGGAACTTTATTATAAGATATATAGAACATCTCCTTGTTTCAAAGGTTGTACTCACGTTTTCTCATTCACCACAGTCGAGATCTCTTCCTGTTCTTGATGTGGTTCTTCTTCTATTCTTTCCAAGTTGCTGATATAATTTAGTCCATCTGAAATGAATTGTTTTTATGTTCATATATGTATTAACAAAGCAAAAATGAAAAAAATCTGCCTACGAAGACATGTGGATACATGTGGGTGGACATATAAAGTGGCAACAGGCTCCTTTCCATTTGGTAGCAGGATATTCAGTCACAACACTAAAAAAACATTCTGTGTGGACATCACAAAGATAAACAAATGTACTCGCTAATTTTCCTCGTCACCACAGTACTTCTCAGACCAACGAACGACTACTCTGCTTATGTTGCTGCCGTTGGCCCGGTTTCAGTAATGCTAGCCGTTTTGTTAGTGATATAAGCGACGATGACCTACTAAATAAACCGGCATGGCAGACAATCTTCAGCTGACGACAAATGCTCAACAAAGTACCAATAACTGACTGGTAAGGCGTTTAAAGCCTGTTTGAAGCAACTCTCAGACAGAATATCATAATATACCAATTGTTTGGATGATTTATAATCGTAGATCGTTGCAGTAATAAAGGTTAGTTTTTCGTTTTAAATTCTGGTATTTCTGAAGATATAAATAGAACATGTCGGTCTAAAAATAGACATATGTCAGAGCAGACGATTCTTTCATAACCATGAATACTTTAGTGATTTTCAAACACTTCTGATGTATTTAGATCATAAAACATGTAAACAGTTACCTTGCTCGTCAGTATCCAGACCACCCTGGATACCAGAAAATGCTGTGGTCTCTGCCAGCATATCACCAATTCGCTGGCTCTGCTGGATAGCCACCGCAACCAACTCTCCTCCACCCGTCTTCCGTCGCTCAATCTTCTCCTTCGTGATCTCGTCCTTCGCCTTTCTCTTTAAGTTAGCCCACTTATCAGAGCAAGCATGCTCTGATCGGTGGGCATAACCCAGAGCAGACACCTGTCTGCTGATGTCCTTCCAAATCTGTGCTTTGATGTTGTTAGTCACTTGATTTGTTAATTTCGAATTCAATACATCATAGTGATTTTTAACCAACTCTTTTAACTTCAGCACTTCATTGCTGTTAAAATTAGTGGCTCTTACCCTCTTGACATTGTTTTTACCATTAGTGAAGTTGTTGTCTTCTGCTAACGCAGCCATTTTGTTTTATTGTAGGAAGTGGAATTCTGGGATTGAATGTAGATGTTAAATTTCTTAACAGTCTGTTAAGATTTTAACATGAGCGTTAGTTAACGCTCATGTTAAAATGCTTTGAGGAACTTATATTTAACGGGCGGTTAAGCAACGCTCCGTTAGCTAATTTAACCGACTGTTAACTTAACCGGTCGTTAAGTTTAACGGAGCTTTGAGGAACCGGCTCCTGGTCTAAACAAGGACAGACCCAAATTATCTTATCATAACCAAAAGTGTACTACCCATATCATTGCAACATTCTATCTTACATGCACACCAGTCATGCTGTCAGTTGAATGATACAAGTGCAGATACATTGTCACTACACAGCATGAAGTCAATATGTGTGTCTGAAATAGGTTTCCATGTAAAATTCAAGTCATATATTATTTTCTGCAATCTTGTCTTACTTTTGACGACTCATTGTTTACGGCATGTCTAGATTGGCGATAGTTAAGATGTGACTCAAGGTGTACCCTAGTCATTAATCATGGTTTTGTATCACAAGCAAAGTTAATT
Source organism: Spisula subtruncata (assembly GCA_963678985.1). Taxonomy (NCBI): domain Eukaryota; kingdom Metazoa; phylum Mollusca; class Bivalvia; order Venerida; family Mactridae; genus Spisula; species Spisula subtruncata. The sequence continues at coordinate 1,300,637 of OY787660.1, read as the reverse complement.
TATGACATTTTATTGAACAAAACAACTGATGCCTATTCCCATGAACAATTAAAAAATATATGGTGTATGAACTATGGATGATGTACAGCTTAGGTTAGCTATACGTCGTACGCCTACAATACATAAAATAACAGCGGGTACCCTAAAGAAATACGCAAAAACCAAGTTCGTCAAGAGTTATCGCCCTTGCTGCACCATCGTACCTATCGTTGTTACTATATTATCACTTGTGTAGTAGAAAGTTTTACAGAGATGTTGCTCTTAAAAGTTCGTATCATGCATGAAAAGTAGGAACACGGTAACTCTTGATAAAACACTTCTCTTCATCTACTTTCATTTCCCTTTGAAGTGTGATTCTCCTTGGTACAAGTTGGAAATGAATGGTCCAGCCCTTAGCATGATTAACACATCAGCAGTGTATAAAGCCCTGTGCATATTTTCTTAGTGTTCTTGTATTTGCTGTGAATACTAGACTAGACTTGTAGATAACACACGATATATATTTCATTCAAGACGGAAATAACTGAATCCGCTCAAAATACACCGGTATACACACAGATAAAATTATCAAATAGTTACTTATCTGGTGAAGGTAAGATGTTTTGCTGGCAAATTTCTTTCTCTATCAAACAGTTCGTCTGGTGTAGCCTATATTGTATCTTTTGTTTACAGTAGTAGACGATTAAACTATTTGTATTCGTTTATGGTTCAAGTAATTATGAAAATATTATTTCGCAGGTAATCGTATATCTAATCAACAGGTTTGTTTTTCAAAAATAAGTTTTTATTATTCTTACATTCTTGACTTAAAGCCTGATGAGTTCTCACCGTTTTAAGAAGGTTGTCATTTTCGGTAAACATCGGTGAGTTTTTATGTTTGTGAACAAACCTCTGCCCCACAATGTATATTTTACTGATGCGAGTGGTGGTTAAATAAGACTCAGCATGACATTTACTAATATGTATGCTATTTTCTATAACCAAAATGTATGTGATTATTTAAACTAAAAATGTATGTGATTAGTTAAAACAAAAACGTATGCGATCATTTTAACCAAAAACGGATGCGATTATTTAAACCAAAAATACATAACTTACACGTACGAAGATCATCTACTTCTTGCATAATTAGTTAGACTAAACGGTCTGTCGTGAAAACCGCGTCCAAAGGTCGTTCCCTACCCTTTAGACATGATCAACACTTCATATTGCAACTATGTGTCAACTGCTCAAATCAGTTCCGAGTACTTGAACCTACTGATAATTACACAACGTGTCAATTACAATGAAGCGAAAGTGGAGGAATATGAAAACCAACGCAAATATAACAACTGTGTACGTTTTGTAATATCAGCAATTTACATGGTCATAAATGAAGTAATACTTTGGCATTTTTTACGCTACATTAAACCCCAACAGATAAACAGCTTATATTCAAACATAATAACAACTTAAGAGCCCAATTTATAAATGACATGATGACGCTAGTTCGATTTTCCGTGACCAAATCGCTAACGCTGACTTGTGTGTCACAAACTCCCATCTCGAAGTAATTACCATGAATTTAAAATTGCACCGCTCAAATTAACTTGTCAACAATAATCAAGCTCTTTGATATTTATGTGGTTTTTAGTTGCCGGTTATTGTTTAAGCCAATAATATTATCTTCTTACGACTCTAACCACGCATGAAAGTTGTAAAATGTACGGATGTATTTATGTTAAACGATATTCTCATCGAAACAAATGCAGAAACATTCATATCAACCGTATTGGTTGGTGGATTATTTGAGTTAAAGGACACGGAACTAGCGATCGGACTGTTTGTTTGTTTGTTTTGTGTTTATAAATATGGCGTACCGTTATAGGATTGAACTTCAATACATTATGTCAAGGTCTTATTATCTGCATGTACAAATGTATGTTAAAAATGAATTGATAATATTATAAATAGAAATATATTTGTTAACCTTCATTAAAACAGTGGTCTTTGATCGGACTTAACATTGTTCAATGGTGATGTCTCCGGTGGTTAATTCGATCCTTAACTAGAACATACTACACGTTGTAAACACGCGTGCCTGTCCTTCTTATTGCTATTTTGGATATACAAAGGTATTGCTCGATCTCAAGACTCCGCAGATGTGTAAATGTCTATTGTGTATTATCAACTACATATTTGCCAATAAGAGGTCAGCCGTTTTGAAATTGGTATAGTTTCAGCTAACATACCCTGGTCTATAACATATGTGTGTACATGTATATAACTTTCAAACATTTTTTCTTTTTCAATCGTGTGTTTCAATGAATTAGGAAAAAAGCGACGATGTTTGTTAATCATGTCTGATATTATGACCATGGTGGTCGAGATTATGTCAATATCCCGATGATCAACACGAACACTTGAAACTCGAGTCAAATATCAAAGGTTGAGGACAAACAACCGTAACAATGTGCATAAGTGGTGGGTGGTGTAACAAACTCTCTCACTCAGATTTCAATTTAGATATTTAATGGTCATGTCGGGTTGACAATAGAGACAAGATTGTCCCATAAACTAATCATTAATATTCACATGTCAGTGACATCGGTATGGTTTAAGTGTAAGCGTTACTTTATGCATGACTTGTGATTGGATGGTGTGAAAAGTATTTCGGACAGTTGACACTTTTACGCTTCTCAATAACAAAAAACGTTGCAATATTTGTGTATGGCCCGATACTTTTTGGTGAGAAGAAGCGCTCTGTACTTATTTGAAGATATGAAAAGCGGTTTACAAATGAACTTTGTTTTCAATCAACACCTTGAAAGTGCTGCAATATAACCAACTATATATAAAAATATATTATGTACCAGTTTGGTAAAATTTCGACTCATTTTATATAAATTTATGACATAGGAGAAGCTTTGAAAAAAATGGTGACACATGGTTTCTAAAATAAAAGTGTGACGATGACACCACGGATATAACCTACAATACAACAGCAACAGAAATATTGTAACAAGTTGGGCTTCCGTAGAATACTCGTACTTTTATTGAATAAAACTAGATAGTAAGACGGATATGTTTGGTGCCGACGTAAACACAATTTAAGGATTATCTTCGATAAAAAGCCCCTTAAAATAAAATTGAACGTTCCGTCTAAAAGTCAATACATTAAGACTGTATAAAAGAATATATTTGATTATGTTTCATAAAAATCGAACTGTAGACGTTTTTGGCAGCATGATAAGATTTCATGATATATTGATGGGAATTCGGAGTACAGGGTATTAAACCAGTAATTGCATACCATATACGAGATCTACAGAGCGCAGAAACATAACGACATCTCGTATGTTTAATTCATTGCCTCTTTTATCATTCAAATTAAACTCTGATAATAGATCACTCCCTTTGGGACAGTATATAAAAAATATAGGAATTAATTACACGGGAGGCAGTGACATTATGCAAATCTATAGTTATAAAGTAACTCCAATAAGGTTAAATGATCTTGTATTACTGCAAACCCTGCAGAACTGCAACCATAACTAATACACTAATAGTACGTAAACCTCTAACAACACAACCTCAATCGCCCAAATTTATTGGAAAGAACATTGCACGGAGCGACTGACGTAATGTGACAATGTTTAATTGTCTACCCTGTTATTCTGCAACATCAACTAATACACTAGACTATTACATAACACAACAACAAACTCTCAAACAGAATACAATTGTTTCACATTCATAAATAAACAGTAAATAACTGCTAAACTCTTATGTTTCGTGTTTTCATCTCTAAGTTACTGTTAAGTAGCAAGAATCTCCAGAAAGCTGATGTGTATTAGGTTACCACCACTGCTTCAAACCATCCAGCTGGATGTAGACATAGATACACTAGGACAAGAAGACGACATACTGGCAGAGGTAGAACCGAAGATCAGCAAGCCAATCACCAAGTATAACAAGCGTGCCAGAGGAAACGTAGTTTCAGAAAGCTTCAATGTGGTCTCCGGATGGTACCACAAGTGTGCTCACACAGGTGACAGTCCCGTCCCTGTCGTAAGCCTCACCCCAAAACGCATCATCTAAGAGATGAGCATGTGTTGACCGGACAATTGAACTTCATAAACTTTTTGATAAGATGTTAAAATGTATACAATACAAAACGCATAGGAGGAAATGCATGTTAACGATCACAAACCATTCCAAAGCATTGAAACGAATTCCATGAATAGATATAACTGATAGATACAGTGCCCACCAAAAATATGGATACAGAGAGTCTTCCCCCATTTACTTCGAAATTCACATTTAATCAAAACTACCAGCACTCAGATCGCCAACTACTGAAAACTGTGAACTTGCAGTTCCTAAACCACAACTATAATTTTACCGCAAGTCCTTAAATTATTCAGGGCCTGTAATTTGGAATGCTATCACAAAACAAGTCCGCACTTCCAAAACACTTCAACAATTCAAAAGGTCCCATTTGCAGTGGTTTTACACAGGACTCACTACATGATATATTATTTAGTTTTATATATTACACACTACAAAATTACATCCATAAACTACATATTTGTTATTATGTATTAGATGCAGTACTAGTTTTCGTTCAAAAGTGTCTTCTTACAAGCGTTATTGTACAGTTTCGGAAGGACAAACAACATAATTGTCCGAGGCGAAGCCGAGGATAATTTGTTGTTCGTCCTTCCGAAACTGTACAATAACGCTTGTAAGATGACACTTTTGAGCGATTACAAGTTCTGTATCTGACTTATACTCCGACAAAAAGCAAAATGATCTCCAGAGAGACGAATGTTATCCAAAAGTTCCTTGTACAATCCATGAACTGTGCACCATTCACAGCATAGAAAATATAATTCTAATGATAAATATGCTCGGCCTATAATGTACCAAAGGGATTAAGTTAACTGTCCAAAAATGTCCATTCATAGGTTTTATTTTGCTTGTGATTAAAATTCACAATTGTCAATGTGTTTATACACCTTATAAGCGCTTATAGTACACTTGCACCTAGTTTTCTTCTTTCATTGATAAAGGACTTAGTGCACGAAGGTAGAAATTTATGCATCTTATTTTCACAATTGTCATATTTCTATGAAAATGTTTGTATTGTTTTATTTCTAATACACATAACAAGGTTATATTCATACTACCAATGTTGAAGCTCACAGTCGTATTAATATATAGAATAAAGTTCACCTGATAGACATTTATAGTAACTATCTGATTCTGTATATATTCAGGTTTCTTGTACATGTACTTAATTGCACAATGAATTTTTACAGCTAAATCTTAAATTCGCTTAAATTGTTACAAATACTTTAAAAAATACTGTAAAGGCACTGCTTTTCTTGGGAATAATAGGAAAATTTTTTTTGCTCGGTATGAATATTCTGTAACTTAGCTTCAATTGCTATAAATAATTTCTACTTTTCTTGGTCATTACAAGAATATAAATTTTGCTCCCCATTTTGCGTTTTACAAAACAATAAGCAATTTCTCTAAATTTTGTTCTGGCCTAAATTAATCAAAAATATTGGAATTCATGATTTAGTTATCTACACTATTGATTCGAGTAAAACGCCACAAATTAGATGGTTTTACAGTAGTACAGGCTAATATTGCACTATCATTGGGTGGATTTACAATTTTCTAGCTACATGTTTTTGACGAGTAAAAATAATTTAATGTCAATGTGACAAAATTTGTGAATATGGTGAAAAAGACCATTTCATGGAAAGTTCAACGTAATTTAAAGGATTTTTGTGGTTGAAATCATCCACAAAATTCACAAAATTAAATCCCTCTTAAATATTATTGATTTTACAGTATGTCATTTATTTAACTGCTCATGTAGTTATAAGCGGATTTGTCATGATTGACCAATTTTTTTCTGAGTAAATGTTTTGTACAAACAACTTTCTTACAACTCAAAAAGTGTACGCTTACGAAAATAATGTACACTTTATCAATGGAGTCACAGGGCGTATCGGAGTATAAGGATACCATTATCATAATGCTGTTACGTTTGTACTGTGTTCTGTTTCTTGATTATTGACTAGTTCTGTTATATTTATCTTCTGTTTATCAGTATTATGTATTTCTGTAAATTGCTGTATATATATTTCATGTTGATGTGGACCATATTGAAAATTGGTCTCGAACCAAATATGTAATCCACTATAAATAAAGTCGTTATTATTATTATTATTATTTACTTGCCTGTATAACACTACTTGAAGAACAGAGAAGCAACAATTTTTTTGAAGACCAGGAATATTTTTTTCATTTAGCGTAAAGACAATACATTGATTGGTACCCTAGATGTATGTATTTAATGTGTATGTAATTATTTAAACCTCTCAGTCAAGGATAACCCATGAAAGTGCAAGCACTAATTTCCAATGGGGTTTTTGCTGAAGGGACAGCAGGTGGAAGAGATAGTGGTGTGATACAAGGTATCGGGGCGAGATGTTCTAGCTCTTTCAGAGGAGACACCTTGGTTCTTTAACGTGCCCGGTGTATAGCACCGATACACGCGACACTACCTCTGGGTTGCTAACCAGTTCATCTCTAGTTAGGTGGGAAACACAGAAAAGCGTTTCAGAAATGATCAAGTGCCCCGGCCGAGGATCCGACCCGGGACCTCTCGATCAACAGTCAAGCAGGCTATCCGCTCGACCACCGTACCACCTAGATGGAAAATATTAAGTTTCTTTGTCAGCTTTGAACGACAACATGATCATATAATATGGCAAATTCAGCCCCTTGAACCCCATAGTTTATTTTTAAATCAGAAAATGTTCATCTTTCTATCAGTCACATTTTTTACTCCTTCATTAACTGGGTTTTTTTTCAGAAATTACAAACATTGTTACTCTCTGACCAAAAGATATGGAATAATTAAACCAATTATAATTCTGCATCTGTCAAAAAGTGTATCCATATTTTTGGTGGGCACTGTAGTTGGCTAAGTTAAACATATACCGGTGAACCGAAACTTAGGTTTATACAATAACACAAGACAATGTGGACAAAGAAGTCACAAATAAAAAATTCGTTCACAGAAGATACTAAATTGAGAAAATAAAACCATGAAAGTATTGTGTTTATTCAATATTTATAGAAAATAACGCTGTTTGATTGTTTGTGTTGCTTTTAGAAAGTGACATTTGGGATATAGTCGGTATGCCAGTGGCAAAACCCAAAAAAATAGTACGCACAAAATGTTTTTGCATAAAATGGTCCTTTGACATGTACCTACAAAGAAACTGAATGATGCAACTTTGTCATCATTGAGCATTTTGAAATATTCAAGATGGCCGCCAAGATGGCCGCCAAAATATTAAAAATTGTATATATCTTCTATTTTGAAAGTAAAATGGGAAATTTTGAAGATATACATAGCAAATTATTGTAAGACATTCTAGACAAGTATTCGAAATAAAAAAGAGGGTTGAAAATATTCAAAATGGCCGACAAAATGGCTACCGAATAGGGAAAATGTGATATATTGTTTTTAATCATTATAAACCACATTATGTTCAAAAATATGTATATATTGGTTCTAAAGCATGTTCCTACTAGGGCAATGGTCAACTTAGGCATTACTGAGCATATGAAAAATTCAAAATGGCTGCCAAGATGGCCGCCAAAATTAAAAAAAAATGTACATATCGGTTCTATATTGTATATCAGCAAAATAATGCTTAAATATATGTAGTATTTTATTGTTATCAGTTCTGGACAAGTATTTTAAATGTATTTTGAACAAAAATAACTTTGATAATAATCAATATGGCTGACAAAATGGCCAATAAATTTGAAAAATGACAGGCAATTTATTTCGAAAATAAGGCAATATGCCCATGTTTTCATAAACACTGAAAGTCAAACATTGGCACCTGATTGACTATGTCTTCACCAGAAAGGTAGACAGGCAATATGTTAACCTCACCAAGACCATGTGTTGTGCTGAATGCTGGACAGACCATAACTATGCTTGTCATCTCTAAGCTATCCATCATCTCAAACCTACGCAAAGGCCAAAGGAAAAACTAATCTGTAGCGTACAGCTCTCGGCAGCAGATTCTCTGGCGTTCACTTCAGTCAAAGCGATAAGTCCACTTGTCTTGACGGGAGACCCTTGACCGCACAATCAAGAAACACGAGACTGATATCTGGGTTACTGCAAGAAAAGCATCGCATCTATTTGGCCTATCAGCAGGACCATAATTCAGAAGTACATGTGATGATATAACAGCCACAAAGGCTGAGAACCAACCAAACAACCAGCCCAATCACAGCTAAGAGGCATGCAAGACCAACGGCTTAGTTAGTGACAAGTCCTCATAGATAAAGATGTTTGCTGACACCCATGACGCAAAACGAGTCTATGACACACTAAAACAGTGTATGGACCAAACTCCTCAGGCATCTTACCCCTCCTGAGCTCGGACTCGTCAACATTTATCACTGATCTGTCAAAGATCCTCGATAGATTGGCTGAACACTAAATGACGTACTGAACAGACTCTCCTCCAGTAACGACGACGCCATTGTCCACCAAGCACAAGTGTAAATTAACTTCACCATTGGCAAACCACCAACAATCCAGGAAGTGGTGTAAGCCACTAAACAAATATCCTGTGGAAAGGCACCAGACTCAGATGCCATTCCAGGTGGACTGCCTATGGTACAGAAGTCACTGGAACTGTTCACATCATGCTTGAATCGAGGCGCACTTACCACAGGATTCGAAGATGCACCCATAGTACATTTTTGAAAGCGGAAGGATAACAGACATATCTTTGACAACCACAGGGGCTATCGCTCCTCGGTATTGCAGGTAAGCTTCTTGTCAGAATATAAATGCTCAACAGCCTGATTCTACATTGTAGTACGCCATCTAGAAAATGGATTGCTGTCAGAAAGTCAGAGCTGAACAGTAGTCATTACAGCCTGCCAGCTACAGGTAAAACGTCATCAGGACCTAAACACAACCTTCGTTTACCTGTCAAAGGCCCTTGATTGACACGGTCATTCGGAAGGGACTTTGGAAGATAATGGTCAAGTTTGGATGCCCTGTTCACTTTGTCATCATAATTTGCCAATTTCATGACGGAATGATGACCTGAGTCATGGGCGACAGAGACGTCTACCGATTCCCAAGTCACTAACTGTGTGAGACAAGGTGTGTCAGCACTGTTCAGTCCCATGTTCTCTGCCATGTTGACTGACGCTTTCCACCAGAAAGACCCTGGAGTAATAATCATGTATAGGACTGATGGAATGCTGTTCAACAAAAGCAATTACCAAGGTCAAGGATACCCCTGATGAAGCTATTTATATCCTTTTAAGGTCCCAAGGAATATAGAACATGTACAAACAACGCCTGTGAGAAGGTACCAATTCGGACCTCGGTGGTGTTCGTATTGCTCAGTGAACTTCAACAGTAGCGTAGACTGCGAACCAGATGCCTCTCTTATGCTAAAGCGGTCACCCTGTCATAAAAACATGACCTATTCAGAAAGTGTAGACATGTGATGCGACCTCTAAGACAGTGATGTGTTCCACAATATGACTAGACATGTCTATAATTATAGATAGTTATAACAAGAACAATAAGACATCATTATAGTTAATATATATAATACATGTATAATATTCATACATTTTTATTAGGAACCTTCATCTAACAAGGCGGTCACGCAATCGGGAAAAATCCGTTAAAAGTTAGTACATATGTAGATACAAGGGTTATGTGACTAGCATCAACTCGAATTGGCTTCAAAACTGTATGAAAACGACGAAACATAACCCAACCTCTTACATCATATCATAAACTTAGGCTTAAACAAGCTATAAGGCTCATCCACTCACCAGACACAAACTATCAAACTATCACATTCCGTATGGCGTACAACATATTTTGGTCTATAAATGAAAAGTCCGCTGTATGTCAATCGGGAAAGAGTAGTTCTAAGTCATCATTCCATATACTAGTAGTGTAAGTATTCTTCAATCATAAGGAGCATGTTAGAAAGGTTAGATCACAGGTACACCATTCAAGACGCCAGCAATTAACCCATAAGAAGACAATTGTGACAACTATTCTTTGTGACTGCTACCTGACTAACTGCAGTTTGTCAAACATATTCTAACTGGTAACTACCAAAATAGATTGACAAGTCAAAGTAGAAAGGCGGAACACGTGGAGACAGGTAAATTTAATATCTTTTATTGAGCATAACCAACGTTTTGACTATGCAATAGTCTTCATCAGGGTCCAAATAGACGAACAACATCATTGAAATATGACAATGGTCCTTGTAGTGGTTCAGAAAATGATGAATAAATAAAATCTCACCTACAAAAAACAACTTGTTTATTCTTAAAGAGTACAATATAATATGCTTGTGCAACTTGCATGTCTAATTTTCAGCCAGGTATTCAACAGTGAAGGTTGATCTACAAAATGGACTGAACAAAAAATATACACTAGTATGGCTCCTGTTTTCAGATCTTTGGTTTAAACTGTGTTTATTAATCGTCAGTCATTTGGTCTATTCATGTATGTTATAGGTCACTGCTACCCTGACCTTTGACAAAATTACCCCAACATCAAAAGGGGTCGTCTGCTGACCCATTCTTGCTTACATATTATGGGTCCTTATGTCAAGCTTTATTGAACAAAAACCTTTAAGCCTACCGACTGATGAATCGATGAAGATCACCAACATATACTAAGTACATAAAATAATAGTATACTCCCTCCTCAAAGGTAGGGGGGGGGGGGGGTAGTATGATAACATCCACCTTAATAATGACTAACAGCTAATTTTGGATGATATGTTATGTAACTATCAATTATGTAACGATAATTGTTGAATATTTGCGTTATAAAAGTGATAAAAACAATAAAAATATAACTTTTCTCTGATTTGGCGGCCATTTCGTCGGCCATTTTGAATATTTTAATTCAATATTTTGTCCAAATATATGTAAACTCCTAATTTAACAATAAATTGCTAAACATACACGTTTTATACTATTGAAAACATAGACGATTGTATGAATATGAACATTTTAGATTTTTGGCGGCCATCTTGGCGGCCATTTTGAATATATCAAAATGCTCAATGATGACAAGGTTGCATCATTTGGTTTCTATGAAAGGACATGTTAAATAACCATTTTATGCAAAAACATTTTGTGCATACTAAATTTTTGGGTTAGGCCACTTTTTGGTACTTGGCATACCGACTAATATCTTTACACAGCTGTAATTAATCCAACCTGCATGGTATAGTTGCTACAAGCCCATTAAGTAATAAAATCTTACATACAATATATTCATACTATACGAATATAGCGCAGGTCTAAACAAGGACAGACTCTAACTTTTATCTGATTATGTGTCAAAATTATTTGAATAATTGAAATACAACATCAGGGTGCATAAAGAAAGATCGGTCCGGGTGATAGTTTCATATAGATGACAAATTATCTTATTATAACCACAATTGCAACATCATATCTTACTTGCACAGCAGTCCTGCTGGGAGACAAATGATACAAGGGCAGACAACTACACAGCATGAAGTCAATGAAAATGTGTGTTTGAAATAGATATCCATGTGCAAAAATCAGATCATGTATTATTTTGTGTAAATGTCTTACATGTGTTTCGTTGTTTACGGCCTATCTAGATAGGTGATAGTTAAGATTTGAATCAATGTATGTCCCTAGTCAGTAATCATGGTTTTGTATCACAGGCAAAGTTAATTAATGACATTTTATAGAACAAAACAACTGACTGTTTTCCCTTTCCGATGAATAGTTATAAAGTATACGGTGTATGAACTATGGATGGTGTACAGCTTATCTTAGCTACACGTCGTACGCCTACTATATGTACATAAAAACAGCGGGTATCCTAAATTAATATGAAAAAAATCAAGTTCGTCAAGAGTTATTGTCCTTGTTACACCATCGTACCTATCGTTCTTACTACATAATCACTGGTGTAGGAGTAAGTCTTTGCAGAGTTGTTTTTCGTATAATGCATGAAAAGTAGGAACGATAACATTTGATTAAACACTTCAATATATTCTCTTCCTCTACTTTCATTTCATGATTCTGTTTGGTGCAAGTTGGAGATGAATGACTAAGATCTTAGTATATCAGTTGTGTATAAAGCCCTGTGGACATTTTCAAAATGTTCTTGTATTGGCTGTAATTACCACACTAGTCTTGTAGATAACACGCGATATAGATTTCATTGAATGTGGAACTAACTGAATTTGCTCAAAATACACCGGTATACAAACAGTTAAAATCATCAAATATTTACGCTATCTGGTGAAGGTTAGAAGTTTTGTTGATAACTTTATTGCTCTATCAAACATTTCGTTTGGTGTGGCCTATATTGTATCTTTTGTTTACAGTAGAAGACGAATAAACTATTTATATTCGTTTACTGCTTCAAATTAATTAACAAAATACAATTTCGCAGGTAATCGTATATCAAATAAGCCGGTTGTTTTTTCCAAAAATAAGTTTTTTTATCATTCATACACGGATATTTTACTAGGATGTACAGGTTAACAGTGTGTCCGCCAATGTCTCTAATTCATTCGACTTAAAGCATGATGAGTTCTCACCGTTTTAAGGAGGTCGTATGTGATTATTTAAACCAAAAGTGTTTGCGATTATTCAAACCAAATACGTATGTGATTATTTAAACCAAAAATACATAACTTACGAAGATCATCTACTTCTTGCAAAAAATAGTTAAACTTAACGGTCCGTCATGAAAACCGCGTCCAAAGGTCGTTCCCCATCATTTAGACATGATCAACACTTCATATCAGATTGCAAATATGTGTCAACTGAACAAATCAGTTTCGAGTACTTGAAGCTACTGATAACTACACAACTTGTCATTTACAATGTAGCGGAAGTGATGGAATATAAAAACCAAAGCAAATGAAACAACTGTGTAATATCAGCAATTTACATGATCATAAATGAAGGAATAATTTGGCTTTTTTAACGCTACATTTAACCCCAACAGATAAACAGCTTATATTCCAACATAATAACAACATAAAATTTATAAATGACATGATGACGCTAGTTTGATTTTCCGTGACCGAATCAGTAACGCTGACTTGTGTGTCACAAACTCCCATCTCGAAGTCATAACCATGAATTTAAAATTGCACCGCTCAAATTAACTTGTCAATAATAATCAAGGTCTTTGGTATTTATGAGATTTTTATTGGTCGGTTATTGTTAAAGCCAATAATATTATCTTCTTATGGCTCTAACCACGCATGAAAGTTGACTAATCTTCGGATGTATTTATGTTCAACGATATTCTCTACGAAAGAAATACAGAAAAGTTCACATGAACCGTATTGGTAGGTGGATTACTAGGTTGTAATCATGGGACGCGAAATTAGCAATCTGACTGTGTGCTTGGTATGTTTATAAATACCGTAACTGCCTCGAACTTCGAGACATAATACCATGGTCTTATTAACTGCATGTGTATTTAACAGCGATTGATAATATAAAAAGGTGTTAGTGTTATCACTTTCTAACCTTGTTATTGCATTTATAAGGTTATCTTTGGTCTCCACACTCCTCATGCGTGTACGTTTATTGTCATATCGTGTATTATCCACAACATATTTGCCAAAAAGGGGGCAGGCGTTTTGAAATTGATCGTGTTTCATTTTAATGAAACTATCCTGATGAAAAGAACGGTCTGAATTTTATCTTCCTCCTTCCTGATTCATTAGTAACGGTATATCGGTATCTACAGGTATATAGCACTTGTACATTGTACGTACATGCTTATTTCTTTCAAACATTATTTTCAATCGCACTTTTTTGTGAATTTGGGAAATAGCGACGATGTTTAAAGATTAATGTCGGATATCGTGTTTATGACCATGGTGGTCGGAAAAGTCGAGATTATGTCAATATTCCGATGATCAACACGAACACTTGAAACCCGAGTCCAATATCAAAGGTTGAGGACAAACAAGCGTGACAATGTACATAAGTGGTGGGAGGGGTAACAAACTCTCTCAATCAGATTTCAATTTAGATATTTAATGGTCATGTCGTGTTAACAATAGAGACAAGATTGTCCCATAAACAAATCATTAATCTTCACATGTCAGTGACATTGGTATGGTTTAAGTGTTAGTGTTACTCTACGTATGACTTGTGATTTGATGGTGTGAAAAAGTATTTCCGACAGTTGAGACTTCTACGCATCTCAATAACAACAAAACGTTGCTTAACAACTAGACAATATTTGTGTATTGCCCGAGACTATTAGGCGAGAAGATGGACGCGCTCTGTATTGACTTGAAGATATGAAAATCGGTGGACAAAAGAACTTTGTTTTCCATCACAACCTACTAAGTATATTACAACTGTATTGTTTTTATATCACTTATCGCATTGCATGAAAGTGCTGCAATATAACCAACTATGTATATAAATGTATTATGTGCAAATTCGGTAAAATTTCGACTCATTTTATATAAATTTATGACATAGGAGAAGCTTTGAAGTAACTGGTAACACGTGGTTTCTGAAATAAAATTGTGACGATGACACCACTGATGTAACCTACAATACAACATCAACATAAATATTATTACACGTTGGGCTTCCGTAGAATACTCGTTCTTTTATGGAATACAACTAGATAGTAAGACGGATATGTTTGGTGCCGACGTTAACACAATTGAAGGATTATCTTCGATAAAAAGCCCCTTAAATAAAAGTTTAACGTTTCCTCTAAAAGCCAAAACATTAAGACTGTATAAAGAATATATTTGATTATGTTTCATGAATATCGAACTGTAGACATTTTTGGCAGCAGCATTAGATTCCATAATATATTGATGAGGCTTTGAAGAACTGAGTATTAAACCAGTAATTACATGTTATATGTGAATATCTACAGAGTGCAAAATGTGCGCGACATCTCATATGTTTGATTCATTGCCTCTTTTATCATTCAAATTAAACTCAGAGAATAAATCACTCCCTTTGGGACAGTTTGGCAACTTTATAGGAATGAATTACATGGGAGGCTGTGCCATTGTTCAAATCTATGATTATAAAGTAACTCCTATAAGGTTAAAATGTCTATCTTGCAGAACTGCAAACCCTGCAGAACGACAACATCAAATAGTAATTAAAACTCTTACAGCTTAACCTCAATCGCACATTTTTTTTTGGGAACGAATATTACACGGAGCGAGTGGCATAATGTGATAAGGTTTAACTGTCTATCATGTACGAACAAACCTGTAATTCTGCAACATCATCTAATACAAAAGACGTTTACATAACACAACAACAAAAGCACAAACAGAATACAATTGTTTCACATACATAAACAAACAGTAAATAACTGATAGACTCTTATGTGATGCGTTTTTATCTATAAGTTACCTTGAATTAGACAGGTGTTTAATATTTCATCGATTTTGTAGAACCTCATCCCAATCATCATGTTACATGTTTGACCCCTCGTAAGTTCACAGTCTGCCTAGGTCGATTCATACTGCATTTTACCTTATATATTCTATCAAATGTGTGTAATACTGCAACACCGTTTTAAAATCTGCAATTACTTGTTTAATGAATTTCGCAAACTTTGTGGCCGATTCACATCTTAAAGTACTACACTGATAAAATTACACTCTCTACAGTGTGTAATATACTATGGAACTGTTTAGTCTTACTAATTAAGCGATTTGACTTAAATAACATCCCCATGCTTCACGCTATGTAGTCATTGTTCTCGTAGAATTGATTTGCGTTAAAAGTTCTTAGACAGTTAGACACGAATGAACTTCCTTGATGCTGGGTTTATACTGTAATTGGGTGCTTTAATTAATTACTTACGACACACCTATTTGGCCGACTAACTTTGGTTCAACAATAATAGTGGCTATATCTAGACACAGAAATAAGATTTCTATTCTCGTGTTGTTTATTCAGTTTGAATGAGGTTTCCCTCTCTGTCCAACTCGTCGCTACCTAATGCATATCTGAATGATAACATGCTTCTGATCAGAGTGCAATGACCGGATAAATTGCTGTTGTATCTGCTATGAATAATGTGGTCCGTCTCAGGTCATCAACATCTCCATATAGTTTCTGATGGATAGTTGATTCTTGAAGCGACATTTTTTTCGCTTCTGGTTGTGACGATTACATCGCTAAACGATATGTTCTGCTGCCTGGTCTTCTGTGTCACAAGGACAGGTCGGTCACGGGGCCAGTCTGTACTGCTTGTGTGCATTGAGTTGATTATGTCCCGATCGAAGCCTCACCATTACAACTTCTTCAGTATTCAGCCCTACTTAGGAGATGCTGCTAATTATGCATCAGCCTCTTATCTTGGCCTGGTAAGTGATTTGATGATCGTGACTTTCTCCTAGTAGGTTGCTAGCACAGGTGGATGCTCTAACTGGGCACCTCGCTTAGCTAGTTGGTCTACATTTCCGACCACTCTACAGTGTGCTGGGATCCACTGTTTATATCCGCTTTTTGCCTAGATAAATATATTTAATATAGCATTTTTATGCAACAATGTACATCAGTAAAGTTAACTTCAATCAAAGTTGTTACGTAACGTAAATAAAAATGCATTTAGAATCTTCTGATGATGTATTAAATTTCTTGAAAACAAATCTCGATGGTATTTATTTTAAATTTCAAAATTTGAAAGGTTGCCTGAAGCACATTAAGCACAGTTGAATCATGTTGGCAGATACATATAGCACCATCTGTGAATGTAATCACATTATCATCCCGGAGCAATACCTTCCAGAACACGTTTTTTAATTTGTTCCCGATGTCATTCGATACGCATTCCTGCCTTTTTATAGGAAGCTTTTATAGCAGACACGTGCGGCACTCAGGAAATTATAAGTATTTCACAAGCTTTTCCGGTTCTAAAAGGTCATATGAAAAGTAATTGCCTGATTATTAGGACCAATTTACATTCTAGCAAATGGACAATTAATTATTTCAACCCAACTAATGAAATAATTTGCTTCTACTCACTGATCCGGAAAAGCAAGTTTCTAGTATGATTCGGAGACTTGCGCGACAATGGCAACGTTTTGCATGGGGAAATAGGCTGTATTTTGTTGTTTGGACCAGTAAAATTATGATGATTTTCGTGCATCTTACATCACACTGTATCGGCAAAACGAGCTAGATCTGGTGCAGCGATCCCGCTACGGTTAACGAAGCGAAGATAGTCCGGATAAAAATGGCGAATGTCAACAATAATCAGCAGGTTAGTGTAACATTTTTGCGTATTTCATGTGCTTAATCTTGAATTCTGAAGACAAGAATACTCTTACGGAATGTCCACGACCATCATGCATTCCCGTAGCTAGTTGGAATTGGCCTGCATCAATTCGTATGAACGTAATGCACGTTGAAAATTAGGTTTCAATGGTAAACACACCAAAACATACACGAAATTCGTACATTTTCGACAAATAAGCCCAATTAAAAGCTTACCTAATCAAAATTTACGTTATGCCAGGTATTATTAGGTAACATTTCTTGCACAGCTGCTCACCTTGTATCAATACTTTATTCCTTTTGACAAAAATCTTACGTTGTATATGACGAACGATTATGAGTCCGGTTGTCAATACAACGGAAATGGTACGACTCGAGTTTTACAGAAAAATTCACAACGGCTAATGACACATAATATGGACGGTAAAGTTTTACCAATTGTTTAAATAATAGTATCACTGCTCTTTGGTATGAATGGTGAGTTATATAACCCATCAGGTCTTAACTAATATTATGACAACAAATAAAGCATTTAGTGTATAATGTATATCACTTCAGATACATAAACGTATCAAAAAGCCATACTTTGTAAGCTGGCTAATTTTAAAACATTGACGCAACAAAATTTATGTTTCAGGGGATTCTGCGAATGAAAACATTCAGGGCATCTGATTATCCAATAATGCAGGTCAAGCAACCGAAAATGACAATAATGGAGCAGTTGAAGCTTGTGAAATAGTTGAAGATCAGTCCATCGTTCCAAGGTAAATTTTATATATTCGAATGATAAACTTGGGTTTCTTATTGTTTATTTGGCTTATATGTGGGCATTGCTCAGGGTAGTTGTGTTGTGGTGTTTCTGATTTCTGTGCTCGGCTGGTTAGGTTGAGTGCTACCTTCCCTGTCGGATTTTCTCATACCTCTTTTAACCATGGTTCGTCGTTGTATCGGTACATTCTACATGTTCCTATACATCATATCAGTTGCATCATCTTGTCGATTGTAATTGATTATCAATGTCCACAATGTTTAAGTCTGTAACAAACGCAGTAGGTAATGTTTCAAGCAAATGTCTTATGAATTGGACAACTTTGATATCTTTCGACAGGCGTTTTCAAGGTCTCGTGGATAATACAATATCGACCCTTATCTAAAAGTGATTAAGCTATATTTATGTAAAACCTCATGTTCAGCATTGTGTGTTTATATTTTGAAGGGACCACAGCTTAAATGGGTGTAATAGACGAAGAATCAAACCACGTAGATGGTCTGGAATCGTCAACAGTAGATGCAGCCCTGTGTGGGACGCAGCCAATGCTGAAACACTGTTTTAATTGCGATGAATCCAAGATTGAAGGAAACGTGCAGGACTTCAACTTGGAAATCATATTTAATGTGTGCATGATGTGTATGGACAGAAATACTGAATAAAGATTAGGAGTTCACATATTGTTTATTGCATTTATTGCTTTGATTGCAAAACTACATAAATAGAATCACATAAATATAAACACTTCTTCACTGGAGAAAACGTGTAATAAAACATGTATAGAGCTATATTGGAAGATTTTTTTTTCAAAAGTTTCAAAAACTGAAAAACAATTATGCTTTCATATCCATTAGATCATTTTTCGCTTCAGTTTTAACAGAAACTCTCTGTGATTTATTGGACATGCAAACTGTCCATTTTCATACGAAGGTGTTCTAGAACACCCTATGAAACTATAAGAATCGTCTATTTTTCGACGATTGAATCAAAGTACACGGAACCCATTCAAAGTTTTAATTTGCAATTAAGGTAGTTTAGTATCATACTAAAAACGATACAAGTAATTATTTCAACATTGAATGACTGTTAGAATATAACTCTATACACTTTAACAAAAGGATACATATATTCATTTCCTGCTAAAATATCGCTTCGACACAAATTCGTAATGGTCTCCCACAAAAAAGTTTCTATTTCTGGCATCTACCAAACTAAACATTTCTGACGGTATTCATATCAACTTGAATCTATCTATGTCCGGCCAGACATATTTAGGATAAACAAATATTCAGCACACAATCACTATGCCTCCCTCACCTTCAACCATTGCTGGATACAAAACAACAATATAAATTGAACGACAAAACGAAGTGTAAATATAAACAATAGTGACTGTAAGACTTACAAAAATAGTGTCGATTACCGATTAATGTAGTAATATACAGCTCAAACTATAATATATTAAAACCATCATACATGTCTCTTATAATAAAAGTGCCAAGCAAAATGTTACTACAAAAAATGTACGATGAAAATACATACAAGATGAGTTTTTCCTTTAAAACGTTTTCAGAAATCTCAATATTATTGAATGAATACGTGATTAGAGTATGTATGATAAACAATTAATATATTTTCTAAGATTCTCCACAATAAAACATAAACAAATAAGTTGTTGGAGCTCTACACTGTAGTTACTGTCAACATTGTTCAACCTTGTTATGATTGACAATCAAACGGCATTTACTAGACAATACGTTATTCCATGAACAACACATCTGTAAAATTCCCCCACGTGTATGTGCGACAAAACAAAACGAAATACAAATCCTCATTTTGCTATTTCGATTAGGGGGTATATTGCTTAGCACAAGTCAGTCTGTCGGTAGGCCAAAATGGTTTTCGTTCAATGACTCAGGAACGCTTTGCCTTTAGATCTTCAAACTTTAAATGGAGATTGACCAACAACGTTAGATGACACCTTTTGATTTTCAGATGAAAATCTTATTTGGAGTATCGTTGTCGTTTACTCATGACCCATCTGATGATATGTGTGATGACAATGCATCTTAGTGTACGAACGCTTCATCACACTCTGTGGCATTGTGGGTAAAAAATACATTCGTTTGACATGCCACTATGGCAACACACAACAAACGTTACTTCACAATGTAAAACACTATGACCTGGTCGGTATGCCTTTGTTATAAAGCTTTTGGCATATTCAGTGCATGTGTAATGTTTATCCGTTGCCTTGTAGCCCAGTTTGTGCCTTATTAATGATGAAATTGTAAGTCTTCGGGAATTAGCCACACTGGAATTGTCCTGAAAAATAAAATAAAAAATAATATGTTCATTGGTTCTTTACATACACACATTCTGAATTAATGTATAAACATGTGGGCATCATGAACGTGTTTCTCAATACATACCATTAGTATTTGCTACCAGTCAAAATGTCTTTACAGACCTACAACAACTACTATTAAACTTGCTATTGTGACAATTAGGATAATAACATTACTTTGTCAATAAAAAGAGTTAATACTCATATTGTTATGAGCAGACAGAACTAAGAAAGTGCAAAGGGTGAGGTAATTTATACTATTTGAAACACACTGTCTTCGTGAACAATAAAAAGTAGAAAATAATGATAAGATAACTTAGAGCATTGCAAGCCAATGACATTAAATTTGTTGTTCTGGCGAGTCAAATTCGAGTCGTGCCATTTTCGTTGTTTTGAAAACCGGACTAAGAATCGTTCAATTTGAAAACGTTTAATTTTAGCCTAATTAAGTACAGTATTGAAACAAGTTGAACACCTAGGCAGGACATGTCATCCAATAGTGCATGTCAGTACAAACATTAGACTCGGTATGCTCTTGTTTGGACTTATTTGTCGAAAATGCCCGCATTTCATGTCAGTTTTGGAGTGTCTACCGTTGATTTAAAACATTCAACGTGCATTACGTTCATACGCATTGATGAAGACCTATGTCAACTAGCTACGGGTATGTTCGATGGACGTGTACATTCCGTAAGAGTAGTCTTGTTTACAGAATTAAAGATAAAGCACATGAAATACGCAAAAGTGTTACACTCACCCGTTGACTTTTGTTGATATCCGCCATTTTTAGCCGGACTATCCTCGCTTCGTTAACCGTAGCGGGATCGCTGCACCAGATCTAGCTCGTTTTGCCGATACAGTGTGTACATAGAAGAGGGAATATGAATCTTGTCAACGGTTGAACCTAGTTCACTTCTCCTTGTCGTTGGCAATTACAATTCTATTAGTAATTTATAAGATTACTTTTCCATTGTGTGTTCCAGACGTACTGGAGGTTGTGATAATTCTAATTAACTTCAGTTAGTGACTCTCTATAATGCTATAATTAAAGAAAACTCATCATCAATCGTTTGAGCTAACTGATCAATTGTGGGAATATCCCCAATACCTAGACATATAAGGTAAAATATCAACAGAGAAGTACGTTTCCAAACGTTAAACTTACTGCCATTCTTTTTTATCCCAATAAACTTTCATTAAAATAAATCCAGGTCACTTACGTTGATTGCAATATCATTGGGAATACTCGTTACGTAGGTAGAGTTCGATGCGCTTGACAGCATTGTGGTACTGGATTTTGATCGCTTTGCGTTTTTTTCTAGACCTCCCCTCACCACATCATACAAACTCTTTGACAGAAGAGAACGTTAATTAATTACTTCGCGTGATACCTAATACACAACAGCAGAAAAACGTACGTATCCCATGCGAGCTTGATTTTAGTTTTATTGGCCATCAGAGTCCCGGGAAAATGTTTCCTTTTTTGATAAAGAAGATAATTTGTAATCTGATCCCTTTGATATTGTCGTAAACTCAGATTTTATCGTTCGAATCTCGTGTTAGTACGAGACTGCACGAGACTTGACTCAATTAGTGAGATTCATTTAGACTTAATATACATGTGGCATTCACAATCCGTGTAAGTAGCCGTGTACCAGATGACACGATTGGTTGATCGATGTTTTCTACCTTTATAATGATTGTCATCATGTGTCACCAAATGTTTTATATCGCACTTGGAATTTCAATTCCTTCAACAGTTCCTATGAAAGCATGAAATGACTCTGTCAGTTCCAATACTAGTATGAATGTGGATTCTACAATTATATATTACTTGAACGTATACCTTTACCAAATAACAATAATTTCTCAGTTTCATCTTATTTTGTTGGTTGTTTCATCTAATCATTATTTCATCTTGTTCACTCTAGGTTAGCTAGTAGACCCAGTGTGGTATTACAATTATCGCACTCATTTCCAGTGCAGTATATCAGTTATTACATTATGTTCCACATTAGCTAATCAAACATACACGTATACAAGGACAAGAAACAAAAGCAGGTTAAGCCATGTTAATCCTCAGCAATATACATACTATTATAACACCCGTACATGTCGCTGACATAGAACGAGAACGTTGTAACTACTACTTATGACCTTATAAGACTGATACATATTTGAAATCTGCATCTTCAGCGCTTCCTATGAGCGTAAGTTTGTGGAGATCGGAACATGTCATGTTGACCAAAATGGAGTTGTAAAAACTTAAGTAAAAGCGTAAATTTAAGACGTCTGTTACTTGTTTTCTCAAAATATCGATTTTTACTTACGACCTTCTCATTCTAAATCAGTAAAGAATGCATTGCTTCAGGCCATTTGTTTGACTGAGTGAAACAGCTACACGTCTTCAACCAGGAGAAACTTGACTCAAATAATGACGATGTAGAATCTCATTAACGGAGAATTTATGAGAAATAAAAACACTCGGTGAAATGACGGACAAGGTGCATTGGTTGTCATGGCTTCCTTACTTACTGGAGAACGTTTAGAGTTAATGATGCGGTAACAGTTTACCTCTGCAACCAAAATGTGTCTGTCAAATATATCAGCAACATTGCCCATCTTCCAAACAATATATAACAGATGTAATTTATTATAATACAAAATAAAACTGTTTTTCTTGAATTGGTATTTACGCCAACATAAACAATGGATGGGGATATGTTGCCGTGGAAGACAACAAACATCAATCAGTTTTGTTCTGATAAAAACGCATCCATGCATTTAGATTTAGCAATTTGTATTATATGTATAACTACTTTTACATATACATTCGACCTCGCTTATGTCAAATTTACCGTTAAGTCTAAGTTTTATTATTCATTTTAGATATTTTTGGGTCCAAAGTGTGAACAGTAGGGCAATCTTATTGAGAATTGAGGCTATCCAATCATTGGGAATCAACTGTTACTTTGGAAACAAATTAATGAACATCCAACATGCAGTACCCGAAAAGGACACTCTTCAAATATCGGGAGTTTTGTCAAAGATCACATTTCGTCCTTTATCTCTATATTTCATGTTTTGAAGAAATTGGAAATGTATTATAATATCAAGTGACTTATGACTTGACCCTTTTAAAGAGTTATTTGAAGTAGATTGTAAACGTTCGACTATGGCCATGTTTCACTCTACAGTTAATTACGACAGCTATAAAACCTAAAAGTCAGAAACTATTCACCAGAATAATACAATACATTCATTAAACGTAAGATGTCTACATTATTTTATAAGGGTAGAATAATGGAAACACCATACGACTCGGAAAACACTTAATTCTGTTGAATACGCTTCCTGAATTGAAGAGAAAAGTTTTCTTGCTTAGACGCGTTTATTTTATTGAAGCAATTAATCCGGAATGGATGTGAAATTGTGTAATTTGCTTCACAACCCTGAGACTTGTATACCGTGATCAATAAACCGTCTACTCCCAGTTATAATATACTCAAGTGTTTAAACAATTTGTCTGTTTTACTACAAATACTAATTACACATGTATACGACAGTAATGACGTCCCAACGACATGCAAGAATTTCGAAATCACACGCCTGTAAAACAGCGAAGCATCAAGGTAGAGTCGGGTTTGAACTTTCTGAAAAGCGTCCATTCAACCAACGGTGTATTTACCACGAACATTAATCAAATCGCACGTCGACTTACACTCGGTGACGATGGTACGAAACACAATGGCTTTTAGTTCTCTCAGAAACCCATTATTCTTGCTCAGAGCAAAATCGCAGTACGTAGACTGGTGTCCGACACCGACACACTCGCTTCCAAATCTTTGTGATAGTGTTATATCTACATATTGTTTATAACTCTGCGAACATAGTTTGGATGTTTTGCACATTGTTATATTTATCATGGCAAAACTTGATGGTTGATTGACAGTTAGATAACATTACAATATAAAGAACAACTAATTTTGAAAATCGAACTCATTTTGACACACATTTACAACATTATGCCAAATTGATTCCGTGTGGATGTTGACCAATTTCACTGTTCGCACGATATTGAATAGTTACTATACATACGCTCGTATTTTCTCTTATTCTGTTAAATCAATCTGCATAAATGTCTGTGAAGATTGAAACTACTGATGTTGTCTGGTAGTGAATCATTGGTGTTTTACTGTTGGACAAACAATGATTAAATCGTCTTACTGATCGACATGCTTTTTGGTACTGACAGACAATTGCCAATGGCGTTAATTTCAGTATTGGAACACGGACTAATGAGACACATTGATGAAACAACATAAACAATTTTCATGTATGATGTTTATCTCAGCCAATAGATCAGCAATCACCATGGGGGATGAATTTCCATTCTGTAGTTTGACTTTTAATGAATGATTTTCAGTCTCCAAAGCTTATTGGTCAGTTTGAGCTTCTTCTGGTCTTCTTCGAGAATGAGTAGTTTTGAATTTGTGTCTGTCTTCTCTTTTTTGCTATTACTTAGATATTCTCTAAGGTTTGTTATTTGGATGTTTGCTTCTTGTGAATTGTTCCTTTGCCGCTTTGAATTTGTTTCAGAAGGTTTTTTCTGTTCTTTTAGTTCAGTATTTTGTGATATCAGCTCTTTGTTCTTGATTGAAAGTTCTAGTTTCTAGAAAAACAGCTTCTAATTGGCTTCTTACATATTTAAGCTCACTTTCAAGTTGTATGGTATTGTCTGTATAACTCGTGGCCATGTATTCACTGTTTTGAGTCCAGGATGGTGTCGTTTCCGTGTTGGAAACTGGTGTTTTTCGTGTAGTATCATCAGTTGATTCTATTGAAGGTGTTATTGTTGAAGGTTGCACAGTCATTTTGTTGTGACTTCCAAAGTTTAATTCACTTACAGGCGAAGATGAGACAGGTTTTCTAGATAACACCTTTTTCATAGATCTGAAGAGTCATTTGACTTGCCCTGTGGTTGTTTAGTATTACAGTCAACAACTTTCACTTTTCTTTGATTTACAGATATGTTTTGAGAATCAATAGTAATAGCTTGAGCCATTGTTATTATATATTTTATGCAATCCAAGATGACACTTAATATCTTGTAGAATGTCACTATTTTAAAGATAATTATCTATCAAAAGAATTTATAGGCACGTAATTGACAGGTATAACAATAACAACCATTTAAATTCGTTTTACCTGTTTTATAGTTGCCCTCTAACCGTTGACGTATGACAGGTGTAAGTTTTCACAAGTTCTGTATATTATCCTTATTATGTATAACTGTTTTTGGTCATTTAAAACAGCAAAATGTAAGACACTTTAGACAGATTTCTGTTTCACATTTCCTTTAGATGGTAGTAGTTTTTGTCCTGTGAATTAAAGTTGAAAGTAACATACTGAAAACGTTAGCAAACCTGTCTTCTTTCCGACATGCGCATTGTGTAATACGTACAGAACATTGGTTTAGCAGTCATATCCTTCAATCGTATTTTACAACAGTTTTTTTACTTAACAAACTCGTAAATGTGGCACACAAAACCTAAGTAGTGATCAAGCAAGAGTAAAGTGGAATGAAATACAGTGTCCACTGCATTTTATTTTCTTATCAACAGAACATTACTGTATCTCTATCAAACTTCATATTGCATGTATGCACAACTAAAGTTACTCGAGTCTCTTCACTTTTTTCTTCAGATTGTCTCCCTTTGATGCTAAACACAGATAGTCTTGCAAACATTTGAATGCATTTATTTGAAAAAAGAGAAGAAAAAAAGTTTAACTTAAAAATGGTGTGTAGTCGGTAACCCCAGACGTCCTTTTAAATACCATGAAACGAGTAAACACATTAAACACTATTATATTAAACATATGCGACGAAAATGATTTAATTTAAATTTACTATTTACTATTCCGATAACCATTTCGGGTATACGCTTCTCTGTGTGACTTTGACATTTTTGCGTCGACGATATTACAACGAACCATAATTAAATTCTGTACAGGTCACAAACCACTAAATAAATTTGTTCTTTAGCTCAATGTAAAGTTACAATAGTCCGTCCCAGGTTGATACATGTTAAAGTCTATGGCCAGGTGGCAGACATATATCAATGAAAAGAAGGGACTACCAGCTTTAAGAAAATACAAAAAAAACAGGGGGTCACGTATCATATAAGAAAAATTTTGTCCGTCCAACGCGGTGAACATAATTTTACAGGCGTGCGGACCGACCAAATCCGGGTTTTACCCTACCCTACTTTCGCTTTGGTATTTTGGCCAAAATCTCAAAATATGTAAAATAAAACAGTTTCAATACATACATGTATACAAAGCCTGTAAACCCAATTAGATGATTCCAGTTCCACCTTGTCAAAGCATACTACCATTTAAACACAATCACAAGTTTATTTAGGGACTATTTGAGTGTATCCTATTTTGGTTCGCGGAGGCATTTAGTGGTTTGTAACCTTAAGATAACCATTTTTCCCCATTTTAATTGATTTAAACACTTATTTGACAACTACTATGTATATACAACTCCAAATGATGACTTTCCAGACTGAAATGACATGATTTCTCAAAATTTTGACAAAAGAGAGTACGCGCCTTTAACGCAATTTCTTGGATTCTGCTGGCCATATTGTATGAATACTGGCAAATTAAACAGTTGCAGTTTTGTATAAACCTTACATTGGGCAATTATTTTATGTTGGGTGCTTAATTATGTGACTATTCCTCCTATATATACACAATAACCAAGGTCTGATACATAAATAAGGTCAAAATTGGTATGAAAATGTCATTTTGTGGAGGAAAAAACTTCATTTTTTTCTTAAATTTTCACCCCAAAACACAATTTTTTCACATTTTGAGACAAATTTCACTGAAAAATGGAATAAAACCCACAGAAAAATGTATTTCTAAACATTTAAAGTCAAAATATTGAAAATATACATTTTAATTTTTTGGGTCATTTCTTAAGGTCACAAACCACTAAATAAATTTGTTCTTTAGCTCAATGTAAAGTTACAATAGTCCGTCCCAGGTTGATACATGTTAAAGTCTATGGCCAGGTGGCAGACATATATCAATGAAAAGAAGGGACTACCAGCTTTAAGAAAATACAAAAAAAACAGGGGGTCACGTATCATATAAGAAAAATTTTGTCCGTCCAACGCGGTGAACATAATTTTACAGGCGTGCGGACCGACCAAATCCGGGTTTTACCCTACCCTACTTTCGCTTTGGTATTTTGGCCAAAATCTCAAAATATGTAAAATAAAACAGTTTCAATACATCACATACATGTATACAAAGCCTGTAAACCCAATTAGATGATTCCAGTTCCACCTTGTCAAAGCATACTACCATTTAAACACAATCACAAGTTTATTTAGGGACTATTTGAGTGTATCCTATTTTGGTTCGCGGAGGCATTTAGTGGTTTGTAACCTACAACGTCATATGGGACTTTAATGTGTTTAAAAAATCTATTTTCGACCTGACACTCCATCCCAGGAATACAAATTTGTCCACTTTGGTATGACCTAAATTTGAATTCCATTAAATTAGGTATTGCGACAGGAATTGGTTTATTATTATTTATTATTTAACAGACTAAGCCTATTGTTGCATTGTGTCGTTCATCGATTTTCACAATTCGTGCGGATTCAAATTATGTCCTGACTTGACAAGTGTATTGTGATAACTTCAAAGCTAAGGGGTATAATGAAACTGTCCAACGTACTGATTTAGTTATAGTGGAATTTGTGAAAATCCGAAAATTGTCATGGTTGAGAACTACAGCAGTTATAATCATGCTCCAAATTACTTTCCTAATTAAACGATTATCTGACGGTTATTCTCTTTTATCAAAACGTGCTAATTTTCTCAACTCTGTAATTTGTCTGTCTGTTAATCGGTTCAGTTATCAAAGGCTGTTAATTTAGGGTGTTAGAGAGCATATTAACGAGTTTTTCACTTGTCACTCCTAGTATTATTATGATTTTCAATTCAGTTTGCCTTAATTGCCATTATATGTCATTAAAGCGCTCTCTTAATCAGCGGAATGCAGAGTTCTGAGAATTTCGTTGGGTTTTGATTGAATAATCGTCGGTATCTGGAAAAATGAGTGGATGTTAGAAACGGCGTTATTGATAATTTCTCGTTTATAAATGAGAATTTTAAGCTATGAAAACGAATTGTGAGACAAACGCAGTTCTTGATTTTGTTTAACATTAGCACCGCAAATGGTTTTAATTTCTTGAAATAAAGGCACGTCAGGATGATGCAGAATGAGTTTTTTAAAAGAAAATTGCAGACAAAACTGTAAAGCGAAACGTTTGTTTTGTAGGCATTATTCAAGTTGAAATGGAAAACTGCATTCCTAGGAGACTGTTATAAACGAGGTAGAGTTTCGTTCCAGCAGTTAACACGTTGTCTAGTTACAGAATGATAAATATACTTGAATGCTGTAGGTTCCCGAGAGTAAATCGTGTCTCAAAAACAAGTTGTTTCAAACTTGTATATTTTTCAAACATATTTATATTTTAGAATGCCAGAACAGTAAGCCAGCGTTACAACTGATTTCTCCTTTTTGCTTCCTAAATGTGCGTATACTGTCAACTTATTACACTGTAACTTCACATGTGTCTTTAGATACGACATGGTATTTGTTTGGTATTAATTTGATGGTAAGTATTGGTAATGTTGCTATTGAACAGAGAGTGTTTATTGGAATGATGATATTTGTTAGCATTGTTTCCATCTGGTTAACACAGTTTGTTATACATGTAGGTATCAGTTCCCGTATCAAAAATATGGACAATTGGGGGAAATTATGAGTGGTAGATTCAATAACCAGTTAGTTTACCATAAAATCAACAAATCATTGATTTGAATACACATAACCTTATTCACATGCGGAAACAATACTGGTATTTTTAACATACTGTATATTAATATTATTAATATTGGTAAAAGTATGTTAAGAAATACCAGTTTTTTTCATCATATGAAAAAGGTGACGTGTATATGCATTGTGCTATTGTTCTTCTTGTCTTTGGACATAATCCAGTCTTACAATGTCATTGTTTGTATCACTAGCAAGTCTCCGATCTTATTAAATCAAACAGTCTAAACCACAGTCTCTGTGACAGATCTAGCCATTCTTTGTCTATAAACTCAGCCCTATAACACAGCATTGTCCAGTCTAAATACTTCATGCTTCCACTATGTCTAGTCCGAAATCTATATCAGTTATCGGCCCGGGCCAAAACGTGTTATAAAATCTTATATACGAGGCGGAAAATGAAATATTGATATTTGCCTGCCTTTTAAGCCTTTTTAGACAGGACTAACAGTGAAATAGATTCTCAGCTGACATTACGGCGAATCTATTCTTATTCACTAAAATGTATATAATTTTTATTACTAAACGGAAACATGTCACATGGATATTCTCCTTCTCAATTAGACCATTTGCTAAAATCAATGGATGCAAAAATCTGATAAAAAGAGTTTGAGATTTTTTCGCAGTCTTTTATGTTGGTCTAGTACGATTGTAAATTGATTGGGTGCTACATGTGACGCGAATTTTGAAATAGTTTATAATTATTTAATAACATTGTCAATAAATGTGTGATTTGATATAAACCCTGTTATTTGTCCTCGGGCCAATACGACCGCCCTCGAACAAAAACCAGGGCTTATATCAAATCACCCATGTATTAGCATACATGTATAATAATTATCAATGTTTACTTTATACACAGAATATCATAATACTGGGACTGAACAGGCAGCACCCACCATAAAACATTAGAGCACGACCTACTGAACAGTAATAGCACATGACAAACCAAACACTTTAAAACCATAGTTTTTTTATTTTCTGCAACAATCAGTGAATGTATGATTTTCTCGTATGTTTAAACAGATACAGTGTATTCAATATATCACAATGAGACTATTTGTCTGTAATGACTTATTTAGGAGCGGAAAATATCAAGTTATGCTTCGGAATTGATGATTGCTTTCTTTAAAACAAACATCAACAAGAGCAAATACTACTGTGGTTAATATATCCTCAAATTAACAAGAATACCGTTTATAATGCAGATATTCGTCGCAGACAAAAACAGATTATTATATCGATGGCTTAGAATTAGAAGGTCGTAAGTGCCACTTACGACCATTTAAGATTCATACATATTTAGAATAAGCATCGCAAGGCGCTTCTTATGATCCCATTTTCATAAAAATCTGAACTTGTCATGTTGACCAAAATGAAGTTGTAAAAGTTTGTTTTACCTCAAGTAAAGAGTAAATGTCAGACAGTTTTCCCTGTTTTCTCAAAATATCGATTTGGTAGTTACGACCTTCTCTTTCTAAGCCATCGATATGTGTAAATAAAATGCCGTTTGATTTTTGATGCATATGTCTTGTGCCTTCACAACATATTTAAGGAGTGTCTACGATCGAAAAGACTCTTAAAATTAAGTTGAACGTTTCATCGGACACTCAATAAGTTCAGACTGTATAAGTTTAAATTTGATTCTGCTCAGATAAATAAGTATTGTTTTTCATTGCATATCAAGGGTGACATAGGCCATTTTGGGGTAAAAAAAACCCTCAAAATATAAGCCAAAAGTTGAATTTTTGGAATTGATGGAATACAGTGCTTTTAATAATTTGATTTGGAAATAAATCACTACAATATGAATATGCAGTGTAATATATCAGAATGTAGTATCAGAATGTTATGAAAATAATGAGCTATTTAAGGTAAAACATAACAATTTCTAAAAGAAAAGTATGATTTGGGGGATTTGGCAAAATGCATCGCTAAATCAAGTGCTTAGCTATGATGAAAAAATGTAGTGTTTAGCGTAAAACAATACACATTAAGATATACATGTACTAGAACCAAATATGTGTTTTAGAGTGTCTAACTATAAGCTCAAAACCGTTATTATTGAGTTTGATATTTGATGGTGATGGAACATAATAACTTTCTCGGCTATATACTTCTCATGGTATGAATAAGAGTTTCAAATATTTCGCAATATACATTTCTGTATCTAGCTGTGGTAGGTACCCCTACCTAAAATAGTGCTGAACCTGGCTGTGGTAAGTACCTAAGAAATGCAGAAATGGTTGAATCTCGCTGAGGTATGTACCTCCGAAAGCCAGAAATGTCTGTATCTCGCTGAGGTATGTACCTCCGAAAGCCAGAAATGTCTGTATCTCGCTGAGGTATGTACCTCCGAAAGCCAGAAATGGCTGTACCCGCTAAGATATGTACCTCTGAAAGCCAGAAATGGCTGTATCTTGCTAAGGTATGTACCCAAGAAAGCCAGAAATGGCTGTATCCCGCTGAGGTATGTACCTCCGAAAGCCAGAAATGTCTGTATCTCGCTGAGGTGTGTACGTACAAAAGCCAGGCATAGCTGTATCCCACTGAAATATGTACCTCAGAAAGCCAGAAATGGCTGTATCCCGCTAAGGTGTGTACGTACAAAAGCCAGAAGTGGCTGTATCCCGGTGATGTATGTACCTCAGAAAGCCAGAAATGGCTGTGTCCCGGTGATGTATTTACCTCAGAAAGCCTGCAAGTGTTGTATCTGGCTGTGAATGTTGTGGGTGCACCAGAAATCCAGAAAGAGCTGTTGGTACCCCAGGAAGCCAAATACAGCTATGTCTGACTTTATTAGGTACCTCCAAAAGCCAAAAATGACTGTTTTCAACTGAGGAAGGTAGATACTACACAGAAGGATTGAAACTGCTGTTACAATCTTTTTTGTACCCCAGAAAGCCAGCTTTATGAGTATTGGGTAGTATTCCATACTCAGTAGAGCCAGAAAATACATTACCCAGCAGTGAAATGTACACCATAGAGCCAGAAATGGTTTGACATTGAATTTTTAGGAAACTTGTAGAGCCATAAAAAGCTGTGTCAGGTTGATGTAAATACCTCAACAGCTTGAAATGGCTGTATCCGTCTGTGTTAGTTACAGTAGAAAAGGCAAGACAAGATCATGTATTCGATTATATGCAGTGACAGTGATGCTGACATCCTAATCGTATCGACGGCTCTGACATACACACAAAATGGCCACCTTGGTAGTTGTTGCTGAAGACACTTGTATTTTCATAATGCTACTACACCGCTGGATGACCGACATGGCTGATATCCACATAAGGAAAGAGAATAAGCATAGTTTGAAAGCTGCAGAAATCCATGGCATCAGAGAAGCTCATACTGTAATGGACCCTATAATTGTGAATACGAATATACTTTGTATCCATGGTTGTAGTAGTTGCGACACCCCTACATCTACATTTGGACAAGGGAAAACCCATCTACTAAAGGCACTAAAGTCTTGCAAGATCTCACAAAATTTAAGACGAAGCAGCCACGATAACAATTGGGAAAGTACACAAGACGAAATCAGTAATGCTGGGAAATCTGTTTTCTCTGAGTTGTACGGTTGCAAAGGGTGAATCGCGATCCCTCACATCAAGGCAGTTTTGGTAACAAACAAAGGTTGCCCAATGCAAACAAATTGAACCAGAGAGACTATCACCAATGGAACGAACAGCCAATTATCACAAATAGCTCAGGGGAAGACCTAAATAACTCATATCTCGATGCTTCAGAATGGAATTGGGCTCTTGAGAAGCAAGTTATGCGCCATATAATGACAAACATGGAGCAAGCACCTGCAAATTCATTCGTTGCAAATGTAAACATACCAATCCGACAGTGCGTCACAAACCCAGTGTTTTTGTCATAGAAATGGAATTAAGTGTTTAATGGCCTGTGGTGGGTGTCGCGGAAAGAGCTGTTAATCATTCTCTCGATCCTGTTCTCAATGATGCCGTAATTGATATGTGACATTAATGTTGGTACAAATATAGACATATCCATTGTTAAAACAATTCATTGTGTCATTGTATGAATGGTTATTTTTGTATAGTTTATGTGGATCATTTACAACTATCAATGGTTATTGAACTAAATAAACAATAAGTGTCCGGTACTGAAAATATGAAATGATGGTCGTTTTGAAGCAAAAAACCAACATTTTGGGGCTTTACTTTTTCTATATTTGAAATAAAGAAATATTTCTTTTTGAAAATCGTTCCTGGTACTTTACTGGTCAGTTTGATATGTTACACGATATACTTTGTGCAAAATTTTGCATTTTCAAAAATGTCCTAAAATATTTTGCCGAAGCGTTATTATGCAAAATTTCAAAATGGCGTCAAAAATTTTCCCCAAGAGATATTTCTTGGGACTTTTTTTCTGTTGTTCTGGGGCACTTGGGGAGTAGAAATCCGAAGAGTTTGATAACATCTGAATTTTTTCCCCAGGTTCGACCTATTCTACTGGCCTATTAATAACGATACAATTGAAGACATTTGGCAGCAGATACGATTCCGTGGTAAATAGATTAGAATTTGGTGTCTGGGGTATTAAACCTGTAATTGCATGTTATATGTAAATATCTTTAGAGTGCAGAATGTGTACGACATCTCATATGTTTGATTCATTGCCTCATTTATCGTTCAAATTAAACTCAGATAATAGATCACTCCCTTTGGGGCAGTTTGACAAATCTATTGGAATGAATTACAAGGAGGCTGTGACATAGTGGAAATCTTTGCTTACAAAGTAATACATACACGTATACGGTCAATATACCGAATAGCTTACAATACTGCAAGCGCTGCAGCAATCAGTACCAAATGCAGTACGTTAAACTCCACCAGCACACAGCAATAAATCTTTAAACAGAATCCATTAATTTAAAAGTTCATATACTGTAAGAAGCGAGACGATTTCTTTTATTCTTGGTTTATACTATAGTAAGTTACTGTAATTACTTACGACACACCTATTCGACCGAATTGCGTTGGCTCAATAACGATTGTGTTTATATTTAGTAAACCTGATTTCTATTCTCGTGTTGTTTATTCAGTTTTAATGAGGTTTCGTCTTGTCAGCCTACATCATTGCCGACTAATCAATATAACAAAAACACTAGTTGCTGGTTAGAGGGCACTTACCAAGCACAGTAACACCGACGTTAGTTGTCACATTAATTAAGCAAGACCAAAGATTCATACTTATTGATGTGGATGAGTTATGGACTCGTGATTGGAGGATGTCGTCATATGCCACGTCGTGTCAGCTGCCTGTACAAACACGTTATGTATTTGTTCTACTTATTCTAGAACATCAATGCATTACAGAACATCTTACAAATAAATGGAAATGTATTTCATCAAATTAAATGCTATCTCAGCTGGAGGCGCTTTATGACGAATTTGACATTTCCGCCCAATTTATTCTGAAAATACAATAACCAAGTATCGTAAACCTGCAATACCGATCAATTCTATTCAATGATTGGCAGATCTATTTCTGCACGCCTGTAGGAAATGTTGTCAAAATGCATTTATGTCATGTACATGTCACTATTTAACAGTCTTTTCAGCGGAATTTAGTGAGGTTTCTCTCTAAATGGATTGCGTAAAATCTCCAAGATATTTGACAAGTCTAAACAGGAACTACAATTGTTTAAAACCTTACATTGTGAAACTATGACATCTTAAACCGTCCACTCCCTGACGAAATCCTGACATACATAGTACAGGGTTGAAAATATAAATTATGAAGCAAACAAAACCCATATCAAAGTCGTGTTCCATGTTCTTAGATACTTCTGACCCATTGCCGAGATTGTGAGACAGGTACGTCTCCGTGTACAAAATGTTCACGATGGAAAACGCTGATAGCGGCGATAATAGGCGCTGCTTTATAATTACCAAACACAACAATTACACAATACTTCAAAATGCATTGACAAATTCATTCCCCCAATGTGCGAAATGATTGTACATCACCTTGGAGATGTTGCTGAGACTTCAACTAACGGATGAATATGGCATATCTGTGTCAAATTCATTCCCCCAATGTTCGGAATAATTGTCCATCACCTTGGAGATGTTGCTGAGACTTCAACTAACGGATGAATATGGCATATCTGTGTCAAATTCATTCCCCCAATGTGCGAAATGATTGTCCATCACCTTGGAGATGTTGCTGAGACTTCAACTAACGGATGAATATGGCAAATCTGTGTCAAATTCATTCCCCCAATGTGCGAAATGATTGTCCATCACCTTGGAGATGTTGCTGAGACTTCAACTAACGGATGAATATGGCATATCTCTGTCGAATTCATTCCCCCAATGTGCGAAATGATTTTCCATCACCTTGGAGATGTTGCTGAGACTTCAACTAACGGATGAATATGGCATATCTGTGTCAAATTCATTCCCCAAATGTTCGGAATGATTGTCCATCACCTTTGAGATGTTGCTGACTCGTCAACTAACAGATGAAAATGGCATATCTGTGTATGGGACAGTGATCGGACGGTGATCATTTCTTCCACGTGTATATTGACTACCGTGAATCGTTTCCTAATATGAGTCAGAAAGTGTGTATTGGAATACATGATTTGTTGATTTTATAGTTAATTGGCTAAATGGTTATTAAATCTATAAATTATCATCCCCCCAATTGTCCCATTGTTCGTTTGTTTAGACCCCTCTTAGTATGTCATTGTTTCTATCTCTAACCAGGCTCCCGCCTTATTAAATAAACGTCCTAAAGCACATATTCGGTGACGGATCTGGTCATTCTTTGCCCACACACTAAGTGGTTAATAAACACATTAGTAATCTATACATAATGTTTCACACTAAGATAATGCTATCTGTAGAAGTACTTATTGCCCTCAGGCTGATTGAATTATAATCTTTAATAATCTTAATTTTGTAAATTGTCTTCTCTTATACGCCTGTTTCATGGAGCACGACAGCGGGTGTATCGAATAACAAAATGAATACATTTCGCTTAAAAAACGATTAGTAATTATATCACAAATAACTGAAGAAATGTTGATAAAGCAAGACCTGTCATGCAGATAATTATTTTTAAAAACTGTTACGCGTGTACCATTCTCAGAAGAGAACATCAATAATTGTTGGTTGTTATTTATAAGACGATCTATGAGGTTTTGTCATTGCGTGGTGACGTTATAGTTACCATAGAAACCTTTAAGTGAAATCAATTTATTCTTGAATTCACTTTTTAAATGTCGAAAAGTAGTGTAGGAGTTTGTTCTTTCATCGTTTTTAATGCGTTATATATATTACATGTATCCTGAAATTAGATACCTATATGACCTCATTGTTTATTGTCGACGTGTCAGAAATCTAAAAGTTTTATTGTAATAAAATATAACACGATAGTTTAACTACTTTGAATTCGACGCTCTTATATTATGCAGAACTCAAAACTTTAAAACGTTGAAATATGACAGACGCTCGAGAAATCGTGCATTAATAATCTCGGCGTCTGTATGATTTTCTCGTATGTTTACATAAATGTAACGTGTTCAACACACCGCTTTGAGACAACCAGACTGTAATGCCTCATTATGGTTCAGCACAATTTACGATCTACACTGTAACTAATGAAAGTTTCTTACAACAACATAAACAAACAGTACAAGTCGATTCTGACACTAAATTATGTTCCGCCTGTAATAAGTATTATTTTTTAAGCATATAATATTAATTGGTGTACTTGTGTGAATTCGGTGTAAGAAGTATTTAACCAAAACTTATATGCAAATATCAAGCGCAGAATATGTACGCCATCTCATATGTTTGATTCATTGCCTCTTTTGTCATTCAAATTAATCTCAGATAATCGATCATTCACTGTGAGACAGTTTGACAAATTTATAGGAATGAATTACACGGGGCCAGTGACAATGTTCAAATCTTTGATTATAAAGTAACTCTTATAGGGTTAAACTGTCTATCATACAAAACTGCGAACCCTGGAATTCGGCAACATCAAATAAAACGTAAAATCGAACATTACACGACAGTGACTTGAATCAACAGAATCCAATTGTATCCCATACATAAATAAACAATAAATCACTTCTTAAATTTAGTGTGGTGTTTTTCATCTGTAGGTTACCTTTAATTAGAGACAGGTGTTTAATATTTTACAGAATTAATGCAGTAAATTAACTTATAGCGCCACCAAATCAAACATGTTGCATGCTGCACATCATTAACGCTGTAGCTGTTAGATCAGTCCACATAGCAATCTTACTTGAAATTTGTACAATATTGCGCGTAATATTATCTATCGATTCAATACATTCAATCACCTGGTGAATTACTTTTGCGGACGATGAAAACATGTTGGCCGATGTCACTTCCTTTGGTTAATCAACAGCAATATTGTCGATATCTAAAAACACGATTACAGTGTCTATTTTCGTTTTTTCTCAGTTTTAATGAGCTTTTCGTCATCCGGATCCTTCTTAGCTAATGAATATAGAAATAACACAACTTTCAGACCAGAGCGCAATGCCCGAACGAACTGTTAATAAGATCTGTCTAATCTATATTAGTTGCCACTAGTAAGTGCTATATTTAAAGTTCGTCGATATCGACCAATCAGTAAACGCTATATTTAAAGTTTGTCACTATCGACCAATCAGTAAACGCTATCTTTAGAGTTTGTCACTATCGACAAATCAGTAAACGCTTTATTTAAAGTTTGTCACTACCGATCAATCAGTAAAGGATATATTTAAAGTTTGTCACTATCGACCAATCAGTAAACGCAATTTTTAGAGGTGTGTCGATATCGACCAATCAGTAAACGCTATATTAAGAGGTGTGTCACGATGAACCAATCACCTACGGGACGGACGGTTTAGACGAGCTACATGTACATGTAATCAACCACGTGGTTCTGTGCTGTATGTTGAATACAATATTGTTGATGTCAAAGAGTAAACTGCCTGTCATAACTCGTATGTTTCTTAGAAACGTTTACTCACATGCATTTCGTTTACCTTCATTCAAGTCTTAAGTTAAGTAGAACATCTTGCAAATAAGCAGAAATGTGTTTTATCAAATTAAATTCTGCCGTTGCTGGATGCTCTCTCTCTCTCTCTCTCTCTCTCTCTCTCTCTCTGTGAATTTGACATTTCCGACCGATTTATTCTGAAAAGAAAATACAAAGAACCATAAATCATTAATTTCGATAAATCTAGTTCTGTCATTGGCTGATAAATTTCTGCATGTGTGAAGGAAATGTTGTCAAATGCATTTCTGTCATCTACATGTCATTTGTAAACAGATGCTTCCTTTAAAGTGTGTGAGTTTCGTATCTTTATTTTGGATTACATAAAATCTTGAATTCAAAAATAATTTAATCAATATGAAAGTAGTGTTACAGCTAAGCCAATTTGGGGAAACACAAGTTTTATAGTATGACATTGTTGCAAAGAAATAGAGGAGTTACCAAGTTCGAAGTTTTAAGGATTGTAAAGCCTCCTAACTTGAAAAGAATATGGGGATATCGGACAGGGAACACGGTGTATACCCGTATCGGTACCCTCTCTGTGCAAAACGCTGTATCGGCACTCTCTCTGTGCTTGCACCGGCACCCTCTATGTGCAAAACGCTGTATCGGCACCCTCTCAGTGCCGTTCACTGGCACCCTCTATGTGCAAAACGGTGGATTTTAGGGAAGGAGAGGGGAGAAAATCATTTACTTGGTCAAAAATGCAGGTTTGTGCTTAAAAACGATAACCCACGGAACAACCCATGAAGACAGTGGTTAATCATTGGGTTGTTCCGTGGTCTATTGTTGTTTTCGCACAAATCTGTATTTTTGGCAAAATCAATGATTTTCGAACCTTTCCTGTCGACTGGAAACTTGAAAACTATTGTTTTGCACAGAGAGGGTGTCGATACAACGTTTTGCACAGAGAGGGTGCCGATATACACCGTGCGGAAGGCAGCACTCAACTTAACCAGCCGACGTTTTCTCTGACACTTAATACGTTCAGTATGTATCTAGTATAAATATGATTCGCTTTATAAAATCGAATTATAGGCATTGTGACAGACGATAAGATTCTATGATGTGACAATATTTTATTTGACATAGTGACCACTGGATGTATTGAATGGAGTTCGATGAACGGAGTGGTTAATCTATAATTGCTGGTTACATATGGACATGTACAGGTCACAGCATTAGCGCGACATCTCATATGTTTGATTCATTGCCTATTTTATCATTTAAATTAAACTCACTAATAGATCACTCACTTTAGGACAGTTTGACAAATTTATGGATTACACGGAGTCAGTGACACTGTTCAAACAAGTTTTTTCTGTGATAATGTTAACTGTCTACTACACATAATTCCAAATACCACACCAGCGAAAAGATAACTAGAATCCAATTGTTTCACAAACATAAACAAACTGACAATGACTTCATATTCTAATGTGATGTGTTTTCCCCTGTAAGTCAGCTTTAATGATGGCAGGGTTTTCATATTTTAC
The DNA here is from genome assembly GCA_963678985.1 of Spisula subtruncata. NCBI lineage: Eukaryota > Metazoa > Mollusca > Bivalvia > Venerida > Mactridae > Spisula > Spisula subtruncata. Next base: position 1,260,657 of record OY787660.1, on the reverse strand, counting down.
CGAACTATTATCACAAAAAGACACACCAACGAGACGTGTTGCATGTTAAATACATATTATACATGTATATCAGCCTATATGCAACTCGTAACTTCACATAATATATCACAGTTGTGCAATATCGCGTGTATTTTGTCCTAGATTTTGCGCAGATGCATACTGTATGACCGATTCCATTTAAGGCTTATTCACATAAAATAGTTTATATTTGACTGTATTTCTCTTTACACGGTTTGCTTTAATTTAAATCTGCTGTCGTCATTGATGCATCGGAATTCATTCACGTTAAGCCTTCTCAGACAATAAAAAACGAATGGATTTCCTTGATGCTGGGTTTACAACATAATTGGTTGATGTAATTACTTACGACACACCTTTTAGAACGGATAGCTTTGGTTGAACAACAGTATAGTCTATAGAGATACAGCAATAAAGATTCTATTCTAGTGTTGGTTATTTAATTTTACTGATATTTCCGTCTCAGAAATCCCTATTCTATCGTTGCTAACTAATGAATAGAACACTTACACTGATTACAGATTGGAGGGCAATACCCGGACACTAAACAACAACAACATTAAAACCGCAGTTTGTTTAAACGTTTGTCAATTTAGACCAATGATCCATACCGATGGGGGTAATATACAAACCATGGATAGATGACGTCATCAGTCACGTGGTTTTATACGATGTGTTATATTTCCACGACAGACACCAAAAATTAAAACTACCTGTAAAACCTCGTAATTGTATGTATAAAGTATATCATTTCTGTTATGAGAAACTTCCCCTGCATGTATTAACGTTGATTGTATTTCCACAACATTTCTTACAAAAAGATGGAAATGTATTTTATCGAATTAAATTCTGTCAAAGCTGGGGGTACTATATACCGAGTTTGACATTTCCGCCCAATGTGTTCTGAAATGCTATTCCAAGAATCGTAAATCTGTAATAACAATAAATTCCATTCCACGATTGACAGATATACTTTTGTACGCCTGAAGGAAATAGTGTCAAAATGCATTTCTGTCATCTATACATACAAATATGTCAGTATTAATCAGACGTTTCATTGGAATTATGTTGGTTTTTAGGAATTAATGTTTCATAGTACAATAAGCAATCTTACAATTTTCACCCTGATATTGTGACAATATATCTGTTCAGAACTTCTTTAATCAACATGTTTTCATTTCATTCAATTACAGTGTGCCTATATGAAAAAATAGTTCAACTAAAATGAAAAAATCCTTAAAAACTCGTTGATGCATTAACTTATGGAAAAATTATAATAGCACGCGATTCTAACAACGCTTACCAAATTCCAAAAAATATACCCAATGTATAGGGTCCGGTACAATCTTAGTTTAATCCATCGAAGGGAAGATATGCGTACTTTTGGAGAAAATATTCTGAAACAGTGGCTTTCTTTGGGTAAACTTTTAACAAAAACTTAAGTCTATGTTTAATAACACGCAACTGTCTTGAACGAGTTTAAACTGTCAATACTAGGTAATTGTGCTTTTATTTTCAGTATAAGCATATCAAATCAGAGTTATGGGCACCGGACGAGATATAATATCGTATGTATATATATATATATATATATATATATATGTACATATTATTTATTCTGATACAAATTGGTTTCTATTGTAACTGATCTAATTATAAATTGTCTCTCATAATATTTTAGCGTCGTTTATTCAATATACGAGTATGTCGTAGATATATTGCTTCTGATAAATTTTAAACCGAGTTATTTTTACAAAATAATAGAAATATTGTTTGAACCTAGTTCAGTTCCCCTATATAACAACTCACAAGTTTTCTATGAACACCTGCTTCCCTTGTAATGGAATTTATTCTATCTAACATAGTGTTGTTCAAACATTTACATATATAGAAATGATACAACATTTAGTTAATAGAATTATTAAATTATTATTATGGTATTAGCAAATCTTGTTCTCTCCTAAATGGGTATATGGACTGGACAATTGTGGCTTCATAACGTAGTCATCAGAATGTTATACTTTATACATACAATTTAGGGAAGTGTTGGGGTGGTTGCGAGCTGTGCTGATCCAGAAGGATTCATGGCAGACAACTCGTTTTAAAGCGGCGTGTTGAACTCACTGTATCGAAACAACGAAAAATCATACCGGTGACGAGATAATTAATACACAATTTCACGCGCATCCGTCGTATTTCAACAACTTGAACAATGTTGCAGAATATTGAAAACACTGCTTTAAAAGTTTTAAGCTATTTTTTATGTTTTATTACCGTAACAATAAAACCTCCAGCTATCTGACATTTCTACAATGAATTATGACGTCATACAAGTCTCCGGTTGCAGGAAAATATATAAAACGCATAAAAAACGAAGAATGAACAAAATCCTTTTCCACATTTAGAATTTAAAGTAAATTCAAGCATAAAGTGTTTTTCAATTAACTGTTTGTATGGGAACTATAACATTAACATGTCATGCCAAAAACTTATGTGTCGTCTTATAAATGACAACCAACAATTATTGATGTTTTTTTCAGGAAATCGAACAAATGTACTCAGCATGAAAAGTCTTGCTTAATTATCCTATCCACATTTCTTCACTTATTTTAGTAGTTTCAGTGAAACATATTCAGTCTTATATGTTTCGTTCAGTCGTTTTCAGTTGTCGTATGTTTTAGCTGTAATCGAACATGAACAGAACAGAAGTTTATTGGATTTGTGCGTTCAACACCTCATCACATAAAAACAGTTTATACAAAAAAACATATATACAATATTGTAATCGAACATGTAAATAATATTCTGATATCGGTCTTGCTGTCTTCAGAACTGTAATTCTTATTTCAACCTTGTATTTGGTATGTCAGGAATTTCGTATGAGAGTTATTTTTTTTTGGGTATTAGTTGTCAAAGTTTCATGGTGTAAGATTTTAAACATTTAATCAATGAACATGTTTCAGATGGTATTTAGACTTGTCAAATATCTTCAAGATTTTATACAATCCATAAAAGAAAGAACCCCAACTTAATTCTGCTGAAACGACTGTTTAATAGTGACATGCAAATGACATAAATGCATTTTGCCAACATTTCCTACAGGCGTGCAGAAATATATCTGCCAATCATGGAATGGAATGTATCGGTATTAAAGATTTACGATACTGGGTATTGTCGTCAGATTGAATTGGACGAAATGTCAAATTTGCATAAAGAGCCTGCAGCTACGGCAGCATTTAATTCGATAAAATACTTTTCCATATATTTGTAAGATGTGATGTTATGCTCCAATATTTTAGAATAAGTAGAAATAACCATATCGATATTTTACAAGCAGCTTTATTATAGGCATCAACATCTTTGAATGCAACACAGAGTACGAAACCACGTGACTGATGACGTCATCCGCCCGTCATATGTCCATAACCCATCCACATGTGTATGAATCCTTGGTCTTGCTTAATTAATGTTACACCTAACTGTGGTATTACTGTTGTTGTTAAGTGTTCGGGCATTGCCCTCATACCTACAACCAGTGTTAACTTAGTGTTCTATTCAGTAGTTAGAAAGGATGTGGAATTCTAAGACGGAAACCTCATTAAAACTGAATAAACAAAACTAGAATAGAAAGCTGGTTGATGTGGCTTTATATAGACACTATAGTTGTTGAACCAAATATAGCCGGTCAAAAAGATGCGTCGTAAGTAATTAAAGCAACCAATTGAATTATCGATTCAACATCATGGAAATCGTCTCGTTTCTAACAATCTCAGAACTTTTAAAGTAACATATTTTGCGTGAATCATGGTGAATAGGCCGAAACGATAGGAATGAGAAAACGCAATATTGCACAACTGTGACAGGGAATGTAATGTAAGATTACAGTTTGAACCGACCCAAGGTGTTTTACATGCAACGGGTTTGATAGTGATGACATCCTGTGATAATGGGATGTAATGGTTCTGTAAAATATTGATATTACATACCTGTCTCTTAAAGGTATCTCAGATGCAAATGAAAGCACACTAGCATCTAGAAGCAATATATTATAATGATTCAGTTCAAACATTAAGTTTTACGTATTATTTGATGCTGATCGCAGCGTTTGCAGTTTTGTATGTTAGGCATTATATTGAACTTATACGCATGTGTTACTTTATAGTCAAACATTTGCACAATTCCACAGCCTCCTTGTAATTCATTCCTATAAATTTGTCAAAATGTCCCACAGTGAGTGATCTATTATCCAAGTTTAATTTGAATGATAAAATACACGGTGTTAACCCGTATCGGCACCCTCTCTGTGCAAAACACTGTATCGGCACCCTCTCTGTGCAAAACACTGTATCGGCACCCTCCCTGTACATCTTTCTCTGTGTAAAACAAGTCGACACGAGAGGTAGGAAAATCATTGATTTTGCCAAAAATATAGATCTTTGCTTAAAAACGATTACCCACGGAACAACCCAATGCTTAAACACTGTCCTCATGTTGTTCTATTTGTTATATCAGTTGCCATAAGTTCAGACTAAGATGGAATGTTGACCGAGGGTACTTGTTCGAATGAACACGGAGTCCTGTTCTGGACAGTCAAATGCGATTTTTCATCAATATAGAAAATATCTCGCACCTCATATGGAAAGTCCTTGAACCAATATGGCCTTTAAATGCTTTTATATTGTTCCTTTCATCAAATTACGTTAAAAACAGCCTACTTTTGGTTGTGGCACCGGTACCCTCTCTGTTCTGGCACCGGCACCATCTCTGTGTGTTGCAGCTTACTGGCACCGGCACCCTCTCTGTGCTCACAATAATCAAAGCGCTAATTAGCGCTGAAAGAACAGTATGTGTTCCCGTGGTCAGACAACTATATTTCCAGTTACATAGGCTGTGGCACGCACCCTAAGCGTGATAATGCATTTATTGAAGAAACGAACATTATTAGTAGTTAAAACCTACATAATTGAAGTATTCAATATAAACAAACACAAAGCATGAATTAAGTTTTTGCGCTAAATACAATAAGAAAAAATATGCACGTTAAACAAAATATATTTCCATAACGCGATAAAATAATTTTTGAAAACTATTTTAAGTGTGGCATCTTCATATGTATAACTAAATCATGCGCGTGTGTACAAGCAGACGTATGTGAACAATAGTAGTGCCTTAATGTACACCCATATATATACAAACATGACATTCCCCACCTACGTTTTGTATGCAAAAAAATATCAAATATATCAACTTTTGTTCATTACTATTACCGCACTCAATGTATTTGTTTAACTATGAAGATTTTTTCATTTCTTTTTCAGCTCTCTGAAGCGTAAATGGAAATCAAACTTCCATCAAGCAAACCGACGCAGATCAGCAGATACCAGAACCATGTTCGGTCACCTGACCATTCATGAACACCAAAACACAGTCCACATACTAGGCAATGGTGATCTTTCCATACGTGCCACTAATCGATCACAGACGCCAACGCCCTCAAATAAATTGTAGCATCGGTAGAGATGTTCTACCTTTATATGCAACTGATCCTATGTGGACTACACTGACTAATGAAAATTCAGCATATCATGGAACTGCAAAGCTTAAATCTACACCTTCAAAATGCAAAAAAATGAAAATGTGCCAACGAAATAAAACACTACATTTTTTATGCAGAATCAATGGACACTCTTCGAAAAAAATTGAGCGAAAAACTGCTAACCATACTGTTACATTTAGAAGCAACTGCAAAACATGTTGATTCAGTCTGTTCCTTCAACTCATTGCCGCGGACAGATTTCCTATGAACAACATATTTTTGCTTATGTTGGTTGTTTTAAAGTGGAACTTGCTGCACAATAGATAGTACTTTGCAGATGATTTATACAATGGATATAATGAAGTTTTGGAAGACATTATTACCACTCTTTCACGGTAAAACAATGCGGTTTATGAGTTGAGAGAAATCACCTGAACTGAATATGACAAGACTCGGACTGAATTTGAAGGACTTGAAATTGTAAATCAGTACCATAGCACATAAACGAGTCAACTTCCGGTTATCACAATTTGTTGTATTTTCAATGTGTATTGTTAAGTATCACAATAAGTCTTACTTTGATTAATGCATATGATGTGCGTATAATAACTAGTCTTTATCACTTCTGTCATTGGATTGCTGTATGTGTATGATATGGTAAATTGGGGATACTGAGTGAGTGTGTCTTTATTGTTGAATTTATAGACATAACTTCTATAATAAATATTTAACACTCATTGAGTATCTTGATTTTCACCCGATAAATAAGACAAAATACGATACAGTTTAAATAATCTTTTTATGCTATAGCGGAACAACAACAACGTTATTTATATCAATTTAGAACATGTAAACAAATGGTGTTTTATCTCGTGTTGCTTTCACACGCATGTATAGCTGTTGAAATACAATATATAAAATTTATATCTATCTTTTGTTTTTAATTTTAATACATATTTCGTTATGAATTATGTATATTGATGTATAGTTTTATGCACATTCTTATCAATATTTTTAAGGCCATGTCTTTGTGCCATTTTCTATTGGCTTATCAAATTGCAGGATATATGTACTTTATTCTGCTTTTGAGCTTCGTATTGCATTTGTTGCAAAAGTATGGAGACTCACTAGTATGATAACAAAGTGATATTTAAGTCACTTTTATAATTAAATCCTTTTTCACATGCTCCATAGAAGAAGGCAAATGTAGACTTATGTGTATTATTTTTATGTCGTGTCAGTCCGAGTTTTGAGCTATACCGTTTCTGACATGGTTCACAGACCCATGCTCTGCAGTGGGATTTTAGAAGCTCTGCATTGGTAAAGTATACTTTTCCACATCGCACACATGACAATCCCATTGACGCATGTCTTTGCACATGTCTTTTCAAAGAACCTTTTCTACCAAATAATTTATCATAAATTGTACATATTAGTGCAGCTTTTACTGCCATTTCACCACTGACAACCTCATTAACACTTAATTCCTCATGTTTGTTGTCATTCAAAACAGTCCCATGCACTAAATGTTGGCGTCCATGATCGATTAGTTGCACATATTGAACGATCACCGATGTTTTCATGTTGCGTATGTGGACTGTGTTTTGGTCTCCAATAATGATCAGTTGATCAAACAAGGGTCTGGTATTCTGCTGATCTGCGTTGTTTTGCTTGATGGCTTTGGTTTACGTTTACGCTTCAGAGAGCTAAAAATGAATTGAAAAATCCTGTACAGTATAAAACAAATGCGTTGAGTGCAGAAATAGTAACGAACACAAATTGATATATCACTTGACTTTCCTTGTATCCAGGTTAGTATAGCCAGTACTTATAAAGTTATACGTACCACGTGTAGTATAAGGTATTGAGTTTTTCCAATAAATCAATGCATGTTTTGCGTTTTTAGTGTCATAGGATATAAAGAATCTATCACTCGTTGTCAATTGATATATTTATATTAAACTCGTACAGAAAATAGTATAAAGCTCGCCAGATGCTCGCTCCATAAAATTTCCAAAATTCGTTTAATATAATTTTATATCAATTGCAAACTCGTGATAGATCCTCTATAGATAAGATTTTTTGCATACAAAAGGTGGGGGATGTCAATTAAGTTATAAATAGGAAGATGCTACACTTAAAATAGTTTTCAAAATTATTTTATCCCATCACGCAAATGGACACATATTGTGTTTAACGTGCATATTTTGCTTATTGTAATTAGCACAACAACTTTATACATGAATACTGCGATTATGTAGGGCTTTAACAACTAATAATGTTCGATTCTTCAATAAATACATTATCACGCTCAGGGTGCGTGCCACAGCCTTTGTAACTGGAAATATAGTTGTCTGACCACGGGAACACATACTGTTCTTTCAGCGCTAATTAGCGCTTTGATTATTGTGAGCACAGAGAGGGTGCCGGTGCCAGTAAGCTGCAACGCACAGAGAGGGTGCCGCTGCCAGAACAGAGAGGGTGCCGGTGCCACAACTAAACCGAAAGTAGGTTCTTTTTAACATAATTTGACGAAAGTAACCATATAAAAAGCGTTTAAAGGCCAGATTGGTTCAAGGACTTTCGATCTGAGGTGCGAGATATTTCCTATATTGATGAAAAATCGCATTTGATTGTCAAAAACAGGACTCCGTGTTTATTCGAACAAGTACCCTCGGTCAACATTCAATCTTAGTCTAAACTTATGGCAACTGAAAAAACAAATAGAACAACATGAGGACAATGTTTAAGTATTGAGTTGTTCCGTGGGTTATCGTTTGTTTAGCAAAAATCTATATTTTTGGCAAAAACAATGATTTTCTTACCTCTCGTGTCGACTGGGGTCATCAGAAAGCATTGTTTTGCACAGAGAAAGTCCTGTGCCAGCACAGAGAGGGTGCCGATACAGCGTTTTGCACAGAGAGGGTGTCGATACGGGTATACATCGTGAAATAGGCAAAGAATCAAACATATGAGATGTACTACACATTCTACTAATACAGGTATGTAATGCTATTTCCCACCCCATTCCTACCTTACCCATTATTTTAAACTAAGTCAAGTCGTAGTTGTGCCTCTTTAGGTCGCATAGTGTTATGTCACTGTCCTTAGTGTTTTAAACTCGGTCACGCCCCGGAGTTGTTGTGCCGCATTTGGTCTCCATTTTGGCATGGATTTGTGCTGTTGTCGCCGTACAGCGGGGTCTTGGTGAACTTGAGTCTTGGCTGCATTTCATTCGGTCTCATGCAATAACCGCTATTCTATAATTTCTTTGATAAATCGGGTCCTCCTGCATTATTTCGGCGGGGACTTGGATTTTTCATTGTTTCTTTTGGCTTATGTGTGGGCATCGCTCAGGGTAGTTGTATTGTGCTGTTTCTGATTTCTGTGCTATGCCCGTTAGGTTGCGTGCTACCTTCCCTGTGGAATTTTCTCATACCTTTTTTGTAGATATTCGTATATAACATGTAAGTATTGGTTAAAAACTCCGGACACCAAATTCTCATCTATTCACCACGAAATCTTATCTACTGTCAAATGTATTCAATTGCATCCATATTAAGCAGAGTCAAATTTATACTTAATACTGTCTGAATGTTCGGAGTGTCTGATGAAACGCTAACTTAATTTTAAGAGGCGTTTCGATCGTAGGCACACTTTAAAATATGTTTTCAAGGCATAAGACATATGCATAGAAAATCAAACGGCCTTTTATTTACACATATAACAATCTGTTTTTGTCTGCGACGAATTGGAAAACAGGTTTCAAATTTATATCAATGGTCATATTTGTATCATTAACGGTATTCTTGTGAATTGGAGGATATATTAACTACAGTAGTATTTGCTTCTGTTGATGTTTGTTTTAAAGAAAGCAATCATGAATTTAGAAGCATGACGTGATATTTGCTGCTCCTAATTAAGTCATTTTCAGACAAATATTCTCATTGTGGTATGTCAAACACATTGCATCTGTTTAAACATACGAGAAAAGTATACACGCGACGAGATTGTTTATTCACTATTTCTCAAGCGCCTTTCGTATTTCAACTATTTCAAAGATTGTTGTAGAATATAAAAATGCTTTTAAAGTGTTTAAGCTATTGTGTTATGTTTTATTACAATAAAACTTTTCAGATTTCTGACATGTTGACAATATATTATGATAATATATAAAACGCATTAAAAACGATAAATGAACAAAATCCTTTATCACTTTTTGACATTTACAAAGTAAATTCCAGAATTATGTGTTTTTCACTCAACGGTTGCTATGGTAACTATAGCATGTCATGCCAAAAACACATATGTCGTCTTATAAATGACAACCAGCATATAGTGGTGTTTTTTTCAGGAAATTGGAACTCATCATCTCAGCATGAAAAGACTTAATTGTCCTATCCACGTTTTTTCAGTTACTTTAAAAATGATTACTAGCCGTAGTTTCAGTAAAATATATGCATTTGTCAAATATTTATTTAAGTGTTTTTGGTTTGTCATGTTTTGTTACTGTTCAGTTGTTCATGCTATGATGTTTTATAATGAGTGCTGCCTGCGATGTTCGAGTATTACGATAGTTCGGGTATGAGGTACAAAATTATTAATAATCTGCTATATTGGCTCTGTGACTTTGTCCGGTCCGAAATAAATGAAACATCATCGTCTGCATTTTTTGTTTTCCATCAAAATATTACAACCATACACGATCGTCTTTAATATAATATTAAATTCATAATCCTGAATTAAGCCTGTAACCAGATACACCCACTGTCGTGTTCCACGAAAACAGACGTATAATAGCAGACGATTTACAACATGCAGAATATTATAACAAAATTATAATTCAATCAGCCTGAGGACAATGAGTGTTTCCACTGATATTTTTATCTCAGCGTCGAATATGATGTATAGATTCCTAATGAATTTATTAACCGCTGCGTCTGTGGTCAAAGAATGGCTGGGTCTGTCACATAGTTCGTGGTTTAGAACGGGAGTCCGGTTAGAGATATAAACAATGGCATTCTAAGAAACTGGATAAGACACGTACAATGGGAAAATTCGGAGAAAAAAATAGTTACATATTTAATTACCAGTTAATCAACAGTCTATAAAATCAACCAATGATGAATCGGAACACACTTTTATTGAATCGCAATGGAAAATCTATATTGTATTTCGTTTTCGAGGTGCTAAAATGACCTCAAAGTCACCCGGGTACAACCGGTACTACTGGATTTGGACATGACTACAATCATGCTGTAGACACGGGGTCATGTTGTCAGTAACTGGTTGACATTTATAAGAAATTGTTTTAACCTGCTTGAAACAATGCTAACAAAATTTAATACAATTGATTTCAACAACTAATGAAAGGTGCGAGAACTTGCATTGTTCGACTGTTCGACTCCTCTAGATGTTTTTTTCCAATATGAATAAAGAAGGGATTTTGCCGGGACCTGAAAAAGAGTTTGAGGCATCTTGGGTATTCAAGGCAAGTACTGTTCGAGGCATCAAAGATCTACTGTATCGTCATTTTCCTACACACCATACATTGTCTCTATTTAATAGCAACGTAAAAGTAGTACTGACGCCATGCTTTGATTGGTAAAGCAATAGAGTTGAGTTGGCATTAGCCATTTAACTAATACCTTAAAAACAATATGTGTAACGTCAGCGAATTACATTGATATTATATCCGATTTTAAGAAGCAAACAAGAGAAATCATTCTTAACGCTTGGTTACTGTCCTGGTTTTCTAAAATGTAATTATATTTACAAAATATACATGTTTTAAACTATATGTTTTGGAGACACACTCGGGAACCTGCAGCTTCAAAATATATTTATCATTCTGTAACCACATGATGTGTTAACTGATGAAACGAAACTCTTCCTCTCGCTTATAACGTTCTCTTAGGAGTTCTATTTTCCATTTCAATCTGAATTATGCTTACAAAACAAAAGTTAAGCTTCACAGTTTTTGCAATTCCCTGTTTCAAAAAACACATTTTGCAGCTTCCTGGCCTGCAGACTTTCTGTTTTTATTTCAAGAAATTAGAACCATTAGCGGTGATATATATTGCAAAGTTTAACAAAATCAAGAACCGCGTTTGTCTCATAATTCGTTTCATAGCCTAAAATTCGCATTTATAATCGCGAAATTATCAATAACGTCGTTTCTAACATCATCTTATTGTTACAGAAACCGATAATTATTCAATCATAACCCAACGAAATTCTCAGAACTGTGCATTCCGCTCATTAAGAGAGCATTTTAATAGCATAAAATGGCAATTTATGCCAACTTAATTTTAACATTATAATTCTACCATGAACGAATAGTGAAGAAATCTTTAACATGCTCTCTAACACCCCAAGATAACTGAACCGATGTACAGACAAATTACAGAGTTGAGAAAATTAGCACGTTTTGATAAAAGAGAATAACCGTCAGATAATCTTTTAATTAGGAAAGTAATTTGGAGCATGATTATAACTGCACGAGTTCTCAACTATGATAATTTTCGGATTTACGCAAATTGCACTATAACTAAATCGGTACGTTGGACAGTTTCATTATACCCTCAGCTTTGAAGTTATTACAATAAACTTGTCAAGTGAGGGCACAATTTCAATCAGCACGAATTGTGAAAATCGATGAACAACAGAACGCAACAATAGGCTTTGTCTGTTGCCATCTTGCTTGCTGCCTCAATTATAAACAAATTTAGGTCACACTATCTAGTTTAATGGACTTTAAATTTAGGTCATACCAAATAGAAAATATATATAGCCCTGAGATGGACTGTCGTGTCGAAAAATGATTTTCAAAATACATTAAAACCCCCTATGTGGTTGCACCGAATTTAATTAAGATTCGTTGTAATATCGCCGACGTTTATTGTCAAACTCAGACAGAGAAACGAATGACCGAAATAGCTTTCGGAAAAGTTTCAGTAAGTTTAAATTGAATCATTTTCGTTGCAAATGTTATTAGTTTGTAAATAGAAAGTCTATGTTTTAAATAGTGTTTTAATGTGTATTTATGGTTCATGGTATTTGAAAGGACGTCAGGTTACCGACTACACACCATTTTTAATTTAAACTTTTTTTCTCTTTTTTCAAATATTTGCCCGATTATATACTAAGTAACGTTCTGTTGATAAGGAAATAAAATATACAGTGGACACATCTTAGGTTTTGTGTGCAACATGTTCGATTTTGTTAATTTTTAAAATACGATTTAAGAAAATGACTGCCTAAATCAATGTTCTGTACTTATTACTCAATGTGCATGTCGGAACAAAGACTTGTTGGCTAAGGTTTGCAGTATTTTTACTTTTAAACATTATTCACAACTAATGGAAATATGAAACAAAAAGCCGTCTAAAGTATCTTACATTTTGCTGTCCAACTCGATAATGCAGTTCCATTTCTACTCAGCGTACGTATTGTTTGATTTGCACTTTTATGCATTTGAGATTTTAATGGATACAAGTACACAAATGATGGTGACTTGGAATCCACTTCAAAGAAGCTTGATTTTTAATTGTTATAGAGCCAAGTGCGTGTTGAATGACGGTGGAGATTTGTGATATATGTTAATGTTCCAAGAAAAAATGTGGTGTTGTAGTTTTTGACGCGGATGATTTTCCCTGTGATGCGACTATACGGTGCGCTTAGGGACGATATATAACACATCACAAAGATATACCAGACGAAACAATAAGATGCAATAATTATGATGAATAATGTGCAAAACGATGCAAAGCAATACCAACCCATACAATATAAAACTCATTGTTATGTTTCTTTTAAAATGTCTAAAAATGTTGTCTAGTGTTAAGAAATTCGAATAGTCAGAATGTGTAAAACAATTAGAATAAACCCCATTAAGACTGATTGTGACCTCGTTTGAACGAAGCTACGCGTCCATAGTTCCTCTATAATAACTAATTGAACTGGAATTCATCACCTATATAAGCCAGATTACATGCAAAACATTTTGTAACGCCATTCCATGATGTCACACGGTTTGTTGCTATAAGTATGTGTGGAATACGAAACAAGATAAATTATTTGATGGATCAAGGACAATTAATAGACTTTCTAACGTGGAATGTAATTCCTTACTGCAAGATTTTTATACGAGGAGATTTTCTCGTGAAATTTTTAAGCTGTTTAAAAGCATATCAGTAAGAAATTTTGATGTTTGAGAATACACTTGATGTGATCTAGGATTAGATTTTTACGATAAACATTCGAACAATGTGAGGTAAAGTTGATATAATGTTGGGTGAATTGTATACTAGGAAATACATAACGTAAAGACATAAACGAGGGTTGTTACTCAACATACAATGGTTCATTTGCCGAATGCTTTAATGTTAAAATACAGTGTAGTTTTTTGGCCTGCCTCAACCATATGAATGAAAACGAAGCTTACTGGTAAATTTAATCTGTATACAAATAACAAGATGTTGTATCAGTTGTATTGTTTGATATTTTAGCAATTATCAAATAACAGTTATTATAATACTCGGTACATTTATGTATCTACTGACATACTAGCGATGAAGAATGGACTAATCGACGTATACACCATTATTGCTAATATATAGGGTCTATCTCAGGTTCTTACCAGCCATTTGTACAAGACTGGTCACAGCAGAACAGAACAGAACTATTTACTTTCATTTTGGAACCATGCTGGAATTGATAGTACACAGGTAAATCAATTATCTGCAATTGCGTAATAACGGTACAGAATTAGCACATTGTCCAATATTAGCCTGACATTCCTGGACAACTAAGAAAACGGAGTGATCTCCGCTCTGGGGAGGGCTATTTTCTACTCGCATCACTAGGAAATTATATCTAAAAAATAACAGAGTTTCAACATCCCCAAAATGTTCCTTCATTCAATAAAGTACCCTAACCCTTCCTCTTTATCCAATGACTAGGTGAAAACTTGGGGATGTTAAAAACTATTATTTAGATATAATTTGTTAGACCTATGGACGGAGCGATCTCTGCTCTAGTGAGGCCTATTTTCAATTGTACATATTGTAATTAGGATTGGTGTCTTATTTTACATATTTTATGTATCAGTTAGTCTGTCATAATGTACAACAATTGTAGATACCAAGTTTGGTAGTACAATAATAGTGTAACAAGTATTTTATACGCACATGATACCAAAGATGTTGAAATACTTGCAGATCTTTCACAGTACACCAGACAGCGCATTGCTTGCTTATTAAAATCTCTATTAGTGAATGGGAACTCTAGATTTGTGCCGAGGCAGATGTCATGTCGGGCGATGATTGATCTTTATTCTCGTTATAATTTGTCAATTAGAGCATCATTCAGCGAAATAGTGACTGGGGAATTTCTATGGGCAGTTAAACAAACAAAGAACAATGGTCGAAAAAAGCTTAACATTTCATTTGTCTGGGTCAAGTATGAGTAATTATATCTGAGTGCTGATGATGTGAATCCCCTACAATATCCATACAATCTGTCATTGCTTCCCTGTCACCCAGCACTCCAGATAAATTATTGTACATTGACCGAGGGGAATATAGACAATGTCTTCATTATAACCACCTCATCTTCTTTAATTGAACAATCCAGCTGTAATCAATCGCGTACCATTAACAACACTGTCATAATTAATTCGGTCACTAAATAATGTAATTATATCTAATTATTTATAAAACGATGAAAACTCGGGACTGACTTTTTATTGTATAAGAATATTAACTTTCCCCTTTGAAAATAGTTTTACATATTGCTAGGGAAAGTGAAACATTTTGCATGTATTTTTTGTATTATTTATTACTCAAAGACCTTGTAACCGAAATAGAGAATGTTTGAAGAATTTAGATTGATAAAGTGAACATGTGCAATTAGCCAAATACTCGATGGTGGATTTTCACACGCCATGTATCGATACTGTTGACATGCAATATATGCGCATGCATTTTGTATAAACATTGATTATGTTATGGTGAATAAAATGGAAAGGGGTATGGTAATATAAAACGATACACACACTTGAATATGGAGAGATGAAATGACACTGAAGATATCAACGTTATCGTTTTAAAACATACTGATGAAAAACCCACTGGTCAACAGTATTTGCGACTTATGGTGTCACAATGAACCAACTATGTTGGACGTCAACGTTAAGTAAGCTATATCAGTATCAAACGACTGCTGTACGCCGTGGCCTGAACTCGAACCTGCAACATTGTGTTCCCGAATATTCCGCACGTGACACGCTGCATACTTTATTAGCTCAAAAATGTATGAGGAAATTAGACATTAAAATCAGACTCAAGCTAACCATCCGGGCACAGAAATCAGAAACACCACAACACAACAACACTGTTTTGTTTGAAGACAGTGATTCATTAATTACAGAAGATACTGCACAATTATTTCACAGATGTATTAATTACCCTGTCATTAGCAGAATGATTGTTTTATGTAGTTTCATCAACGTGTCTCATTAGTCAGCGTTCCAATACTGCAATTAACGCCATTGGCAATTGTCTGTCAGTTCCAAAAAGCATGTCGATCAGTAAGACAATTTAATCATTATGTGTCCAACATTATAACACCAGTAATTCACTTGCAGACAACATCAGTAGTTTCAATCTTCACACAGATTTATGCAGATTGATCTAACAGAACAGCAGAAATACGAACGTATGTATAAACTATTCAATTACGAAGTGAAATTGATCAACAGCCTCTAGGGACCAAGTTAGCATAATTTTGTTAAAGTTTGTCAAAAGGAGTTTGTTTTCGAAATAAGTTGCCATTCAACTTGCCATTAAATTTAACTGTAAATGAATCATCAGTTTTCGACATAATATTTTTTTAAAAAACGTTTAAACACCAAATTAATTTATTTTCATATGGAGTTATAGACAATACATATGGTGGTCGAGGGTGTCGGTTTCCATTTCAAGTCTACGTCACTGCATTTTTTTCTGGGCAAGAATAATGGATATCGGAGAGGGCTAAAAGCCGTTCTGTTTCGAACCATCATCACCGACTGAAAGTCGATATGCGAGTTAACGATCTAGGTAAATTAACAGTTGTTTGAACAGACGTGTTTTACTTCTAACACAGACCTTAACTTGACACTTCACTGTTTTACAGACGCATGATCTCGAAAGTCGTGCGAGATATATGTTGCGCCATAACCGTCGTATAAATGTGTAATTAGAGTTTGTAGTAAAACAAACATATTGTTTAAACACTTGAGTTTATTCTATCTCAGAGTAGACGGTTTATTGATTACAGTATACTAGTCTCAGACTTTGCACAATTTCACATCTATTCTTGATTTATTGCTTCAATAAAATAAACGCGACTTAACAATAAAACTTTTTTCTTCCATTCATGAAGCGTTTTTTAACAGAAATAAATGTTTTCCGAGTCGTATGGTGTTTCCATTATTCAACACTGTATAATGTAGACACCTTACGTTTAATTAACGTATTGTATTGTTCTGGTGAAGAGTTTCTGGCTTTGAGGTTTTATAGCTGTCGTAATTAACTGTAAAGTGAAACATGGCATAAGTCGAACTTTACCCACTACTTCAAAAAACACATTAAAATTGTCATATTTTAATTACTTGATATTCAAGACAGCTATCACATTTTCAAATTTCAAACATGGATTATTTTTTCTATTTGCAGGAAATATATGCTTTCTTGAACTTAGGTCAAAATATATACATGTATATCCATATTGTTATATATTTGGGAAAATAGATATGTTTAAACTAAAATATTTCAGTTTCCCACTAAGATGCGTTATAATTACCGGTCAAGAACAAAACTCCCGAAAGTTGTAGAGCTCTACATGTTTGATGTTCCATAAAATTAGTCCAAAGTAACAACTGGTTTGCAATGTGAAATTTCGACTTAACAAAGCTCGACATCGCATAAATCGACTGCATATTTAGAAGAAGTTATACTTGTAATACAAATGACTAGATCTAAATGCATGCATGCGTTTTTATCAGAACAAACCTAGTCTCGTCCCAAATTTCAAGCGTTGATTGATGTATGTTGTCTTCCATGGCAACAACTCCCCATCCATTGTTGACGTTGGCATAAATACCGCTTCAAAGAAAACAGTTTTATTTTGTATTATAATAAATTACATCTGTTATATATTGTTGGGAAGATGGACAATGTTGCTGATATATTTGACAGACACATTTGGTTGCTGAGGTAAACTGTTGCCGCATCATTAACTCTTAACGTTCTCCAGTGAGTAAGGAAGCCACGACAACCAATGCACCTTGTCCGTCATTCCACCGAGTGCTTTTTTTCTCATAAATTCTCCGTTGAGTTAATGAGATTCTACATTGTCAGTATTTGAGTCATGTTTCTCCTGGTTGAAGATGTGTAGCTGTTTCACTCACTCATACAAAGTGGTTTGAAGAAATGTATAGTTATTCATGTGTTCAGAGACATTTTGTTTCTCCGAAAAATTGGTAAGAAGATTGCTGATGATAGCAATGTATTACATTCCTGTTGTTTCAAGTTCTTGTATTCGTATATGTATCATATAGTCCGTTCACAGTTAATTGATAAAGGTGTAAACATCAGCTCGGCCATCTGGTAAACTATGTTTATCTAGGTTTAACTGGGTATACCTGAGAAGCGGTATTCCTCGCTATTCTTTCAAATGCGACAGTTCCCTCATTAGTATTACTTATCAACAGTAGCTATGTGCCGCCAACACGATTTGAACCATGATTTGAACCCAGTCGCCGGATTAGACAGCAAGCACACTAACCACTGTGTTACGGTTTTTTTTTGGTTATAGATGGATAACGATTGGGTATTATACAATCGTAGAATCCACAAACAGTTAAGTGTAGCAATTTTCAAAGTCCTTTTAGGCTTTCACTGTCAATTGTGTAGGAATTAAAATCCAAGGTACGGTATAAAACTTTCTGTGACACGTAAAACATTCATGATGACATCGTAAATGTAGGAAACAGTAATCAACCAATCGTGTCATCTGGTACACGGCTACTTACACGGATTGTGAATGTCACATAGATATTAAGTCTAAATGAATCTCACTAATTGAGTCAACGTCTCGTGCAGTCTCGTACTAACACGAGATGCTCACGATAAAATCTGAGTTAACGATCATATCAAAGGGATTATATTACAAATTATCTTCTTTATAAAAAAGGAAACATTTTCCCGGAACTCTGATGGCCAATAAAAATAAAATCAAGCTCGCATGACATACGTACGTTTTGCTGCAGTCGTGCATTTGGTATCACACGAAGTAATTAATTAACGCTTACATCTTTCAAAGAGTTTGGGTGATGTGGTAAGGGAGGTCTTGAAAAAAACATAGCGAGCAGAGTCCAGTACCACGGTACTGTCAAGCAAATTGAACTCAACCCACGTAACAATAGTGCTGGCTTAGCGTACCAATAATGTATCCAACAACATCGCAATCAACGTGTGTGTGGACATGTATGCATAATATATAGCATTCTAGAATAATCTGAACATATTTTGCTTAAAGTTTTATAGGATCGAAAAGAAGGAAAGCAAGTTTAACGTTTGAAAACCATCTGATCTGCTGATATTTTACCTCATATGTCAATGTATGGGGATGTTTCCGCTATTGATCAGTTAACTGAATCGATTGATAATGAGTTTCCCTTCATTATATCTTTATACGGACTCACTAACTGGAGTTAATTAGTATTACCACTTCTCCCAGTACGTCTGGTTTACACCATAGGAAAGTAATCTTATAAATTACTGATGAAAATTGTAATTACCAATGAAACGGAGATCTGAACTAGGTTCAACCGTTGACATAATTAATATTCCCTCTTCTATGTGAGATATATGCTAATTATAACATTACTGATTACTGGTTAAATTATCAAAATACAGTCTAATTCTTGCTAGTGTCGCGCGTGTCTCCGAATCATATTAAAAACTCACTTTTCCGCATCAGGAAATAGAAGCAAATTATTTTATTAGTTGATAACAATTAATTGTCAATTTGCTAGGATGTAAATTGGTCCAAATAATTAGGCAATTGCTTTTTATATGGCCTTTTAGAATCGGATTAGCTTGTATAAATACCTTTTTTTTCCTGAATTCCGCAAGTGTCTGTTATAAAATCCTTCTATAAAAAGGCAGAACTGCATATCGAATGACATCGGGAACAAACGAAACAACGTGTTCGGAAGTTATTGCTTCGGGAAGAGAATGCGATTATATTCACAGATGGCGCTATCATCCGACATAATTACAGTTGTGCTTAATGTGCTTCAGGCAACCTTTCAAGTCTTGAAATTTAAAATGAATACGATCGAGACATATTGAGAATATAGAATTACACGGAGTAAATCTAAAAGAAATTCAATACAGCTTCAGAAGATTTTTAGTGCATTTTTATTTACGTTACACAAACACATTGACTGAAGTAAAGTTCACTAATGTCATATAAAATATATTTATCAATGCAAAAAGCGGATAACCATGGTATAATGCTTATAAGAAAGTCTCTTTAAAGTAATGTATTTATTTGTGCTAAAATGCACTTTACAAAAAGCTACTAAACCGAGTTTTAAAAACTATAATTGCATGAAAAGCGAACGAATTCTTTTTGAAATGCGTTCTCTATTCTCATGTAGACCGAGCTTTAACTAGTGTTTGGAGGGCGTGGTTTAGCGTGGTATGGTTACAACTGCATGCAATGTCTGGTGTTAGTACATCATTATGTTATAACATGCATGCCAAACGCATGATGACATCAAGTTCAAGTTCCATCAACAATAAAAACTTCGTAAAATAGTTTTTTGTGCGACAGAACGTCGATGAGTTTCATATAGCAACGGTTGCTAGGAGATATTTTGTTATACTTGACTCGGAGTCAAATTGTTAATGACTTACAGTTAATGTTTGATAGGCGCTTGGTAATGTTACGTCAAATCAAGTCAATTGCATACGACATAAAGTATCTACCTAACAGACACAGCGTACGTAATTGGTCCAGACAGACATCGACATTCTGTACATCGCTGTCAGACTCCGTCAGCCTTTGCCTATATAAATATTATATAAACCCGAACATCCAGTAATTACAATAGTACATGGACGCTGTATTTTAATCAGCTTACCTCTGAGTTTCCCATCAAGGCAAAATTCTGGTTAAAACTTTTACCAGGCAAATACGGTGGTGGAATATACGATATACTGCGTCATGATCATTTTTAAATGAATTGTTTTTTGTCATAAATACCCATTGTCAGACATTTTATACCAGCGGTCGGCTATCAATTATGCTTATAAAGGCGTTGTAAGGACTTTATGTGCTTAATTAAATATTAATTAGTGAACCCGTTACAGCATTGATGGAATACTACGTGACTCATAAGGTGACTACTCTGGTAAAAAGCTATCAAAATACTAGTCTGTGAAAACTGACGT
Organism: Spisula subtruncata; assembly: GCA_963678985.1. Classification (NCBI taxonomy): domain Eukaryota; kingdom Metazoa; phylum Mollusca; class Bivalvia; order Venerida; family Mactridae; genus Spisula; species Spisula subtruncata. The sequence goes on along the minus strand of OY787660.1, from coordinate 1,239,594 downwards.
ATAATACAAGACGATTTACAACATGAGGATTATTATTACAAGATTATAATTCAATCAGCTTGAGGACAGTTAGTGTTTCTAAAGATAGCATTATCTTAGCATAGAACCTGATGTATATATAGCCAATGTATTTATCAACCGCTTTATTTTGTGGGCGAAGAATAGCCAGATCTGACACGGAGTCTGTGGTTACGCTTTTTGTTAATTTAATAAGGCGGGAGACTGGTTAGAGAAAGAACATTGGTATTCAAAGATGGGACGCTGGTTTCAGACACAAACAATTGGATATCTGGATGGGAAAATGAGTTATATATATATAATTAAAAAGTTAATCAACTATCAAATCAACAAACGGAACACACATTATCTGGTTCATATTAGGAATGGATTCACGGTATTCAATTTACACGTGGAATTATCTCAGTCGGATCATTGTCCAATACATAGACATGTCATATTCCTCTCTTAGTTTACGTGTCAGCAACATCTCCATGGTGATAGTCAATCATTGCACACAATTAGTAACATACCATGTGCATACATGCACAACCAGCATAATTTTATCAGATTCGAAGGAAATCATACAAAGTTCTAGTGAGTCTCTGTAGATGTAAAAGTTTAGTCTAGATTGACCATAATAACTTACATGTATCTAAGAGATTTAATGAATGCATTTGTCAATGTACGTATTTTATTACGAATTATAAAGGTATATCAATATAGAAAATGATGTATATGTTTCACTTTTTGTTATTTCTGAGCTTAGTAGCACAACTATCAAGGTTTGCCGTTGTAAAAATTTGGTATACTTAGACAACATCTGTGTCACTTAATCTCGACACTGTACCAGTCCTTGCATTGCGTTAAGACGATGAGTACTTAGCTATCAAAGGAGCTATACCAGTCACATTGATTAAACTGAGCACCAAACCATGGAGATATTACAGTCACTTATTGTTCGGGTTACCAGTAGAACAACCATAAAGTACGCGAAGAACAAATATACACATAATCCGACGAACGTTTCGTTAAATATTGCAGGTGACAGAAATGCATTTTGACAACATTTCCATCAGGCGTACAGATGTATATCTGCCAATCACAGCACGGAATTTATCGGTATTAAAGATTTAGATTTAGGTTTTTAGTATTGTATTATCAGAATAAAATGGGCGGAAAGATCAAAACTGCATAATGCACCGACCGCTACGACAGCATTTGAATCAATAAATATATTTCTATTTATTTTCAAGATTTTCAGATGTGAAGATACTTCAAAGCCTAAAATTAGAATGAGTGGAAATGTAATAAGCGTAAACACGTGTAACTAAATGATGCTCATACAGTTAAATATCAATTTAATAGGCGTCTGTCATGGCAACAACGTTGAGTATAGCACAGGTGTGAGTGGGGAGCGGTGGCCTAGAGGTAGGGCGCGCGCTTCGGGATCGAGAGGTCCCGGGTCCGATCCCCTCAGGACCACTGGTTAATTTCTCTGAACAAGACCCACAGCTCCACTCCACCATGGTGTGAAGTGATACATATAAGGGCAGTGTCTATTCCTGTTCGCTGCAGATCGATTTTGGCTGCCACACCACAGGAGAGAAATAGTCTCCCCAGGGAGACGCGAGTGTAGGTTTCTATATGCAGCCCAATGACCAGGGGAAGTTGAAATGTCAAAGGGTGCTGGAGCGGCCTTACAGCTGAAAAGAGCCCATGAAACGTGGTAACTTCTTAACTTATTTGCCTTTATCAACAATTCCTCTGGTATTTGCCCTCTGATCAATAGCATTGTGTCATTTAGATATTCATTAGGTAGGGAAGTTGGACAAAGACGACAGCCTCATTAAAATTGAGTAAACAACACTCGAAAAGAAATATTATTTCTGTGTCTAGATGTAGCCACTATTAAAGTTGAACCAAAGCTTTCAGGCCTACATTGTAATAGGTGTGCCGTAAGTAATTATTGCAACCACTTACAATATAAACCAACATCAAGGAAGTCCATTCGTGTCTAGCTGTCTAAGAACTTTTAACTTTAACAAATTATATGAAAACAATGACTACAGAGCGTGAATCATTTGGATTTTATTAAAATTGTGTGCGTTTATTGGTGTGTTGTTCCGAGTTTCTTATATCATTTGATGTTGCAAGACTGCAGGGTTTGCAGCTATACAGTTAAACGTATATGCACAACTCATACTAGTAATAAAAGATGTCGTTTGGTCAGTGTAATTCATTCCGATAAGTTTGGCCTTTACTTTTGTGCTGTTTTGCGTACTATTTGATGTTGCAGTTCAGCAGGGATTGCAGTTTAGTATGGTAGACTGTTAAAGCTTATATGTGTTAGTTTATAATCAGATGCACAATTTCACAGCCTCCTGGTAAATCATTCCTATGAATATGTCAAACTGTCCCATAGTGAGTGATTCTGAGTTTAATTTGAATAACAAATGAGGCAATGATTCAAACACATGAGATGTCGTACACATTCTACGTTCTATAGATGTCCATATATAAATTGCAATCATTTGTCAAATACTCCGCACACCGAATACCATTCAATACATCATGGATTCTGATCTACTTCTAAAATATCTACAATTAGATTTTTATTGAATAATAGACGAAACTTTAAACCTAAATTTCACTCAATTTTGAGAGGCATTTCGATCGTAGACAATCCTTCAAATTTGTTTATGTAGACACAAGACACTTCAATAGAACTTTATATCTCCTCGTTTACAATGACATACATTGTACTATACCACGTGTTTTCCACAAATTGGCTCAGCTATAGCAATAGTTTCATTGCTTTATTTTGTATAATCGTTCTTCAAGCTTATATATAATACAAAGTAAAGATCTACAACCCACATACTTCTAAGGCAGAATCTGTTTAATAATGACATGTAGATGATAAAAATGCATTTTAACAACATTTCATTCAGACATGCAGAAGTAAATCTGTCAATCACGGAATGATATTTCTTGGTATAAAAGAGATATGATTCTTGGTATTAAAGATATATGATTCTTGGTATTGTATTTTCAGAATAAATCGGGCGGATATGTCAAATTCACAGAAACAGCATCCCGCTTCGACAGAATTTAATTCGATAAAACACATTTCGGTTTATTTGCAGCTTAAGACTAGAATAAAGGTTAGCAAAACACATGTAAGTGAAAGTTTCAAAGAAACATACGAGTTAAGACAGACAGTTTAATCTTAGACGTCAACAATAACAATACATTATTATAATTATACAACATAATGTACAGAACCACGTGGTTGATGACCTCGTCTAGACCGTCGGTCACGTAAGTGATTCGTTCATCGTGACACACCTCTAAATAAAGCGTTTACTTATTGGTCGATAGCAACACACTTTAAATATAGCATTTACTGATTGTTCGATACCGACAAACATTGAATACAGCATATACTAGTGGCAACTAAAATAGATTAGAACTGTTAACGTTAATGAATTCAACGAGAACAATGACTACAGCGCATGAATAATTTGGATTCAATTTATAGAAACTCGCTTCTGTTTCTGGCGCAAGACTAAAGAGTTTTACAGTACATTACACATTGCAGACATTGTAACGCCGACAGTGTATTATTTTCGAAATGTTTTCATCGTCCGCAAAAGTAGTTCACCAAGTAACTGAAGGTTTTGAATCGAGAGATAATCTTATCCGCAATATTGTACACATTTCAAGTAAGATTGCTATGTGGACCGATATAGCGGCTCGAGTGTTAATGGTATGCAACATGCAACACGTTTAATTGCGTGGCGCTATAAGTTAATTTACAGCATTAATTCTGTAAATGATTAAACACCTGTCTTATTAAAGGTAACTAACAGATGAAACATATCACACTAGAATAAAGAATGGATTTATTGTATATATATGTATGGCATACTATTAGATTAAATTGATTCAGTCACTGTCGTGTAATGCTGGATTTTACGTATTATTTGATGTTGCCAAATTGCAGGGTTTGCAGTTTTGTATGATAGACAGTTTAACCGTATAAAAGTTACTTTATAATCAAAGATTTGAACAGTGTCACAGGTCCCATGTAATTCATTCCTATAAATTTGTCAAACTGTCCCAAAGGGATTGATCGATTATCTGAGATTAATTTGAATGTCAAAAGAGGCAATGAATCAAACATATGAGATGGCTAACACATACTGCGCTAGATAACTTGTTTATTTTATTGAAAGAAAACTATTATTAGTTCCGTTCAAGGGTAGATCGCAAATTTTGCTGCACCAAAATGAGGCATTTCAGTCTGATTGTCTCAGAGTGATGTGTTGAACACATAATATTTGTTTAAACATACGCCAAAGGATACAGACGCCGAGATTATAAATGCACAATTTCTCGAGCGTCCGTCGTATTTCAACGTTTTGAAAGAGTGTTGCAGGATATAAGAACCTTGCTTTTAATGTAGTAGTAAACTAACGAGTAATATTCTATTACAATAAAACTTTTAGATTTCTGACACGTTGACAATGAACAATGAGATCATAGGTATCCAATTTCAGGATAATATTTATAACGCCCTAAAAACGATAAAAGAACAAACTCCTTAACTACTTTTCGACATTTAAAAAGTAAATTCAAGAATAAACTGACGGTTTCTATGGTAACTATAGCGTCATCATGCAATAACAAAAACTCATATGTCGTCTTGTAAATGACAACCTACAATTTAATATTGACGTTTCTTCTGAGAATGGTACTCTTGTTATCTGCATAACAAAAACGGTATGAGAAAATCCGACAGGGAAGGTAGCACTCAACCTTACCAGCCGAGCACTGAAATCAGAAACACCTCAGCACAACTACTCTGAGCAATGCCCACTCAAACCCATGCCAAAACGGCGACCAAATGAGGCACAACAACCCCGACCTAGTTTAAAACACTATGGACAGTGCCCTTACTGTATGCGACCTTATTAGGCAAAACTACGACTTGATCTAGTTTGAAATAGTTAGCAAGGTAGGAATGGGGCGGTAAATAATATTACATATTTCTAGCAACTACACCGAGCAATGTCCACTCATAAGCCGATGAAACAATTAAGTATCCAAGTCCCCGCCGCAAAAATGCAGGATTCACAAAGAAATTATATAATAGCGGTTATTGCATGAGACCGAATAAATCGCAACCAGTACTCGACTAAGTTCCATAAGGCCCCACTGCGCTGCAACCCAACCGCACAAACCTGTGCCAAAAACGGTGACTAAATGAGGCACAACCACCTCCTGACCTAGTTTAAAGCACCAAGGGCAATGACCTTAAAGAGGCATTTTTGCGACTTGACCTAGTTTACAATAATGGGCAAAAAGGGGCGAAAATATATATTCTAAAAACTTTTATTATAGTAACCAAACAGCACAGTGACCTAATTAGTATCTCATCCAGCATCTTCGCAAGATACCACTGATGAATAATGGGGTCGGACGGTGGACTTTAGAAGGATGAAATTAACTTCCAAGGACAAGTGGAAACAGAAATACACCGATACTGCACAGTGCTATAAAAAGGAGGGGGCATGGACACAGCTATAGCCGAGCATAGCCTTTATTTGCTTTATTTCTACTGAAGCATGGCAGGCATACATATGTACCTCCACCCGGATTTGGACCCAGGTCGCCAGATTAGACGGCAAGCACACTAACCACTGAGCTTTATAGCAGAGTACAACTTGAAGACAAATTAACATATCAACATTTCTTATAATTACTAATCGTCGTTTCAGTGAAATGAATGCACTTTGGCAAACATTTCATTTCAGGTTTTAAATCTACTGGTGTGGTTTGTTATTTAACAGAATTCCATGATCTTTTGTTTCTGTTGATAGGTGCCTTCACAGTCCAATTTGCAAGTTATTAGAATTTTGGTATAATATATTTTATTTATCGGCTGGCTCTATACTCTGATATAATGCCAATGTGGCTTTGCCCAAAATAAATAAAACCTACTAGTATCTAAATGGTAAGCTTATGATGTTTTAGCAAACCCTTACAACGGAACAAAACATAATTATCACTGCCAGTAATATACTTTGCAATCAAACGATTGCAACCATGCACACTCGTCTTTAATATAATAGCAAACGCATAACCCAGAATTAATCCTGTAAACCGATCCACCCGCTGTCATGTTCCATGAAAACAGACTTATAATAGAAGAGGATTTAATACATGAATATTATTATTACAAGATTATAATTCAATCAGCCTGATGTTTCTACAGATTGTATTATCTTAGCATGAAACATGAGTTTGTGGGCAGAGAATAGCCAGTCCTGTCACAGAGACTGTGGTTTAGAACATTCATCTAATAAGCCAGGAGACTGGTTAAAGATAAAACCATAACATTCTAAGACGGGTTGCAGTCTAAATACACGAACAATGGGACACTTGGGGGGGGATAAATGAGTTATAAATTTAATAACCAGCTAATTAACTATCAAATTAATATATCGAGAATGTGAACACACTTTAACTGAACCACAGTGGGAAATAAATAGTTTATGTTTTAAACAGTGTTCATCATAAGATAAATATGATAGCTATCATAATAGGATGTGAGAAAAAAGGAATACATACCTATCGATATTCTTTTTCTTGAATTTAAAAAATATATTTACTTATGCAAAAGAAAACAAATCTTACCTAGTACTGTAACATTAAAAAATAGCTTAAAATTGGCATGGGAGATATATTTTAAATCAGGCATTACAGAAATAGAAAACAAAAGCTGGGAAATTGTTAAAAAAATTTGTCTCTAAACATAGGTAAAGAAAAAAGAAATATTGTCATACTCTAGATTACATAAAGGTGGTGAAACATGTTATTATTTTTGTCACTGTTTGACGGAAAAAGGTCCAAAGCCCCTTCTATTGTCCCCTATATTGCATTGTTATTATTGACTTTCTTCATTGTATCATTGTATTTATTGTTTAATTATGTTGTTGACTATTGTAAGGTTCGTGGGGGATGATTCTCCGACCCCCACAAAACCAACAGACGGGGACAATAAATGGGGTTACCCATGTGGGCCCGAAACGAGAAAAAAAAAGTGTTCATCATAAAACCATTTCGTGTTTGTAGTGCTAAAATGACCGCAAAGTCAACCCTGTACTACCGGATTTGGATAGGACTACGATCATGCTGTCGACACGGGGACATGTTGTCAGTTACTGGTTGACATTTATAAGAAAGTGTTTAAACCTGCTGGAACCAATCCTATCAAATAACGTCATTTTCATAAACACCATCAAACCACCCTATTATATTGCCGCATATTACTGATGGCAATTTTACCAAGCAAACATGATAACTCAATTGGATTTCTTTTGATAACTCAATTGTTATGCCGGGTTACTGTCCTGGTATTTTAAAATATAATTACATTTGAAAAATTTACAAGTTTTAAACAACATGTTTTGGAGACACGATTTACTCTCGGGAGCACGCTTACATGTATATTTATCATTCTGTAACTATATGGCGTGTTAACAGATCGACCTCGCTTATAATGGTCTCCTAGGAATGCCTTTTTTCATTACAACTAGAATAATGTCTACAAAACAAAAGTTTAGCTTCACAGTTTTTGTAATTCTCTGTTTCAAAAAACACATTATGCAGCTTCCTGGCCTGCAGATTTTCTGTCTTTATTTCAAGAAATTAAAACCATTAGCGGTGCTATGTTGGCAATATTAAACAAAATAAAAAAAACCGCCATTGTCTCATAATTCGTTTTCATAGCTTAAAATTCTCATTTATAAACTAGAAATTATCAATAACTCCGTTTCTAACATCCATGTTTTACAGAATCCGACGATTATTCAATCATAACCCAACGAAATTCTCGGAACTGTGCACCCCGTTCATTAAGAGGGCGCATTCATAACATAAAATGGCAAATTATGCCAACTTAATAGAAATTATAATTTTACCATGGACGACAAGTAAAGAAATCGTTAATATGCTCTCTAACACGCTAAATTAACAGCCTTTGATAACTGAACCGATTTACAGACAAATTACAGAGTTGAGAAAATTAGAACGTTTTGATGAAGGGATTAACCGCCAGATACTCGTTTAATTAGGAAAGTAATTTGGAGCATGATTATAACTGCTGTAGTTCTCAACCATGACAATTTTCGGATTTACACAAATTGCACTATAACTAAATCAGTACGTTGGACAGTTCTATTATACCCCTCAGCTTTGAAGTTATCACAACAAACTTGTCAAGTGAGGACACAATTTGAATCAGCACGAATTGTGAAAATCGATTAACAACATAGCGCAACAATAGACTTTATCTGTCGCTGGAAGCGATACATTATTATTGGTAATTCAAATATATTTTTGACATTATATAGCCATATTTGCTTACACTTTCTTCTGAAAAATTATATTAATTGATAGTGCTGTGTACATTTAGCTCATTTAATGTGATAGTAGAGAAAATAATGTTAGTTAATAATGCTTCTTTTTGAAGACGGGATGGCTACGATTCTCAGTATTTTTACTTTTAACATTAATTCCCAAGATATAAACTACTTTCATCTAATGATATTGTGAACCAAAAATCTGATATAAGTCAATACGATAAACCACGGTATGATTTTATATAAAGCGATACAAAGCGATACATGCATTAGAAAACGATACGATATTATACAGGTGTACAACACTCTACAATGTGATAGATTATGTTATAAAACGATACAGAACAATACAATACGATCACAACTTCATCATAGCATACAATACAAATCGCATTATTATTATGTTTCTATTATAATTGTTGTCAAGATTTCAGAATTCAAATAGTCAGAATGTGTATAATAATTACAATAAACCCCAGTGACGCTGATGGTGTATGCGAAACTATCCGTAAATACTTCCGATATAGAAGCATATTATAACTAACTGGAATGCATCACCTATATAAGTCAGATTACATGCCATACATTTTGTCATGCCATTCTGCGATGTCGCTGTTTGTTGCTATAAGTAGGTGGAATACGGAACAAGATAAATTAGTTGATGGATCAAAGACAGCTAATAGGCTTTCTAACGCGGAATAAAATTCCCCACTGTAAGATTTTTATACGATGAAGTCCTCTATTAGTTGTAATAAAATTTGGCACACGCCTATATCAATATTTGGCACTAGTTCTGGCGAATGTTCCGCTCCATCCGACAATAGACTATTGCATGATACGTCCTCAACAGACTGAATACAAAATTGAAAGTCGCTTTTTTATCGGACAATACCGGTCACCTGGTCGTTATGTGTGCGTCTAGATGTCCGTTCTTCCTATAAAAGTTGTGCGTATCATTATTTTATTTGCTCTTTTAATAATCTATAACGATGTTTACCAACTAGCTAGTAAAGGAAACAGTTTAGTTTTGCTGCAAAAAAAGAGTGTTTTACCGAATAAATGTAACTCTACTACATACTATACACATTCATTATTAAGAAGAATTGTTATCATTTAAGTAGCCTTATTTGAGGTTAAACGTTTATTTTAAACTCATCGGTTTTATATTCATAATACGGGTAGATTTTGGGACGGTCTAAGCGTATCTACTACTGATTCGTTTCCTAGGAAATTAATATGTTGATGAATTTGATGATTTTTTTATTGGGAACACTTATGATATAACATTTGAAGTATTAAAGAAATAAAATCATGAAAATACTCGATTTACGCTTGATTAATACGCTATTTAATTTTGTGACTTTATCATTTCGGATGTCGTAAATTACACATTTTCCGCGAATTTTCATACACATTACTTTCTAAATTTACAATTGCAGGTATAGAAACATGCTTTTAACTAAAACTGGTGAAAATTTGATAAACTTATCTCGAACGATTTTCAAACATTCTGATCAATTATCAAATAATAGTTATTATAATGACCGACGCATTTATCTATCTACTGACATACTTGCGGCAGATTATTGACTAATAGACGTATACGCCATCGTTGCCAACATAGGGGTCTGATGCATGTTCTTTACAAGCCTGTGCATTTGGAACAGCGTCACAACAGAACATAACATATCAAAACAATACATATTTAATTTGAAATCATACAGGGATTGACATTAAACCAGTTGCTAGCCAATTAATCGTTAACGGTACAACAGATTAGCTTTAAAGCCTCCGACGAACAATAAAACAGGGCGATCCCGGCTTTTCAGAAATTTTCGAAATTGGTGAAAAAAGTTAAAACATCGTAAATTTTAGTAATGCTTTTATATTTGTAATGTATAGTTGGTATTTTATGTAATTTTAGTTTCCTGCAATTTATTACCATTGTAAATTCCAATTTTATAGGTACAATACTATTGAAACATGTGGTTTGTACGCTCATTATACCAAAGATGTGGAAAGGCTTGCAGACGACATATGGTTCCTTTTCATAGAGCACCACACTGTGCCGTGCTTGCTTATTAAAATCTCTATCAGAGAATGGGAACTCTAGATTTCTTCCTGGGCAGATGTCATGTCGGGCGATGATTGATATACTCGTTATAATTTGTAAATGAGAGCAACATTTAGCGAAATGGTGACTGGGTACATTATCTGGGCAGTTAAACAAACAAAGAACAATGGTCGAAAAAAAACTTAACATTTCATTTGTCGGGGTCAAGTATGAGTAATTATATCTGAGTCTTGATTAGGTGAATCCCCTACAATATCCATTCAATCTGTCATTGCTTCCCTGTTATCCAACACTCCAGATAAATTATTGCACATTCACCACGGGGAATATAGACAATGTCTCCATTATAACCACCTCATCTTCTATAATTAAACATCTCATCTGTAATCAATCGTGTACCATCACCAACAAAGTCATAATTAATTCGGTCACTAAAAAATGTAATTGTATATAATTATTCATAAAACGATGGAACCCCGGGACTGGCTTTTTATTGTGTAAAAATATTTTAAAACTATCCCCTTTGAAAATGGTTTTTACGTGTTGCTAGGGAAAGTGAAACGTCTTGCATGTATGTCCGTATTATTTATTACTCAAAGACCTTGTAACAGAAATAGAACATGAAGAATTTAGATTGATAATGTGAACATGTGCAATTAGTCAAATAATCGAAGGTGGATTTTCACACGCGATGTATCGATACTGTTGACATGACATCTGTTCCCGAATGTTCCGCTCGTGACACTCCGACACCGGTCTTCAGGACGTTTATACGCTGCATATTTCATTAGTTCAAAAAAGGTATGAGGAAATCAGACATAGAAGGTAGCACTTAACCTAACCAGTCGGGCACAGATCTCAAAAATACAACAACACACTGTATTATTTGAAGTGAGTGATTCATTAATCACATGAGATACTGCACAATTTTTTCACAGAATAAAGGCAATGGATAGTGTATGATGTATTAATTACCCTGTCATTAGCAGAATGATTGTTTTATGTAGTTTCATCAACGTGCCTCATTAGTCCGCATTCCAATACTGCAGTTAACGCCATTGGCAAGTGTCTGTCAGTACCAAAAAAGCATGCGGATCAGGAAAACAATTTAATCATTGTTTGTCCAACATTATATTGCCAGTGATTCACTACCAGACAACATCAGTAGTTTCAATTTTCACAGAGATTTATGCTGATTGATCTAACAGAATACATTTTTTGTAACAGAAAATACGAGCATATGTATATTAAATATTCAATTACGTGCGAATAGTGAAATTGGTCAACATCCACACGGGATCATTTTGGCATAATGTTGTAAATGTGTGTCAAAATGAGTTTGATTTTCAAAATTAGTCGTTATGTATATTTTAATGTAATCTAACTATCAATCAACCATAAATTTTCGCCGTGATAAATACAACAATATGCGAAACATCCAAACTATGTTCACAGAGTTATAAACAATATGTAGATATAACACGATTACAAACATTTGGAAGCGAGTGTGTCGGTGTCGGACACCAGTCTACGTACTGCAATTTTGCTCTGGGCAAGAATAATGGATATCTGAGAGAACTAAAAGCCGTTGTGTTTCGTACAATTATCACCGAGCGTAAGTCGACTTGCGATTTGATTAATGTTCGTCGTTAATACACAGTTTGGTTGCTTGAATGGACGCTTTTCAGAAACCATATTTTAACTCCATGCTTGTCATGTTCTACCGTAGTCGATCTAACATACCCTATCTAGGCTAGTTCTACAGACGCTGGATTCTTGCAAGTCGATTTAGCGCCATTACTGTCTTATAAATGTGTAACTAGTGTTTGTAGTAAAACAGACATATTGTTTAAACACTTGAGTTTATTCTATCTCGTAGTAGACGGTTTATTGATCACGGTATACAAGTCTCAGGCTGGTGAAGCAAATTGCACAATTCCACATCCATTCCGGATGTATTGCTTCAATAAAATAAACGCGACTAAACAATAAAACTTTTTTCTTCAATTATGGACGAGTATTCAACAGAATTAAGAGTTTTCCGAGTCGTATGGTGTTTCCATTATTCAACACTAATAAAATAATGTAGACACATTGCGTACTATTAATGTATTGCATTATTCTGGTGAATAGTTTCTGACTTTAAAGTTTTATAGCTGTCGTAATTAACTGTGGAGTGAAACATGGCCATAGTCGAACTTCACCTACTACTTCAAAGAACACTTTAAAAGGGTCACCTCATAAGACAATTGCTATTATTATACATTTCCAATTTCTTCAAAACATGAAATATAGAGATAAAGGACGAAATGTGATCTTTGACAAAACTCCCGATATTTGAAGAATGTCCTTTTCTGGTACTGCATGTTGGATGTCCATTAATTTGTTTCCAAAGTCACAGTTGATTCTCAATGATTGGATAGCCTCAATTCTCAATATGATTGCCTTACTGTTCACTCTTTGGACCCAAAAATATCTAAAATGAATAATAAAACTTCGACTTACCGGAAAATTTGACATAAGCAAGGTCGAATGTATATATAAAAGTAGTTATACATTTACTACAAATGACTAAATCTAAATGCATGGATGCGTTTTTATCGGAACAAAAGGAGGCTCATTCCAACCCGTTGATTGATGCATGTTGTCTTCCATGGTAACAAATCCTCATCCATTGTTTATGTTGGCAGAAATACCGCTTCAAAGAAAACAGTTTTATTTTGTATTATAATAAACTACATCTGTTAAATATTGTTGAGAAGATGGACAAGGTTGCTGATATATTTGACAGACACATTTGGTTGCTGAGGTAAAGTGTTGCCGCATCATTAACTCTAAACGTTCTCCAGTGAGTAAGGAAGCCATGACAACCAATGCACCTTGTCCGTCATTTCACCAAATGTTTTTGTTTCTCATAAATCCTCCGTTAATGAGATTTCTACATTGTCAGTATTTGAGTCATATTTTTCCTTGTTGAAGACGTGTAGCTGTTTCACTCAGTCATACAAAGTGGTCTGAAGCAATTTATAGTTGTACGAGTGTTCGGAGACGTTTGGTTCTCCGAAGCTATGGTTCGTTGATTGTTGATGATAGACACGGGTTACCTTCTTTTTCTTTCTGTCCTTATGATATATAGTAAACTTGTATGAATCATAGAAAGTATAAGCTACGGAGGAACATAATGCAATAACTGATATACTGCAATGGAAATGAGTGCGATAATTGTAATACTACACCGAGTCTACCATCACAAATAGTGTGAACTAGATGAAATTATGATTAGATAAAAACAACCGACAATAATCAGATAAAAAGGAGAAAGTATAGTTATTTGTTACATAATTGAGGAATTGTGGAATCTACAAAGTCCTCTCAGGCTTTCACTGGCACTAGTGAAGGAATTAAAAACTCAAGAACGGTAGAAGAACATTCTGTTATACGTAAACCATTCACGAAGACATCGTAAATGTAGGACACAGTGATCAACTAATCGTGTCACCCGGTAACGGCTACTTGCACGGATTGTGAATGTCACATAGATATTAAGTCTAAATGAATCTTACTAATTCAGTCAATGTCTCGTGCAGTCTCGTACTTACACGAGATCCTAACAATAAATTCTGAATCAGATTTCAAATTATCTTCTTTACAAAAAAGGAAACATTTTCCCGGAACTCTGATGGCCAATAAAAATAAAATCAAGCTCGCATGACATACGTTCGTTTTATTGCAGTCACGCGAAGTAATTCATTAACGCTCGCATCTTTCAAAGAGTTTATGTAATGTGGTGAGAAGAGGTCTTGAAAAAAACGCAAAGCCACCAAAGTCCAGTATAATAGTACTGTCAAGCAAATCGAACTCTACCCACATTACCATTATACCCAATAAAGTCGCAATCAACTTTTGTGTACAATTCTTTATAATCTAAACACCATGCTCTGGAAGTTATTGATCCGGGAAGATAATGTGATTACATTCACAGATGGCGCTATCTGCCGAAATAATTACAGCTGTGCTTCAGGCAACCTTTTAAATTTTGAAATTTAAAACGTATACCAGCGAGACTTGTTGAGAATATTAAAAGACGCGGAGTGAATTTACAAGAAATTCAATACAACATCCGACAATTTTAAATGCATTGTTATTTACGTTACACAACAACGTTGACTAAAGTAAAGTTCACTAAAGTACATTGTTGCATAAAAATGCTATATAAAATATATTTATCAAGGCAAAAGCGCATAATAAAAGTATAAATGGTTATAAGAAAGTATCGGCAAAGTGGAGTATGTGTATGTGCTAAAATGCAGTTTACAAAAAAGCTATCAAAATAAGATTAAACCCAGTTTTGAAAAACTGTTACTGCATAAAAAGCGAACGATTTCTTTTTAAAATGCGTTTCATTTAGAACAAAGACCTAAATTTAGAACGAACTTTAGCGAGTGTTAGGAGGGCATGGTTAACGTGGTGTGGTTTAAACTGCACACAATGTTTGGTTTTAGTACCTCACTAATATTATGTTATGACATGCATGCCAAACGCATGACGAAATCATGTTGATATTCCATCAAAATATCGCATACTTTCATACATGTACAATAAAAACTTTGTTCAATATTTTGGTCGATGAGTTTCATATAGCAACAGTTGCTATGAGGTATTTCGTTATACTGTAAGATTCTAAGAAGAATACGTCACTGTCATCTGTATCTCAAATTACTGTTATTGTCACGTCATTGACTCTGAGATAAATTGTTAATGACTTTCAGTTGATGTTTGATAGGCGAGCGGTAATCTTACGTCACGTTAAGTCAACTCCATCGACATAAAGTAATCTACCTAACAGACACAGGGTACGTAATTGGTCCAGGCAGACATCGATATTCTGTTCATTGCTGTCAGACTCAGTCATTCTAGGCTATATTGATACAGACAAATAAATATTATATAAACACGAAAATCAAGTAATTACAATATCACATGGACGCTGTAATTTATCAACTCACCTCTGAATGTATCCTCAAGGCAAAACAGGAGGAAACTTTACCAAGAAAATACGGTAGTGGAATATATACTGCAGTATTACCATTTTTAAATGAACTGTTTTTTGTCATAAAACGGGCAGTGTCGGTCATTTTATACCAGCGGTCGGCTATCAATTACGCTTATATGGCAATTCTAACTATTATACATACTGAATTAAATATTAATAAGCGAACCCGTCACAGTATAATTAGAATACTATGTGACTCATAAGGTGACTACTCGGGTTTAGAGCAAGGTACTGGTCTTACTCTAAGAGTACACAAATGTATATGGAAATCAATTGCAACGTACTTCAAACACGGAATCTCCCTTCAGTGTGAATTGTCCGTAGAACGTGGGATCAACTGGACTTGAACTACCGATACGGATACCAGGACATCACTTCAAAGTTAACTAGCCAAACTAACCCGGAACTACTATAATACGAGGCATGACTTGAATAATTAATCAATGTTGCAAGTCAAATCGAAATCTCAGTTTGATACGTGAGATCATGTACAATCAGTACAAACCGTTGTTTTAGTGTTCCTTGTGAGATTAAGTCGAATCATAAGGTCAACGGAACAACTCTTTTAGATGATATTATCAGTCAAGTAAGAGTTCTAATCCTCTCTTTAAAGTGATGTGATTATTAAGAGTGCATGGGGCACAATGAGATTGCACGAGAATAGCAGGAACGGTGAATACATGTACATGGATAGCCAATTTTGAGATGAACTTGCACAGAATATGCCCTCAACATAAACTTACTTCAATATTCACGTAAGGAAATACTGGTTTAGAAATAAAGCATTTGGAACCGAACCAGGGTCAACAGAAATCAGAATAATACAGGATAATACATCGAAAACAATAAAAAGACTCCTAAACTACTTTTCGACATTTAAAAAAGTAAGTTCAATAATAAAATGATTTCACTGAACGGTTTCTATGGTAAATATGACAAAAACTCATATGACATCTTATAAGTGACAACCAACAATTATTTATATGCTTTTTTCTGAGAAATGGTACTCGTGTATCTGTTTTGTTAAAATACTTATCAGCATGACAAGTCTTGCTAAAATAAACTTTCTTCAGGTACTTTTAATATACTAGTCGTTTTAAGTGAAATGTATTCATTTTGGCAAACATTTAATTTCAGGTTTTAGATCAACTGGTGTAGTGATTCGATGAAAATAAGTGTATGTTTTGTTTTTGATGATAGATTCCTTCACATGCATTCCATATTTTGATAATATGTCAATGTTTCTTCACCCAAAGTAAATGAAACCTATCTAATTGGTTAACATGTGACGCTTTAGCAAACTATTACACAAGAACATAACATAATCATAGATAGATAGATAGATTTTATTCAGTATTGAAGTACATTACTCATCACGCTGAGCAAAAGCACGTGAATTATTCCGACATTTATGGGTCTACTTTCACTTCTACTACGTCTGCATAGTAAATAAACTTGGTATTTAGCTAACAAGAAGAACAAAAATAGGCTCTATACTATTTAAGGGGCATTTTCTTAGGCAGATCATAACAGTGTAGGCATGTGCTTTATCTACGACGTTATGTTATCGATTGTTTTGAATGCGAACGTACGGCTAATGCCACGTTATGATGACGTCACGTTGACGCCACGAATGATAAATAATGATAAAAACACAAATTTTCAGGAATTACGTCGACAAAAAAGGATCCTCCATGAGACAGTTTATATAGGATAAGGAAATATCACCCTCGGGTCGGAATTTTAACCAGGGGACTCGGCAAGCGTCGTCCCTGGTTAAAATCCGGCCCCTCGGGTGAGATATCCTTGTCCTACATAGAAGCTCATGGTGGATTCTTATAATCTTAACGCAAAACATGATGTATAGATTGCTAATGTGTTTATTTACCCATGAGATTATGTGCAAATAATGACCAGATCCGTCACAGAGACTGCAGATTAGAACGTTCATTTAATAAGACGGAGCCTGGCTACAGAGAAAACAAAGCCATTCTAAGACGGGGTACGGTCTAAACACACGACCAATGGAATATTTGGGAGGAAATGATGAGTTACAGATTAAATAATCAGTTAATTCACCAAACTATCAACAAATAGAATTGAACACACATTGTCTGGTACATATTAGCAAACGATTCATGGTAGTTAATATATACGTTCAATGTACACTGTGGGATCAACGTCCCATATACAGATATGTCATTTTATTCTGTTTGTTCACGTGTCAGCAACAGCTCCATGCTGAGAATCATTCTACACAATTAATGACACACCATACTCTTATATAACTATAAACTGACCAGTTTTCAAGAAAATAATATTAATTGCTGGTCGATCTCTGTGTAGAGGTACAATATTTAGTCTAAATGGAATATATTAATTTATTAAAAATATTAGGGGAATGTATTTTCTCAATGCATTTTGCAAGGTCTATCACACTGGGGGAAAGTATGTATTTTGTTATTACAAAGCAGCACCTTGTACCGCCACTATCAGATTATTCCACCATTTTGTACATGGATACTTACCTGTCCAATTTCCGCATATCCGTTTTACCTATCTCACAAGCTGTCAACGGACCAGTAATATCAAATCAAAGAACACGGAAACAAGAATTTGATGTGGGTCTTGCTGTAATCAGAACATACAATTACAACCTTGTATTGTGTACGCTAGGATGTCCGTCAGATAGTAATCGGTATACGTTGTCATAGCTTCACGATGTAAGATTTCAAACATTTAATTCCTGAACATGTTTCATCTGATATTTAGACTTGTCAAATATTTTCAAGATTTTATGCAATCCATAAAATAGAAGAACTTAATTCCGATGAAATATCTGTTAAATAATGACACGTAAATGACAGGGATGCATTTTGACAACATTTCTTTCAGGCTTGCAGAAGTTTATATGCCAATCATGGAATGGAATTTTATCGGTATAAAAGATTTAGAATACTTGATTGAATAAATTGGTCGGAAATGTCAAACTCGGCATAAAGCTCCTCCAGCATTAATTCAATAAATGACGTCAAATGACGTCATCCTCCCGTCACATGTCTAAGACTAACCCACATTAGTATGAATCCTTGGTTTTCTTAAATTAATGTGACCTCTCACTGTGGTGTTACTGTTGTTGTTACATGTAACTGTTCGAGCATTACCCTCTAACCTACAGCCAGTGTTAGTGTACTAATCAGTAGATAGCAAGACTAGGACTTCAAAGACTTAAAACTGAGAATCTTTTTTTCTGTTGTTGTTTAACCAAAGCAATCTGGCCTTATAAGTGTGTTGTAGGCAATTACAGTATATACACAACATCAAGGAAATCGCCTCGAACTTTTAACGCAATGGATTCCGTTTAAAGATTTACTGCTGCGCCATGGCGGAGTCTTACGTATTTGATGCCAGTGAATTGCTAAGTTTGCAGTTTCGTATGATAGACTGTATAATAACCTTATATCTGTTGCTTTATAATCACAGATTTGAGCAATGTCACTGGCTCCGTGTGATTCATGCCCCTAAATTTGTCAAACTGTCCCACAGTGAGTGATCTATTATCTAAGTCTAATTTGAATGACAAAAGAGGCAATGAATCAAACATATGAGATGTCGCACACGTTCTGCGTTCTGTAGATCTACGCTTATAACATGCAATTACTGGTTAAATACCCCGGACACCAAATTCTCATCTATTTAACGCGGAATCTTATCTGATGCCAAATGTCTTCAATTGTTTCGTTATTAAGCAGAATCAACGGTATACTTATATAGTCTTAACTTATTGAGTGTCAGATGAAACGCTCAACTTAATTTTAAGAGACTTTCCGATCGTAGACACTCCTTAAATATGTTTTAAATGTACAAGACATATACATCGAACATCAAACGGAATTTTATTTACACATATAATAATATGTTGTTGTCTGCGACGAATTGGAAAACACGTTATTACTGCTATTGACATTTTTGACTTTCCAAAATCCTGTTGTTTACAGATCTGACTATGCAGATGCTTACATTGTTGTTCAAGATAATTACACCTTGTTAGGACACATTCAATTTGACTTGTTTAGTCAATTACACCACGGATATTTACAATCAGTTTTATTTTGTCATGCTATTTATTATTGATTTATAATAAAACAATATGTAAAAAAAGTTAGCCAACTGTTAAGTAAAATTGACATATGTGGACGTATAATAAAATTGAAAACATTTTCATCATGATTTCTTTTAGTTTTTGTGCCGTTTGGGACCTAGACAGTAGGTGCACCCTTCCATATACGGCGGACGCTACGAAATATGCTGAGTATGTCATTCATTGTTATGGACTTAAACATGTGATGAAGCAGTAAACACATAGTATTTATTATCAAAATGTCCCCCAATGAATGGCCCTATCAGTAGGTAAAGACTATTGTAATGTATGTTTAATTTATTAAACAAAATGACCATGTAACTGTTAAGTGCGCCATTTCCCATACCACGGGGATATTTATATCTATGGTCATATCTGCGTTATTAACGATATTATGGTTAATTTGAGGATATATTAACTACAGTATTATTTGCAAGCGTGTGCTTCTGTTGATGTTTGTTTTAAAGAAAGCAATCATAATTTGCCGCTCCTATATAAATCATTTCAGACAAATATTCTCATTGTGGTGTGTTAAACACACTGTATCTGTTTAAACATACGAGAAAATCATACAGGCAACGAGATTGTTTATTTACTATTTCTCAAGCACACGTCGTATTTCAACTTTTTCAAAGATTGTTGCAGACATTGCTTTTAAAGTGTATAGAGCTATATTTCAACAGTCATTCAATGTTAAAATAATTACTTGCATCGTTTTTAGTATGATACTAGACTAACTTAATTCCAAATTAAATCTTTGGATGGGTTCCGTGTACTTGAATTTAATCGTCGAAAAATAGACGATTCTTATAGTTTCATAGGGTGTTCTAGAACACTTTCGTATGAAAATGGACAGTCTGCATGTCCAATAAATCACAGAGAGAGATTCTGATAAAACTGAAGCAAAACATTATGTAATGGATATGAAAGCATAATTGTTTTTCAGTTTTTGAAACTTTTAAAAAAAATATCTTCCGATGTAGCTCTATACACTTTAAAGTGATTATGCTACCATGTTATATTTTATTACAATACAACATTTCAGATTTCTGACATGTTGACCATGTATTATGACGTCATGTAGGTCTCCGGTTGCAGGATAATATATAAAACGCATTAAAAACGATGATCGAACACAATCTTTCATCACTTTTTGACATTTAAAAAGTAAATTCTAGTATTAAGTGTTTTTCACTTAACGGTTGCTATGGTAACTATATCATTGGCATGTCATGCCAAAAACGCATATGTCGTCTTATACATGACAACATGCAATTATTGATGTTTTTTCAGGAAATAGAACTCATCTTTCGGCATGAAAAGTCTTACCTTATTGTCCAATCCACGTTTCTTCAGTTATTTTAAAAATGATTAATAGACGTAGTTTCTGTGAGATATATGCATTTGCCAAATGTTTATTTCAGTGGTTTTGGTTTGTCATGTGTTGTTACTGTTCAGTAGTTCATTCAATGATGTTTTATGATGAGTGCTGCCTGCGATGTCCGAATATTAAGATATTTTTGGGTATGAGGTACAAACTTATTAATGCTCTGCTATATTGACTCTGGGACTTTTCCGGTCTGAAATAAATGAAACATCACCGTCTGTAATTTAGTTTGCCATCAAAATATTCCAATCGTACACGATCGTCTTTAATGTAATTTCAAATTCATAATCCAGGTTTAAGCCTGTAACCAGATACACCCACTGTCGTGTTCAATGAAAACAGATGTATGATAGAAGACGATTGACTACATGCAAATTATTATAACATGATTATACTTCAATCAACCTGAGGAAAATTAGTGTTTCTACAGATAATATTGTCATAGCGCGAAAATGATGTAAATATTTCTAATGCATTTATTAACCGCTGCGTCTGTGGTCAAAGAATGACTGGATTTGTCACATAGTCAGTGGTTTAGAACGGTGGTCCGGTTAGAGATATAAACAATGGCGTCCTAAGAAACTGGATAAGACACGTTCAATGGGACATTTCGGAAAATAAATTAGTTATATATTTAAGTAAGTTAATACCAGTTAATCAACTATAAATCACTAACTCATGAATCAGAACACAGTTGTATTGAATAACAATGAAAAATATATATTTTATTTTATTTCGTTAAAATGACCGCAAAGTCTCCCGGGTACTACCGGTACTACTAGATTTGGACAGGATTACGATCATGCTGTCGACACGGCGACATGTTGTTACTGGTTGACAATTATAAGAAAGTGTTTAAACCTGCTGGAAACAATCAAAGAATGGTGCGAGAACTTGCATTGTTCGACTGTTCGACTCATCTATATTTTTTTTCAATATGAATTAAGAAGGGCTTTCGCCAGGACCTGAAAAAGAGTTCGAGGCATCTTGGTTGTTCGAGGCTAGTACTGTTCGAGGCATCAAAGATCTACTGTATCGTCATTTTCATACACACCATGCAACCTCTCTATTCAATAGCAACGTACGAGTAGTACTGACGCCATGCTTTAATTGGATAATTTGAGTTGTGTTGGCACTAGCCATTTTACTAATACCTTAAGAATAGTATGTGTCTAACGTTAGCGAATTACATTGATATTATACCCGATTTTAAGAATCAAATTGGACAAATAATTTTTAATGCCGGGTTATGAAAAATATACACGTTTTAAACTACTTGTTTTGGAGACACCATCGGGAACCTGCAGTTTCCAAGTACATTTATCATTCTGTAACAAGAAGGCGTGTTAACTGATGGAGCGAAACCTTGTATATAATGTTCTCCCGGGAATGCAGTTTTCCATTCTAACCTTTCCAATTGAATAATGCCAACAAAACAAACGTTTCGCTGCACTGTTTTGTCTGCAATTCTCTCTTTCAAAAAAATCTGCCGCTTCCTGACTTGAAGATATTCTACCATTATTTGAAGAATTAAAGCGGTGCAATATTGACAATGTTAAACAAAATCAAGAACCGCGTTTGTCTCATAATTCGTTTTCATAGCTTAAAATTCTCATTTATAAACGAGAAATTATCAATAACGCCGTTTCTAACATCCGCTTATTTTTACAGAAGCCGACGATTATTCAATCATAACCCAACGAAATTCTCAGAACTGTGCATTCTGCTTATTAAGAGAGCGTTTTAATAACATACAATGGCAAATTATGCCAACTTAATTGAAAATTATCGTTCCGCTACGGACGGCAAGTGCAGAGCTCTTTAATATGCTCACTAACACCCTACATTAACAGCCTTTGATAACTAAACCGATTTACAGACAAATTACAGAGTTGAGAAAATTAGCACGTTTTGATAAAGGGAATAACCGTCAGATAATCGTTTAATTAGGAAAGTTATTTGGAGCACGATTATAACTGCTGTAGTTCAGAACTATGACAATTTTCGGATTTACGCAAATTGCTCTATAACTAAATCTCAGTTTCATTATACCCATTGGCTTTGAAGTTATCATTATAAACTTGTCAAGGCAGGACATAATTTGAATCCGCACGAATTGTGAAAATCGATGAACAACACAATGCAACAATGGGCTTTGTATGTTGCCGTCTTGTTCGCTGCTTCAATAATTAACCAATTCCTGTCGCAATACCTAATTTAATGGAATTCAAATTTAGGTCATACCAAATTGGACAAATTTGTATCCCTGGGATGGAATGTCTGGTCGAAAATAGATTTTCTAAACACATTAAAGTCCCACATGACGTTGTACAGAATTTAATTATGGTTCGTTGTTATATCGTCGACGCAAAAGGTCAAAGTCATACAGAGAAACGTGTACCCGAAATGGTTATCGGAATAGTTGTAGTAAATTAAAATTAAATCATTTTCGTCGCATGTGTTGTTGTTTTGTAAATTGACAGTCTATGTTCTAAAATAGTGTTTAATGTGTTTACTCGTTTCATGGTATTTAAAAGGACGCCTGGGGTTACCGACTACACACCATTTTTAAATAAAACTTTTTTTCTTCTCTTTTTTCAATAATTGCATTCAAATAATTGCAAGACTATCTGTGTTTAGCATCAAAGGGAGACAATCTGAAGAAAAAAGTGAAGAGACTCGAGTAACTCGAGTTGTGCATACATGCAATATGAAAGTTTGATAGAAATACTAGATTCAGTAATGTTCTGTTGATAAGAAAATAAAATGCAGTGGACGCTGTATTTCAGTCCACTTTATTGTTGCTTGTTCACTACTTAGGTTTTGTGTGCAACATGTTCGAGTTTGTTAAGTGAAAAAACTGTTGTAAAATACGATTGAAGGATATGACTGCTAAACCAATGTTCTGAACGTATTACACAATTAGCATGTCGGAAAGAAGACAGGTTGGCTAACGTTTTCAGTATGTTACTTTCAACATTAATTCACACGACAAAAACTACTATCATCTAAAGTAAATGTGAAACAGAAACTGTCTAAAGGGTCTTACATTTTGCTGTTTAAACTCGATAATGCAGTAACATTACCACTCCGCGTGTGTATTGTTTGATTTGCACTTTTAATTTGAAGTTATAATGGATACATGTACGCGACTGTTGACTTGGAATCTACTTCGAAGAAAGGTTGAGTTCTTATAATCCATAGCCAAGTGCGTGCTGAATAAAGGGTATTTACTTACCTTCGTGACTGGCACATAAGGCTGCAAATAACGGCTGAATAAAGGTACCCAGGGTTATATCTGAAGATGGATTCTTGTTTTTCTATGATTTGTGTCGGGTGATTCCCTGATATGTTACGATGATGCTATGTGTTATGACATGGTACGACAATATACAATTGTGAATTACGATATTAGTCAAAACGACAAAATACGGTTCCGAAATGAAATGATGAAATGAAACTGTCAATAAATATTTTCTGATATAGAAGGTTATTAAACTGGAATTAATCACCTATATAAGCCAGAATACATGTCAAACATTTTACCATGCCATTCCATGATGTATCTTTGTTTGTTGCTATATGTATGCGAAATACAAAACAAGATAAATGATTTGATGGATCAAAAACGACTAATGGGCTTTCTAACATGGAATGTAATTCCTCACTGAAAGATTTTTATACGATGAGATTTTCTCGTGGTGGGAAATATTTAATCTGTTTATAAACAGATCAGTAAGAAAGTTTGATATGCGGTTGTATACTGTAGGTATGATCTAGGAATACATATTTATGCTAGACGTACGAAAAATGTGGGGTAAAGTTGATATAGAATGTTGGGCATATTGTATTCTTGGAATTATATTACGTATATATACGACATACACGAGTGATGTTTAATACTAAGTACACAATTTGACTCATAATGCAATGGTTCATTTGCCGAATGCTTAACTCTTAAAATATTTTTTGTAAGCCCTCAAACTTATTAATGAAAACGATTTTTACTGCTTTATTCAATCTATACAAATTACCAGTTGTTATAACAGTTTTATTGTATTTTAAACACTACTATACGAAGTTTTGGTACATACTGGGTTAGTATTTGGGCTTTGTTATTGTTACTAAACAACAAGTGGCGAAATTTTGTTCCCAATTAGCTTATTAGTTAAAAAGTTCCAATTTTCTAGGGTACTTTTCAGCTGTTAGGCCGCTCAGGTACCCTTTGACATTATAACGTCTCCTGGTCATTGGGCTACCTCTGTAAACCAACACTCATGTCTCCCTGGGGAGACTATTTCTCTCCTGTGGTTGTGGCAGCCAACATAGATCTATGGCGCCTAGGAATAGACACTGCCCTCACAGGTACTATTTTACACCATGGTGGAGTGGAGCATGTGGGTCTTGCTCAGAGAAATTAACCAGTGGTCCAGAGGGGGGTTGAACCCGGGACCTTTCGATCCCGAAGCGCACACCCTTCCACTAAGCCACCGCTCCTCATCCTATCGTATCACCAGAGCTCAAAGACGAAACTACATCATGTGACTCTCAAATCCAAATAAATTTTGTTCTGTTCGGTTCATCATCGCATTCCGTCGAAATTCCTGTTACCCACAACACCACAGTAATTAATTTACATCCTTGTTTAATACTCCTTGATACTGGGGGTACATTTATCTACATTATCCACATTATTCCTAATGTAAATGTCTTGTAAAAACGACTGGTCAATCCACTTGACAGCACTCTGAAAAGATCTCAGCACAATGCATTATTAGCAGGTCACTACATGGTCGTAGTTTGTATAGATACACGTGTCAGATAGAAATGGGATAATGAAAGTTTCATGGTGATTGCATTGTTGCTAATATAGTATAGACAGAATATTCAAACTCGCTCAGTTATAAACTATTACATGTAATGCTTATGATTTCACTTACATGAAAAGAATAGTAAGAATCGTCGAAATATTAAACATTTTGATCTATAATCAAATAATAGTTATTATAATACCCGGTACATTTATGTATCTACTGACATACTAGCGGCGAGCGAAGAATTGACTAATAGACGTAATTTACACCATTGCTGCCAACATACAATGTAGAGGGTATAATTCAGGTTCTTCACAAGCCGGTACATCTGGAACTGTCTCATAGCAGAACAGAACAGACGCATTCAATTTTAATTTGAAAACATACTGGAATTGACAATACACTGGTCAATCAATCAACTTTAATTGCGTGATAACGGTAAAGCATTTGCACATTGTCCAATAGATTAGCCAGATAGTATTCGACAGCGAATAAGACTGAGCGATCTCTGGTCTGGTGAGGCCTTTTTTCAATTGTACTTTGGTGTCTTTAGATATTTTATGTATCAGTTAGATTGCCATTATTTATAACACTTGTAAAATACCAAGTTTATTAGTACAATAATAGTGTAACAAGTATTTTATACGCACATTATACAAAAGATGTTGAAATACTTGCAGAGCTTTCAAAGTGCACCAGATAGCGCATTGTTTGCTTATTAAAATCTCTATCATAGAATGGGAACTCTGGATTTGTGCCTGTGCAGATGTCATGTCGGGCGATGATTGATCTTTATTCTCGTTATAATTAGTCAATGAGATCATCATTCAACGGAATTTATCTGGACAGTTAAACAAACAAAGAACAAGGGTCGAAAAAAGCTTAACATTTCATTTGTCTTGGTCAAGTATGAGTAATTATATTTGAGTGCTGATTACATGTAGATGAATCCCCTACAATATCCATACAATCGGTCATTGCTTTCCTGTCATCCAGCACTTCAGATAAAGTATTGCACATTGACCACGGGGAATATAGACAATGTCTTCATTATAACCACCTCATCTTCTCTAATTAAACAATCCATCTGTAATCAATCGCGTGCCATCAACAACACAGTCATAATTAATTCGGTCACTAAATAATGTAATTGTATCTTATTGTTTATAAAACGATGAAAACTCGGTACTGGCTTTTTATTGTATAGGAATATTAACTTTCCCCTTTAAAAATAGTTTTACATATTGCTAGGGAAAGTGAAACATCTTGCATGTATTTTTGTATTATTTATTACTCAAAGACCTTGTAACAGAAATAGAGAATGTTTGAAGAATTTAGATTGATAAAGTGAACATGTGCAATTAGCCAAATACTCGATGGTGGATTTTCACACGCCATGTATCGATACTGTTGACATGCAATATATGCGCATGCATTTTGTATAAATATTGATTATGTTATGGTGAATAAAATGGAAAGGGGTAAGGTAATATAAAACGATACACACACTTTAATATGGAGAGATGAAATGACACTGAAGATATCAACGTTATCTTTTTAAAACATACTGATGAAAATCCCTCTGGTCAACAATATTTGCGACTTATGGTGTCACAGTGAACCAACTATGTTGGACGTCAACGTTAAGTCATCGTCGGATATCCACGTTCGATTGCATTACGTTATACTCATACATCGACCGTGGGTTATTTGGCTAGCAAAATATCGTAAACGTTATAGATAAATGGTGCAATTTCATTGGTTTCCAAAGGATTTCCACTTTGGAAGCTTAGCCAATGAAATTACATGTTATATTCGGCCTTCGTTTCATTCTCCAAAATGGCGGCCATTTTGATTTCGACTGAAAGAAAAATCTTTTTAAAGTAACAAAATCCCCCTAATGACGCAAGGTTAAATCTCCGATTGAAGAGTATTCTGTTTGTAATGAGCGATTTCATTGGACACAGGGTTTGAAGAGTTATTTCCCTTTGAGCTGAGAAACGAGAATTCGGCAGTCAAAAAACACACGGTACCAAATGAAGTTGTACGTAATGTGTACCGTGGGTATCCGACGATGACGTTAAGTAAGCTATATCAGTATCAAACGACTGCTGTACACCGTGGCCTGAAATCGAACCTGCAACATTCTGTTCCCGAATGTTCCGCTCGTGACACTCCGATACCGGTCTTCACGACGATTATACGCTGCATACTTTATTAGTTCAAAAAGGTATGATGAAATCAGACATGGAAGGGAAGGTAGCACTCAACCTTACTACACTGTATTGTTTAAAGACATTGATTCATTAATCACAGGAGATACTGCACAATTATTTCACAGAATAAAGGCAAGGGATAGTGTATGATGCATAAATCACCCTGTCATTAGCAGAATGATTGTTTTATGTACAGCTTCATCAACGTGTCTCATTAGTCCGCGTTCCAATACTGTAATTAACGCCATTGGCAAGTGTCCGTCAGTTCCAAAAAGCATGTCGAAAATTTAATCATTGTTTGTCCAACATTATAACACAATGATTCACTACCAGGCAGCTTCAGTAGTTTCAATCTTCATAGAGATTTATGTAGATTGATTAAACAGAATTAAACATTTTTGTAACAGAAAATACGAGCGTGTGTATATTAAATATTCAATTACATGCGAATAGTGAAATTGGTCAACATCCACTCGGGAGCAATTTGGCATAATGTTGTAAATGTGTGTCAAAATGAGTTTGATTTTCAACGTTAGTCGTTATTTATATTGTCATGTAATCTAAATTTTAATCAACCGTCAGTTTTCGCCAAGATAAATATAACACTGTTCAAAACATCCAAACTATGTTCACAGAGTTATAAACAATATGTAGACATAACACGATCACAAACATTAGGAAGGGAGTGTGTCGGTGTCGGACACCTGTCTACGTCACTGCGATTTTGCTCTGAGCAAGAATAATGGATTTCTGAGAGAACTAAAAGCCGTTGTGTTTCGTACCATCGTCACCGAGTGTAAGTCGACTTGCGATTTGATTAATGTTCGTCGTTAATTCACAGTTTGGTTGCTTGAATGGACGCTTTTCAGAAACCATATTTTAACTCCATGCTTGTCATGTTCTACCGTAGTCGATCTAACATACCCTATCTAGGCTAGTTCTACAGACGCGGGATTCTTGCAAGTCGATTTAGCGCCATTACTGTCTTATAAATGTGTAATTAGTGTTTGTAGTAAAACCGACATATTGTTTAAACACTTGAGTTTATTCTACCCCGTAGTCGACGGTTTATTGATCACAAGTCTCAGGCTGGTGAAGCAAATTGCACAATTTCACATACATTTCGGATTTATTGCTTCAATAAAATAAACGCGACTAAACATTCAAACTTTTCTCTTCCATTCCGGAATCGTCGTATTCAACAGAATTAAGTGTTTCCGAGTCGTGTGGTGTTTCCATTATTCAACACTAATAAAATAATGTAGACTTATTACGTTTAATTAATGTAAAGTATTATTCTGGTGAAGAGCTTCTGGCTTTGAGGTCTTATAGATGTCGTAATTAGCTGTAGAGAGAAACATGATCACAGTCCAACTTTACTTACTACTTCAAATATCACTTTAAAACGGTCACATCATAAGCTACTTGATATAATAATACATTTCCAATTTCTTCAAAACATAAAATATTGAAAATTAAAGGACGAAATGTGATCTTTGACAAAACACCCGAAAGTTGAAGAGTGTCCTTTTCTGATACTGCATGTTTGATGTTCAATAAACAAATTTAAAAGTTACAGCTGATTCCAAATGATTGGATAGCCTCAATTCTCAATATGATTGCCCTACTGTTCACACTCTTTGGACCCAAAAATATCTAAAATGAATAAATAACTTCGACTTAAAAGTAGTTATACATATAATACTAATGACTAAATCTAAATGCATGGATGAGTTTTTTAAAAGAACAAAACTAGGCTCATCCCATACTGTTGATTGATGTATGTTGTCTCCCATGGCAACACATCCTCATCTATTGTTTATTTTGGCATAAATACCGCTTCAAAGAAAACAGTTTTATTTTGTATTATAATAAACTACATCTGTTATATATTGTTGAGAAGATGGACAATGTTGCTGATATATTTGACAGACACATTTGGTTGCTGAGGTAAAGTGTTGCCGCATCATTAACTCTAAACGTTCTCCAGTGAGTAAGGATGCCATGACAACCAATGCACCTTGTCCGTCATTTCACCAAATGTTTTTTGTTTCTCATAAACATGGGCGTAGGAGCATCTTCAACATTGGGGGGGCCAAACATTTGGCAACTTAGGGTAAAAAAATTTTTTTGCTCGCTACGCTCGCAAAGTAAATGCATTATGTCACAATATGTCAATGCCCATTGTTTGTGCACAAATACACAATTTGTAGTCTTAAATGTCCACGATCCTCCTATATCTATATACATTGAATAACTGTCTTTTTAGGGTTCTGTCGTAATTTGGTTTAGTAATTACGTGGTAACTGGAAGTAAATTAGTTCAAGTATAAGGGGGTCCGGGGGCATTCCCCCGGGAAATTTTTCTGAGCAATGGTTCAATCTGGTGCATTCTAGGCGTTCCGAGATACCTTATTTGGTATTAAAAAAAGACCTAAATTCAGGGAATTTAAGGTCTTACATTAAAGTGCCTGCAAAAAAATTAAATTGTTCGATTTTGAGATTGAAGCTTTGTTTGAAGGCTAAAATATATAATTGACAACCTCCCAAAGTCGTATAGGAGGTTGGGTGACGTTTAGAGTACAATTTGTGTCACGAGTGTATTTTTGCAAACAATAGGTGTTGACTTATTTTGATATAAGTAATTTACTTAGTGAGCGAGCGAAGCGAGCAAATTTTTTTTATACGTTTTCACCAAGAACTAGAGGCAAATTGCCTATAACGAGATATAGTAGGTGGTAAATTATACTTTTCGTCTGAATTATTGGGGGGGCCAAAAGATATGTTGGCCCCCCCTGTCCAGACATTGGGGGGGCCTGGCCCCCCCTGGCCCCCCCTTCTCCTACGCCCATGATAAATCCTCCGTTAATGAGATTCTACATCGTCAGTATTTGAGTCATGTTTTTCCTGGTTGAAGACGTGTAGCTGTTTCACTCAGTCATACAAATTGGCCTGAAGAAATGTAAAGTTGTACGAGTGTTCGGAAACGTTTGTTTCTCCGAAACCATGGGTCGTAGAATGTTGATGATAGACATGGGTTACCTTCCTTTTCTTTCTGTCCTTATGATATATATTATGTATATGTGTATGTATCATAGATAGCATTAGCTACGGTGGAACATAATGCAATAACTGATATACTGCACTGGAAGTTAGTGCAATAATTGTAATACTACACCGTGTCTACCATCACAAATAGTGTGAACTAGATGAAATTATTATTTGAAAAAAACAACCGACAATAGTCAGATAAAACGGGGAAAGCATAGGTATTTGTTCCATAATTGTAGAAGCTGCAAAATCCTCTCAGGGTTTTACTGGCACTAGTGAAGGAATTAAAATCTCAGGAACGGTATATGAAAATTCTGTGACGTGTAACACATTCTAAAAGACATCGTGAATGTAGGAAACATCGATCAACCAATCGTGTCATCTGGTACACGGCTACTTACACGGATTGTGAATGTCACATAGATATTAAGTCTAAATGAATCTCACTAATTGAGTCAAAGTCTCGTGCAGTCTCGTACTAACACGAGATTCTAATGATAAAATCTGAGTTTACGACCATATCAAAGGGATCAGGTTACAAATTATCTTCTTTATAAAAAAGGAAACATTTTCCCGGAGCTCTGATGGCCAATAAAACTAAAATCAAGCTCGCCTGACATACGTACGTTTTGCTGCTGTCGTGTATTTGGTATCACGCGAAGTAATTAATTAACGCTCGCATCTTTCATAGAGTATGTGTTATGTGGTGAGGGGAAGTCTTGAAAAAACGTAAAGCGATCAAAGTCCAGTTAAACAATACTGTCAAGCCAATCGAACTCTACCCACGTAACCATGTCGCTGGCTTATAACGTCGTAAGTACAAAATCAATGTTTTGAGGAAACAAGAAATAACTGTCCGAAATTTACTCTCTGCTTACGGGCCAACAAGCTTTTAAAACTTCACTGTTTTAAAGGGTACTGCTCAGGGTTGTTATGTCGTGGTGTTTCTGATTTCTCGGCTCGGCTGGTTGGATTAAGTGCTACCTTCCCCTGTCGGATTTTCTCAGACCTTTTTTTCATTTCAAAATGACAAATTCCGATTTTCATGATAATTGGTACATAAGAAGCGCCTTGTAATGCAGATTTTAAATGTGTATCAGTCTTATAAGGTCGTAAGTGGTTGTAACAACCTTTTCATTGTAAGCCAGCGATTAATCTAATAACATCGCATTCATCTCATGGGTGTACATTATAATAGGAATCTTGTATAATCTGAAATTGTTTCGCTTCACGCTTCTTACATGATGAAAGTGGTCATGACCCAGAATCTTACAAAACTTGTAAAGTTCATCACCACACATTTCATGGTGAGAAAGGCCTTATCGCAAAAGAGTCTTTGAATTGGTATCGTATTTAGAAATTAGGTCACTATTACGCATATAAAACTTTACAAACGTTATACGATGTTTATGGCATCGAAAGCCTTGCTGCAGTAACTTATTTGTGATATGAAGATTTTAGTACTAAAATCGTCCACCTGGGAACAAGCTCTAGCAGTGCGAATTATTGGAGAAGAATGTACACCGTATGAAGTCGTGGAACATCTCTAAGACGTCTAACACCTCTAACATCTGACAAGGAACCAGCTACTCGTGTTAGTTCATTGTACATTTCCTTGTAATATCTTTTAATTTGGAATAAAAGTTTCATAGGATCGAAGAGTGACAGTAAGTTCACGTTTGAAACCAACTCATCTGTTGATACCTCAAATGTATGACGAAAGTTCCCGTTATTGATCGGCGACTGATGATGTGTTTTCCTACATTATATCATTATACAGACTCACTAACTGGAGTTAATTAGAATTACCACTTCTCTCAGTAAGTCTGGTACTCACAATAGGAAAGTAATCTTATAAATTACTGATGAAAATTATAATTACTAACGACACGGAGAACTGAACTAGGTTCAAACGTTGAATAATCCCTCTTCTATATGAGATAAATGCAAATCATCATATTTTACTGGTTCAATTAACAAAAATGCAGCCTAATTATCCATGTGCGACGTTTCCAGTGTCGCGCAAGTCTCCGAATCATATTAAACTTGCTTCTCCGGATCAGGGAATAGAAGCAAATTATTTCATTAGTTGTGTTGAAAATAATTAATTGTCAATTTGCTAGGATGTAAATTGGTCCTAATAATAAGGCAATTACTTTTATATGGCCTTTAAGAACCGGAAAAGCTTGTATAATTACTTATATTTCCCTGAATTCCGCACGTGTCTGCTATAAAATCCTCCTATAAAATGGCTAAAATGTGTATCGAATG
Source organism: Spisula subtruncata (assembly GCA_963678985.1). NCBI lineage: Eukaryota > Metazoa > Mollusca > Bivalvia > Venerida > Mactridae > Spisula > Spisula subtruncata. The sequence continues at coordinate 1,206,159 of OY787660.1, read as the reverse complement.
ACATCGGGAACAAACTAAACAACGTGTACAGAAGTTATTGCTCCAGGAACAAAGTATGATTACATTCACAGATGGCACTACCATCCAACATAATTACAGCTGTGCTTAATGTGCTTCGGGCAAACTTTCAAGTTCTGAAATTTAAAAGGTATACTGTGATGAGAATATTAAAAATTTACATTTACAGTTTACAAGAAATTGAAACCAACATCAGAAGATGTTAAATGCATTTTTTATTTACGTTACACAACAACATTGATTGAAGTTATGTTAACTGATGTACATTGTTGCATAAAAATATCATATAAAATAGATTTATCAAGGCAAAAAGCGGATAATTAAAGTATCGGCAAAGTGAAGAATGTGTGTGTGCTAAAATGCAGTTTACAAAAAAAACCTATTAAAATAAGAATAAACCCAGTTTTGAAAAACTGTTACTGCATAAAAAGCGAACGATTTTTTTAAAAATGCGTCCTCTGTTCTCATTTAAAACAAAATACCTAAATTTGTAATTTAGGTATTTGTCTAGAACGAACTTTATCGAGTGTTAGGCGGGCATGGTTAAGTGTGGTGTGGTTAAAACTGCACGCAATGTTTGGTTTTAGTACCTCACTAATATTAAGTTATGACATACATGCAAAACGCATGACGAAATCAAGTTCATGATGCAACACAATATCGCATACTTTCATACAATAAAAACTTCGTTAAATATTTTGGTCGATGAGTTTCATATAGCAACGGTTGCTTATACTGTAAGATTCTAAGAAGAATACGTCACTGTCATGTGATATCAGCTCAAATTACACTTAATGTCACGTCATTGACTCAGAGTTAAATTGTTAATGACTTTCAGTTGAGTTTTGATAGGCGCATGGTAATGTTGCGTCAGGTTAAGTCAATTCCATTCGACAAAACATATCTACCTAACAGACACCACACCGTTCAACCCGATACATAGAAAACAGTTGGCACATAGAAGACAGTTGTCAGTGTTTATGTACGCAAAAGTCGCGGAAGTAAGTATTGCTTGTTTTTATATTCCTTTTGCAGGGTCTGAACAAAACAAAGTGTGTACATTTATTCGCAGTTAGAAGAGGTATCAGTACACAAAATTCTGAGCAAAACCGTGAATTATTTAGGGAGAAATGATGAAAAATGTATGCGATTTTTAACAAAAAACGCGTTATTTGAAACTTTCATCCCCAAAAAGGCATTTTTTGACACATCCTTACCCTTTGACTTATACCATGACAAAATTACATCCATCCCCCGTCTATATGCAGATTTACTCACTTTTATTCGTCCTTTTCGCCGAGATATAAGAGTTTTAACATGACATGGTGTCATATTTTTGAGAACAATGGAGACAGTTGATGATTAAAAAAGATCACATAGAAATCAGTTGCAAGGGTATAGATGATAACAATGAAGACAGTCTGAACGCAACGTTTTTGGAGCGCAATAACATTGAAATAATTACGGTATACTTAAGTGCCAATGTGTATAACTGGATTTTCATAATTCGCTACCAAAGTACCAATGCTCTTTTTTGATAAATGCCATTCTGACTCTACGCATTCTCAAAATTTGAGCCAACTGCCTGTTACCACTATAATAATGTTTATAAAAACGAATTATCGAGTATGAGAAGTCTAAAATCAATTTCTATCACTAATACTATATAGTTCCTCAAAAATGAATACAAATGATATTAGAAATAATGAACTTGAAAAAATATACAAGCCCCCAAGTTATGACACCCTACTCAAAATCGGCTGTCACCCACACAAAATATATAATTTAAATGCTTCTCATAATAAGTAACTAGTCAAAACATCTTAAATGTGTTGTTTATATGTAAGCAAATAATTTGGAAAATGAACCCATATATTTTTTAACAAATTACACGAACAAAAACTATACGTCAGTCTATTTCAAGCCTGTACCTTACCGGGACATTTATGTTGTATTCTTACGTGACAGCCACAACTCGCTTTTTTATTAAGGAATGGTCATTTATTTCTTGTAATATGTCTGGCACATGTCGGATTTAACTATATAGAAAAGTTCACCATCGGTAATAGACAATGAATGAAGAAAAAATGCATCTTAGTGCGAAAAAAGTTTTACGTGACTGTATACTTACGTGATGGTTTTAAAAAAAAGTGATTACAACGATAAAAATGATAAGGAATATATCTTATTCTGTGCCATTTTGACACATTTGATGTTTACAGTCAATATATGCATGGAAATACCACAGAATGACATTGAATGTTTACGGTACATATACCACGAATGGTCTATTATTTGCTCATTGACATTTGGGGCATAATAAATATTTACTCTTGAAAGACATTGGTGTACCTCAAATTATATTCTAGAATAATTCCGATAGTGTATTCTATTGCTTGGTCAGCATGATCTTGTTCGTCACGTAAAATACAATTCAGTGTCACGTAAAATTTAATTTCAATATTTTGATTTCTTTATGAACCTACGTTTGATTTTTACATTTGATGGCTTAAAACATGGTTTTAGAATGTATTACATTTAAGCAACTAGTATTTGTGCAATCTACATGTAAATCAAGCTAACTAATTGACATTTGATATTAGAAGAGTAAAAATGTGTATAACTTTTAGTCTGTGCAGTTACATAAAGTGTACTTAATTACTGCAATTATTGATTTTGATGAGAAGCAATGCTATCTGTTACATTTATAAAATAAAAATTAAGTTATTTGCTTTCACAACTTGGCAAAAAAGCGTAAGTTATGACAGCAATCATGTGTTTGATAACCGTATAACTTTCGTCACGTAAAATACAAAAAAAAATCCAGAGTTATTTGAGCCAATATGACAATTGATTATTGGCATGCTGACAATGCTTTATTTAATATTTACTCAAGTTTTTATCACTATATAATATTTTCTTTCATTGGGTTTGAATAGAAACGAAATATTCACTGTACAATTTGGAAGAGCTCGTGTCTCGTTGGAAAAAAATGCATTTTTTCAACTTTCCAGACGACTGCACATGACTTTCATGGAAGCACAACAGAAAAATAACCATAATTAGTTACTGGATATATTTCAGAAATAATGTGTGATAAAACTGAGTTATGTGTACACAAGTTTTGCTTCCAGAATAAAGGCTTGACGTTTGTTAATTGTTGTTGAAAGATATGTTTCAAGACTGGTATTTTACATGACAGTATATAAATGTTCAATGGTGAAGCTATAAGCCATGCTTAAACAACTTTTAGTTAGCATTAGTTTTGTTCCAAATTAGTCTTTCATGCTATTTCACCCCTACAATAGTATTTTACGTGACAATAGCTCATTCCACACGTAATCTTATCCCTATAATCACTATATGCATTGATTTTGTTTTTTGTAAATTGTTTATCAAAAACTGTAATAACATGAGGTCAGAATTGTCTCTACTGCACAACTTGTAGCATTTTATTATTGTATTTATGGATAAGTTGCTTTCGTATTTTACGTGACGAACACGTCAGTACAATGCATGTACCAACACATGTATATTTAGCCGGGTTTTATTTAGATGCATATGTCAAATTATAAAGTAGTGTCATAGGTTCAAAGTCAGATTGGTGACAGTAACAATAATACCCACACACTTTTCTACTTCTAATTCAAAAATGATTTAAGATATATAAAAGTAAAATATAGTATAAACGAAATAGCATGTTATGATGTACATACCGGTTTCATAAATGTATTGATAGTATATTGTTTTTTGAGAGTTGGTATGTGTAAATATGTAGTACTGGAGTTAAAAAATAACACAACCATTAATTAACTTCTTTGTTGTGTTCTCTAGGGTAATACGTATGCTGGACATGCTATCATAACGTAAAATACACAGGCGAAAACACAGGCTTCTGTCCAACAACGACATAGAAAAACACGCAATCTTGTTCATGGTGCCATGTATGAAAAATGTTCCTAAAGGGGTTCGACTTTCATGTCCGATAGACGTTTTTGGTATATTTAAAGGTCAAATTTACATACGCTTCTTCATAGATCTAAAAATGTCCAAATCGTGACAATTCGTTGTCAATCGGAGAGGATATTTGGAAAGTGGAAAAAACGTGACGGAATTGCGTTGGTCAGGAAGCTCTCCGACCTCACCACGTTTATTTTAAACATGTTCAAAACAAGCATATATATTGCGTCCCGATTCATACGTTGAGTCAGGTCTGTGATGAGTGTGAATGGCATTTATCAAAAAAGAGCATTGGTACTTTGGTAGCGCATTATAAAAATCCAGTAATACACATTGGCACTTAAGTAAACCGTAATTATTTCAATGTAATTGCGCTCCAAAAACGTTACGTTCAGACTGTCTTCATTGTTATCATCTATACCCTTGCAACTGATTTCTATGTGATCTTTTTTAATCATCAACTGTCTCCATTGTTCTCAAAAATATGACACCATGCCATGTTTAAACTCTTATATCTCGGCGAAAAGGACGAATAAAAGTGAGTAAATCTGCATATAGACGGGGGATGGATGTAATTTTGTCATGGTATAAGTCAAAGGGTAAGGATTTGTCAAAAAATACCTTTTTGTGGATCAAAGTTTCAAATAACGCGTTTTTTGTTAAAGATCGCATACATTTTTCATGATTTCTCCCTAAATAATTCACGGTTTTGCTCAGAATTTTGTGTACTGATACCTCTTTTAACTGCGAATAAATGTACACACTTTGTTTTGTTCAGACCCTGCAAAAGGAATATAAAAACAAGCAATACTTACTTCCGCAAGTTTTGCGTACATAAACACTGACAACTGTCTTCTGTGTGCCAACTGTTTTCTATGTATCGGGTTGAACGGTGTGGACACAGGGTACGTAATTGGTCCAGGCAGACATCGACATTCTGTACATCGCTGTCAGACTCTGTCATTCAAGGCTAGATTGATACAGACAAATAAATTGTATATATATAAACACGAAAATCAAGTAATTACAATATCACATGGACGCTGTAATTTAATCAGCTCACCTCTGAATGTATCCTCAAGGCAAAACTGGTGGAAACTTTACCAAGAAAATACGGTAGTGGAATATATACTGCAGCATTACCATTTTTAAATTAATTGTTTTTTGTCATAAAACGGCGGTCATTTTATACCAGCGGTCGGCTATCAATTACACTTTCATGGCAGTTCTTACTATAATACATAGTTTAGTTAATTAAATATGAATAAGCGAACCCGTTACAATATAATTGGAATACTGCATGACTCATATTTAAGTGTCTACTAAGTATAGCTTGACCAATTTGACACGAGCATGACCTTGTAATTAGCATAATTTAACAGTTGATATATTGCCTACGTTTATAACACCGATTGTATGTTTTCATAACCGGGGAGTATCACGGAGACGCTCGAGATTTACAAACACAGAATTGAAATACCGGTATCGCACGATTTGCTTGCGGAAATTGATATATTCAAAGCAAGAACCTTGTAATATATTCTTGCATAAAGGTCAGGCTCACGTCAATGTAGCCAAGCTATACTAGTATATAAGAGTACACAAGTCTATATGGAAATCAATTACAATGTACATACATCAAATGCGACTTCTTCCTTCAGTGTGAATTGTCCATGAAACATGGCGTTAACTGGATATGAACTACCAATAATCCGGTATTGTCACCGTAAAGCATTTCACAGCTATCTAGTCCAAATAACTAGGAACTGCTATAATACGAGGCATGACTTGAATAATTAGTCAATGTTGCAACTCAAATCGAAATCTCAGTTTGGTTAGTTTAGTGTTCTTAGTGAGATTTACTCGAATCAGTGTGTGAAGGGGAACGACTCTTTCAAATGATATTTTTTCAGTCAAGTAAGAGTTATGCTTCTGGTTGTCTCTTTTAAAGAATGTGATTATTGAGAGTGCACGGGACAAGGAGGAACAGTGAGAGAATTATAGCCAGTTCAACGAGAACACCACCTACTAGTGCTAGACGCTCAACTCATGTTTTTTATTGTAACAAAGGCATATTACTCAATAAATTTAGGTCACAGAGTTATCGGCCTTGTCATTATGGACTCCTCTTGTGATGGTGAATAACTATGCTAAGTTTCAAGCAGATGCATTTGATAGTCTTTGAGAAAGGCATCTGACAATAAACTTATCCAAGGCTGACGCAGACGATCCCATCACCACAATAGCTCAACTTTTTTCTTCAAAAAATCTAGCTAAAAATTCCCACCGTATGTAGGAAAACATTCAGTCATGGTTTTAAATGATAACAACTATTGCATGATTCATAACAAGTTTATTACAAAGCATAAATACAAAATATACATAAACTACAACTCTCTTGCATAAATAACACTGACAAAACAGATGCAAAACATCTAGAGATGGCCAAAACCTACTATATACTACAATAGGTCTATGAATTGACACAAATCAGCAATAAGAAAGCTACTTCCACATGTACTAGCATAAAAATGGTTGGGATGGAGTCTAGAACATGACCTTGACATACATGTACATGATTACAAAAACAGAGATTCCTCGCAACTCTCAATGCAAACTATATCTGGATTGCTAAATGATCAACAAATCTTTCACTTTACAAATATGAACACATTATATTGAACGTACAATGCAGTTAAACAATCAATATATCACTAAAAATATTTTTTAAAAGGCCTGGAAATTGAACATGTATTACATTCTGTTAGGTTATGATCTGCAAACATTATTCTAATTAGTGTTTAACTGCCTTTGGGTAAATTCTTATGATGTTTTCAGATATTGCAATATACTAGTAAGCTCATATAAACATATTGTCTTCGTACATTTACAAAATATAAACTTTATTTTCATTAACGTTTAAAAATAGATAGGTTGTATCATAATTGCATCAAAATTATAAATTCATTATTCAAACTGCAATATGTTGGCAACTTGGCCAATGTTGATCTTCAAAGACGTCATAACAAACAATTATTATATATACTGGTCCCTCAGTTCAACAGGTATAAGTCTTCGAGAGGAAAATATAGATGCACTTCAAAACACCGAATGGAGCTTGTTCAAATATATACATTCATACAGGCCATGATGTACACATCTTTCAACTGTTATAATCGATTAAATGATACATATTATACATGTACATATATTCTACAATATAAAATGAGTTGGATTTCTAAAAGTATCATAAATAGGAAGTATATAATAATAACACATCTTGCACTATAGAAATTCCTCTGTTACTATGGAAACATGAATGAATATAAAAATATAAAATCACACAGATATCAAAAAAGTTAATGCAAAGTCTTAAGAAGTACAAAAGCTAATCCAGAGCATTCATCATTCAAGCGCAAAGGCAGACAATTCCAGAATTCAAATAATTCGATTAAACAAATGTTTCTACAAAAAGCTCCATGCTAGATAGGTGATCATTTCAGCCTTTACTGGAGTCAACAACAACATGGAAGGAGTCCATATATGGAGTTTTATCAAAACACATTTATCTTTGAAAGAAATATTATTATTTTACCACTTTGTATCACATTTGATCACATTCTCATGTTTATCATTCACGTAATGTTTATCTGACAAAATGGTTCTGCAATAATAAGACATGAATGTCCCTTACTTTCCATCTGGCCATGATTTCAACAGCCATAACTCTGCTAAAACTTGATGAATAAAATTCAAATTCCCTAGGTTCATACCTACACATTCAAGCTGTCTAATATTCCTATGATATATAGCTCATGAATAATAAAAGTAACGTTTGACACAACATTTTGGGACGGACATATCGATATCCTCATGATACTTTGATGGCTTCTGCAACCTCTAATTGACCGTGGCATAATAAAGGCTACATAATATAGTGAGTAATGTTTTAGCCATGTAAAGCCAACTGTTTTTACCTGCAAAAATGTTTTAGCCAATTAGAAATTCAAACCTATCTTCATTTTAACCGGTTTCAACTTTCCAATTCTCTAAATCACCCAAGCATTCATATAAATTTGTGTGGACTGAAAGTCAGATGGACAATGGAAAGTCTATATTCTATAAATCTGCCTTTTGGAAGTACACCCACTTATTCAGAGGGGTATAGGAATGTGTTTTATAGCAAGGTTAAACATTTTGAACCTGGTGTGGCATAGGGGCTTGTACAGGGTAGGGTTTCTTCATAGATTGGTCATCAAACTCATAATCCTTAGCATAAATCTGTTTCCCTTGTAGAAAGTTCAAAATATTCATCCACTGTTCTACGGGTGTCAAGGTAACGATCTTCTGTTGGAAGTATGTAGTTTGGCCACGCCCTACTATAGCTAGCTGAAACTTGATGAGTGAGACTGCCCACCCAACACTAGCCATGTTCTGTACGACCATACTGAGTATCCAACCATCGTACCAGAACATATCCACTAACATATTAGATATAGGTTGATCAGGGTGTAGGTGACGTACACTGAGGAATGCTTGTACCACAAACATTGACATAACAAATGCAGTGAGTATGAGGAACCATACAAAACGTGTGTGATTATTGTGACCAACACATTTCATCAGAAACAAACAATGATGGTCCATCTTATAGTAGCATCTATCACATAACTTACAATGCTTCGTCATCTTGGCTCGTACAAACTGTAACAACAATGTGGCAACTCATTACTGTATGTCAAGTTTTATTTCGTAACAAGAGAAACATGACTATGCTCAACACGACAGCCAAATAGTCAGAAATGTTATTATTATTTAAACCTTTCGGTCCAGGAGAACCCATTAAAGTACAAGCACTTATTTCCAATGGGGCCTGTGTTTTGCAGAAGGGACAGCTGGTAAAAGAGACAGTGGTGGGATACAAGGTATCAGGGCGAGATGCTTTAGCTCGTCACAACGAGACATCTTGGTTCTTTGACGTGTCCAGTGTACAGCACACATACACACAAACTACCTCTGGGATGCCAACCAGTTCATTTCTAGTTAGGTGGGAAACAAAGAAAAGCGTTTCAGAAATGGCCAGTGCCCTGGCCTAGAATCGAACCCCAGGACCTCTCGATCACCGTGCCACTGTGTTAAATGTTTACTTGACCACAATATCTATAGGGGTCAACTACTGTTATGACCGACATATCTACGAAACTTGAAACTCCTATTTTATTTAAGAGATAAGAAACAAGAGCCTATTTTTATGTTAAAGGTCACATGGACCATGTTATGTGACCTTGTCCTTTGAACAACTGACCTTAATTAATTAGGGATCATCTACTATTGTTTGCCAACGTTCATGTAAAGTAGAGGATCCAAGTGTCAAGCATTCTTGAGTTATTGAATGAAACTCATTTGGTCTACTGACTGACCTACAGATAGATCAACATGAGCAAAGCAATATACCCTTACATTAAAAATAAGGACATAACTTAATTATTATACAGTACTTACCTCACACTCAAAACAGAATCTGTCTATAGGTAGAGAGAGTTCACACAGATCTGTTAATGTTAATGGTTGTCTGGTTTTAGTATTTATCTCTCCCGACTTCACAACACCTGAAAGTTAAAATTAAAACAGAAATTCCATGAAAACTTTCCTACTCCACACTTAATTGATAAAGGTTAACAAATCAATGGTCTAGTCAGTCTTACAGTTACAAAGCATATACAATGGATAACTTATTAAGAAAACATGGTAACAAATTATAAAAATATGAAAAGATTATCTAGTCTGCTGCTAAACTTTGAAACATTCATGCAATGCATTTGGTATGCATTAACACACTATACATTTCCAGGTAACAGATATACAACCCAGCTGTTGCCCATTCTTTTACACAAATCAAACATGGAAATGAGGTTGGGCTATTCAGCCCTTACTGTCTATTTTTACTTAAGCTATCTTTAATGGTATATAATATTTCTTGTAGCATTACGTTGCATTAAAGTTCTATCGGCAAGAGGACTGTGATAATAAAACAAAACAAATGCCTACCTGGATCTACTTTCAACAGCATATAATATTGATATACTTGGATTATGGTGAATACTACAGATGGGTAAAACAGGATGGGATACGGTAGATCTGAACTACAGTTAAGGACAATAATACAAAAACAAGAGAAAAAGTAAATAATGGTTTTATAACAGTGCGCAGAAATGTTCAACTGGTCCAGGGCTTTGGGGCTACAAACAGGACCCTCTACCTATTTTGGTCCACATTATAAATTTGCAGTCCGAATAGTCAACAGAATTTTTTTTGTATGGAGACTTTCCATTTACAAGAATAAACTACTGTAAAACCACTAATTTGCATGGGGGATTAACTTTCATGGATTTCATGGTTCACCCACAACCACAAAATTTAATGCCATCAAACAATCATTTTGACCCTTGTATTTATTACCTGAAATACAAATCCCATGAACTAACGTCCCATAGAAATGGTTCTTTTTACCAAAACCACGAAATTTTGTCCCATTGACATTGAAATTAAATGATTTTACAGTATTACAGAATAGACCTCAGTACCATTTAAAACAACTAAGGTACGTCGAAGCCTCCAAGCATTTGTTGTACATGACAAAGAAAACTAACAAATAGGAAAAGATACGATATGAGATTTTCCAGTAATACACCAATATTGTATGAAATATTCCTGCCAAGAACATGCCAGCATATACAGGATTATCCCACCTGAAATATAAGAACAACATTGAACTATAGTATTATTACTAGACATCTTGTTAAATTTACAATATTTTAATTTTCACAATTATTCATGATTAGTGTAACTCACAAATTAGGGTAAAATTACTTTCATAAATGAGGAGCAAACACACAAATCTGGGAAATTAGGCTATTGCATGTTCCTATTCAAAGGGTAAGTTAGTTCTGCTTAGCATACAACCCTAATACAAAACAACAGGCCCTGATCTCCCGAAACATCTCAATTTTGAGATAAATCTCATCTCAAATATTGCCATGTTTCTTTTGGATAATTTCCAATGGAGGATGGACTCAAAATTAGCACCAAAACCATCAAATGACATTTTTTGTTTATTCCAGTAGTTTTTAATGTATCTTCAGATTTTTTCGAAATTCAGACTCTATTTTGGGCGAAATCTCAATTTGAGATGAGATTTCTGCTTTTCAAGTTTTGAGATGCTTCGGGAGATTGAAGCCTGTACTATACCAATTACAAACCGATAACTAGATGTAATAGAAATAAGATATCTAAACAAAACTTGCCTGCAAACATGTAGAAGTCTGTGACCAGACTTGGTTATATATCGAATAACATAACCTAAAGACAATCCGAAAATAACTCCTTGGTAACTTGGGAATACATTCAATGCAATCACTATGGCAACAGCGTACACAACCAATGGAATGAGCAGATTCATATACCATACATTATTTGGTCCCTTTATTTTGGTATTTTGAGGTTTCCGGCTGAGTTCTGCCAGCAAAGGTCTGAGTAAAATATGCCTGAAACATAAAACATTCAACAAGATCTATTAGAATATCTCAACTGTCATGAATTTAAGTTTATGCTCAGTGTTAAAAAATATTTGTAAACGGTGAAAACTTATACCGGTGAATCAATTTATTTCTTCATTTCTACACTCAGTAGAAGACTAAAGTCTTGTTCTTTGACCTACAGTACTGTTGTACCCTAATATTAAGATGTTAGCTGGATTGTTTATCCAATCTCAATGCAGGTTATTTAGAAAAAGAATATACACAAAAATGTTTGTCTTTCACAAAGGGCCTTGACATAAATCATCCAACCTAAAATTGCAGACTCTAATATAAGCACTACAAGGTTTGTGATCTGATCATTGATTAAGAAGAACAGGTGCCAACTAAGTTTGTGACATTCAAAATATTTGAACACAGACAGACACACAGATATCCAGCACAAAAAAGGGAAAATCAGTATATCTGTCCCGTTACATACATGTGTACAGGAGATGTGATTACTTGATTAACTGTATGCCAATGAGGATATGAAAAAAATTGAAAGACTCATAGAGCAGGGTTTTCCCTAGGAATTTTCATACGAGGATCCCAGGACCCTTAAAGTTTATATTTAGGGAGTTCCTCAGAAATTTTGGGGGTCCCTTCCCTATACGGTAATGCATTTCAAGTCCATTTTTACAGTGAGTATCAAATTTATAGATAAACAAAACAGCAAATTCAGATTGCTCAATGCACCACAAGACTTGGTGCAATAAATAGCAGAAGGAAAAATGTTTGTGGTGAAATGGAAATGTCTATTCGAGGGATCCTATTGGGGGTCCCAAGGATGCACAGTAATGCAGAAATGAGGGTCTCAAGCCATGAAGTTGCGTCAGGGACGCAGAAAACTTGCATCAGGGAAATCCCTGATAGAGTACTGAGTAATGAAAGACAATGAAATATTTGCTAGCACCAATCCTACCCTTCTTTTTTAGATGTCTCAAAGCTCTTAATCACATCAGCTTGTGTTTGTCCACTATTGTTCTGTATATGTAACACAGAGAGACCCTGATGTGTTAGTAGTATCCAGGCACCATGTGCATAACCCTCTCTCACACATATATGTAGAGGTGTGTCTCCGTTGGAATCCTGCAGGAACGCATCACTTCTCTGTAATGTACATAACACATAATGGAATGTATGGGCTTCAATCATGATGCCAGGTTCATCAAGTTTTTTCATTTATAGACAGCTAAGTCTGTTCAACTCTGTTGACATTTTTTGCTTTCAACTAAAACAGTCAGTGTGCATTGGCTATTTGGTTTAATCCCTGCCTAACTGATGATTAATCTTTGGCTTCTGGGGATGAGACAGAAAATTGTGTGATACAAGCAATCCTGGCATGCTGCCCTAGCTCTTTCCCAATATCGAAAGACTTCTTGATTCTTAAATAGCATGCCGGGTGTATAGCATTGATTCACGCAAGACAACCTCTGGTTTTCCAACCAGATCGCCTCTAACTTAGTTGGAAACACGAAAAAGCATATTTGAAATTTCCAGTGTACCAGCTAAGATTCGAACCAGTGACCTCTGTGATTGGTAGTAGAGAGTGCTACCAACTGGACCACAATACAATTTGATGTTTGTGTTTGAGCAACACATGCTCAAATAACTTAATAATCTGCTATGTTTTTTTTTAAAATAGTTATAATTGTCATACTTACACCATTACGTATAAGGTATTTGAAAGCTTCTAAATGCCCAAATGTACAAACACAGTGTAAAGGTGATTGTAGGTTATGATCCAGGCCTCGAAAATTAAAACCATTTTCTTCTAAATACTGTAGCATATATCTACAACATAAACAAGACTGGTACAATAATAGATAATGTGGGTCAGCCATTGAACCTGTGATCAACCTCTGTCAAGGTAATGAGCACTCATGCAAGATTCTCTATTTCAAGCTTAAAATTAAGACTCGTTTTAACTGGAGAACATTTTAGTTTTCATTAAAATTAATAAAAATCAATATTGAACTATAATATGTGTAACTGCTGCATGTCTTAACACATACGGTAAGCTCTTATAATATACAGTTGACTGTCAAACAGATATTATTAAGGTTTATAAAATGTTTCATTTAAATGTGTCATGCAATTGTCTTTAAAGGGATTTAACTGACATAAATAGTAAACCAGTAGTCAAACTTATATTTAATCATTTGCAATACTATAGAACTAAAAACTGCAACATATATCTGCGAAAGAGGTTACCGGAGATGGATATTCAGGCTTTTATAGCCATCAACAACAACAACTAGAAAGTGTGAGGTCTGATTGGTTGTGTTTTCCTGACAATCTGGTACCAATATTAATAAACAAACAAAGCCAACTTACACACTGCCTGTCTGTGCTGCATTATGTGCTGGAGTTGTACCGAGTTTATCTTTAACATCAAGTCTACCCCCACCTTTCACTATGGCATGAACTAATGTTGGTATTCCTCGTTTACTGGCATAATGTACCGGTGTTTCCATAAAATCATTGACAGAATTAGGATCCGCACCATGCTCTAACAGTAATTTCACCATAGCTACATCTCCTGACAGGCACGCTCTGTGAAGCGGTGTCTGGCCATGCCAGCCTGAAAAATAGTGGAATATACTTATTATCCTAATACATTTATCTTATTGTAAGAACACAGTGCAGCTAGACAGAGAATCAAACTGTTGTCCCTTCACTTACAGTTGTGAATGTTCTACTGAACAGCTGAATGAGCTAGCCAGCTGCCTACAAAAGTTTCTCCAATATTGGTAAGTTAAGGCTATGTTCACTACTATATCTTTTTAATCACATTCAGTCCCAAATAAACAGTGCTTCTATAGTGATTTTATGTCCATGACCCTCCTACCAGTCCCAAGTTAGGGTCATGGGGTTGGGCTCATATTTGATTCATATATAAGCTTACTAAGACTTAATTATATGGACATAAAGTACGACTTACGCTCTACAAGTTTGTGAATCCCTAAAACACAACCTAAAATACACAACACTGACTTTGGGACCCCTTTGTCCCAGGTGGCATGTAATGAAAGACAAGGCAATTTTAAAATATTTTGTTTAATAAACTATCGTGTTGATGAGTTGCCTGCAGCACTGTCACTCATTGCAATGATCCTATATATTTATTTATCACATAAATCACGGTGTGGCACTTCAATTCAAATATTTCAAATATGATAAATAAACACAAACCTACATTGAATAAAGCATAGACTAACAACTAATGCAAAATTTTAATGCATTTTGAGTTTCAAAATCGCATCGCTTTAAAAGTCATCAATAACATTCCGGAAATTTGAAGTAGTGATGACGTCAAGACATTAACATGACGTCACAATGTATGTGACGTTTTCCGTTTTTTTAGTATGAGTATGTTCCCCTTATCAAACTAATTTTACAACTGGATAGGGCCTACTAAAATGGTCTGTGACGTTATTAACTTATTACTATCCAAATATACCCTCTCGACTCATATTCGTTTTCAACATTGAATTAAATGTAATTGAAATACAGTCACTGTGTTGCACTATGTTTAAATGCTCATTTATTCATAACTGCATAATAAATTACTCACCTCAATCTTATTCTCTCTTTAGGGAAAGCGGGTCTACTATTTTTAGTTTTCTACATTTAAATAGCTTATTTAAAATGTTTATAAATGTGATAAAAAGAATCTTACGTTCATGTCTTTCCTTATTGTTTAATATTCGTGTTTGGGTTCATAGAACTACAAGTACAGTTGTGCTCTAACTATATTTATTCAGTGATTTCCTAACAGAGAGTGACTAGGGATTATAGAAACATGCAATATATATATGACAAGGGAGGTAACTAGTGTTATCATAGTATATAGAAATACAAGAGTTGTCCATATCATAACATCTCCCTTCTTAAGAATAAATGAATTTTCTAGGTTATCATGTAATCCTATTATAAACAAAGTGTCTTCATGAATAGATCTTCTAACTGATTAAATCAATATTATCTTGGATTCCTCAAGTGTCAATATTGGCACTAATTGGATTTTAACAGTTTCCACATCTGGTTTGATGTATGTCCAGGAAGTATTATAAACATTGTAAAGTCCACTTTAGATAATGATCTTAAGTCCGTAGTGTAGATTGGTAAATAAATACACTTAATTCTTCACAACACTTAGTTTATATTTAACTGATTACATGTTACTTTCTCATAGAGTTGATTATCCTTGGTTTCACCACTCGACCTGATTTTGTTACATAAACATCAGATTGGCTAGTCATTAACTGACCGGATTTTGAAGATTGGATATTTGCCTTGTCTGGTTTATTGCTATCACTCTGAGAATTTACATCTGAATTGGTGCTTGTTGAAGTACTTTGACATGACTCATTTTCCATTGGGGAGGTACAGGGGATAGTTACATCAGGGGTATTCTGATTGTACTTGAAATCTTTTTCATTAGATTTTAACAAATGACGTCTATTCCTATTATATTCCGCACCATCAGGTGTACGGACAGTGTACGACCTATCATTGTGTTTTTGAGTAACAATAACTGGTTCCCATTTATCCTGTTGTAATCGTACAGGTTCACCTATGTTTAATGGGGGTAGGGACTTGGCATTTTTGTCATAATGACGTTTTTGTTCCACTTGTTTTTCTCTCAGTTTAACATTGACCGTCTTATAATAAAGCTTGTTAACCATCAATTGTTCTTTAGGAATAGGCAAGAATGATCTAATTTTTCTGCCCATGAATAATTCTGCAGGGGTGTAGCCATGTGTTAAAGGGGTGGCACGGTATTCAAGCATGTAAATCAATACATCTTGATTTGCTGCCTTGGATTTCTTAAGCATTTGTTTTGCGATTTTAACCGCAGATTCACTCAATCCATTTGATTGGGGATAATGTGGACTAGAACATACATGTTTGAAGTCCCATTCCTTAGTGAATAACTCAAATTCCCTAGATGTATAGTAACTAGCACCATCTGAGATTACTTTCTCAGGTATGCCGTATCTAGAAAACCAACGTTTGAATTGTTTAATAACCGAAGTACTTGTTGTACTTGTTACTTTCTCAAATTCAATAAAATTGCTATAGTAGTCAACTATAAGCAAATAATCATGACCTTCCCATGTAAATACATCACTGGCAACATTTTGCCATGGACGTTCAGGTACTTCATGAGATATCAATGGTTCTTTTTGATTGGAACCACGATGTTCAATACATATTGAACATTGATTTACCTTGTCAGTTACCTGCGATGATAGTTTGGGCCAAAACATTGTGATTCGAGCACGTCTAAGACATTTCTCGATACCAAAATGACCTGTGTGAAGGACATTTAACATATTAGCTCTCAAGCTAAAGGGTATTACAATTCGTTGACCTTTCATAATCAGACCATCTATGACGCAGAGTTCGTCACGATAATTCCAGTAGTCTAACAATAGGGTCGGGCAATCACTACGTTTTTCAGGCCATCCATCAAGGATCAAACTTGTGAGGGTTTGCATTTCACTATCTTGAGCAGTTTGTGACCTTATTTCATTCAGTTTAGTATCACTGAAGGGTAATTTGTCCATAACGAAGTTCACATGTAAATTTGTGGCTTCGGATATATCTGGGTATGTATCAGGTAGAAACTTACGACTAAGGGTATCTGCCAGCGGAATCTGGGTACCTGCCTTATGTTCAAGATCAATATCATAACCTTGTAACTGTAACATCATCCTTTGTAACCTAGGAGGTGCTGCATGCAGAGATTTTTTCCATATGGCCAGAATAGGTAAATGATCAGTTTGGACCAAAACCTTGCGCCCGTATACATACTGTCGGAATTTGTTTAAACCAAACACTATGGCGAACATTTCCTTCTCAATTTGTGCCCAGTTGACCTCGGACTTTGTCAGTGTTTTGCTAGCATAACCAATAGGTCGACCGTCTTGCATTAAACAAGCACCAGCCCCGTATTTTGAACTATCACACTGCAGTACTAATGACCTTTTTGGATCTGGATCAAAGTATGTCAACACTGGACCTGGAGACTGAGTTAAAACATCTTTAACAGTCTGGAATGCGGTTTGCTGGGGTTCATCCCAGTGAAACACTACATCCTTCTTTAAAGTTTCTCTTAATGGCTGAGTTATCTCAGATAAGTGGGGTGCATATCTAGACAAATAGACAACCATACCCATAATGGTTTCTAATTCAGCTTTGTTCTGGGGAGGCTCCATTTTCATAATGGCCATAGTTTTCTGGGGATCGGGCTTTAGACCTTCTGATGAAAGGACGTGACCAAAATATTTAACTTCCGGTACACCTACTTCGAGTTTGTCCGGATTTAACCTAATGCCTTTCTCGCGACATCTATCCAGTACTAGTTTGAGGTTTCTATCATGCTCCTCAACTGTGTCCCCATAAACTAATAAATCATCCACTATAACTGCACATCCATTCAGCCCCTCCAAGCACTCATCCATTTTCTGCTGGAATAAGTCCTGGCTATTCTTTAAACCCATAGGGCACCTAAGATATCTATACCTGCCTAGAAATGTATTGAAGGTGGTCAGATATGATGACTTTTCATCTAGGACTAATGACCAATAACCTGATTTACAGTCCATCTTAGTGAATACCTTGGCTGATGACAGTTGTGGGAGGATATCATCCAATGTTCTCATTGGATAGTATGGTCTCATAATTGCCTTATTTAAGTCCTTAGGATCGAGACAGATCCTGACCTTACTCGAGTTAGGCTTATTTACTACCACCATTGAGCTTACATATGGTGTAGGGGTTTCTGTGACCTTCTTAATGATACCAGCTTTCGTCATAGAAGCTAGCTCGGCCTTAACTAATTCCTGTATCGGAACAGGTACACGCCTAGGAGGATGTACGACTGGGTCTACTTTTGGGTCAATTTTGATAGAACAAGTTCCCGGTAAGCGACCAATACCATTGAATACATCCTTGTACTCTTTTAACACCGTCTGCTTAATCAGAGGTGTATTGGGGTTATCAACAGACATGACAATTTTCAACAAATTGAAATCTATACATGTTTGAACACCAAGTATGGGGCATCTGCATTTGCAGACCACATAGAATTCAACATTCTTTACAACAGCCTTATATCTGCACTTCAGGCTGAGTTTCCCTAGGACATCTAGCTTTGTGCCATTATAAGCAGATAATACAGAGTTTGTTTTAGCCAATGGACCCGTAAGTCTCAAAGATTTATATGCTGATTCTGTCAAAATATTACAACTAGCACCAGTGTCTAATTTAAATGAAATCGTGTGAGTAGCATTTACCAGAATATTAGCAAATATCTGACCTTGCATATCCAGCGCATCCACTGAGAAGTCTTCCTTGTCGGACGTTTGATCCTCTACAGTATGCACACGTTTCTTCTTAAAACACTGTGCCGCGAAGTGGTTCCACCTTTTGCATTCGTGACATTGCTGTCCTTTTGCTGGGCATTTGTCCTTTTGGTGGTTTCTTCCACATTTGGTACATTTGGTACATTTGTCCACATTTTTGGTTTGGAATCTCGGTTTGTATGTTTTCTTGACTTGATGAACATTATTTAAACTAGATCCAGTCTGTGCGTTCATCGAATGCAATTGTTTTTGAGCGTAATCATGACTTTGAGCTATTTCCACTGCTTTTTCATATGTCAACTTGTCACCTAGACTTAATAGCCTTTCTCTAATTTTATCCGAGGCGACACCAAAGACTATTCTGTCACGCATCATCTCTTCTTTATCAGAGAATTTGCAGTCACTTGCCATGACTCGAAGTTTCGTAAAAAACTCCTCTAAGGAATTGTCTCCTTGAACAATGTTATTGAACTGGTATCTCTTGAAAACCGAATTCAACTTTGGCTCTACATACACCTTAAAGTTATCGTATAACTTATCAATATCCTTATTGTCTTCCTGTGACAAATTCCATGACTTGTGGATTTCTCTGCCACGTTGACCAATCCAAAGTAGCAAGTATGTGCATTGTTCCTCTTTAGACCTTCCCTTTAACGGACCATTGAATATAAGATCTACATGATCTTTGAAATTTGTCCATTCTACCGGTAGGCTTGATGAATCCCAATTCATTTTGGGCTCAGGGACTCCTGTCAGCTCCATTTTTGAATGTTATGTTAATATTAATATATAAATCCAATAAAACACAAATTCGTCTTTAGTCCAATCACTTTCAATATATAATCCAATAATTTATAAATTACTATAAATTAGTAACTACTTCTGACACCATGTTTAATATTCGTGTTTGGGTTCATAGAACTACAAGTACAGTTGTGCTCTAACTATATTTATTCAGTGATTTCCTAACAGAGAGTGACTAGGGATTATAGAAACATGCAATATATATATGACAAGGGAGGTAACTAGTGTTATCATAGTATATAGAAATACAAGAGTTGTCCATATCATAACACTTATTAAATTAATTAAACTTGTTAGATAAAAGCAATAAAATACTCGGCAGAGCCTCATATTTTATCACTTTTATTCAACTCGTTTAATAAATTCAATATGAAAAGTCACTCATGTAAGATCCTCTATATATCACTTCTATTTAAATGCAACCTTAATTATGATAAATTAATGAAAGGACATCTCAACATTTTTGCCTATTCACGTTGTCATGCAATGCGTCGTATTGTTGTGATATGTCACAACAGCACTAACAGGATTCCTGGATGCTAAAACAAGTCATTGAGTCTGCTGCTATTATAAAACCGAGCGCTACATAGTGCTAAGCTATGGGATACGACTTGCTTCAAGAAAATATTATATGCTCCACTTGTGAGTACTCCTTGATAGTAGATGTCCGTTGCCTAACACGAAGCGCTACCGAGCACCTTCATTCGGTTACCTACCATTCAATTAAATATAGAAAGCATTGATTACCTCCCAAGGAAAAGCGCTACGTAGCGCCTTGCTTAGGCAACGGACACCAGACAAAATATATTGAACATTACCAAACGGTCCATCGCACATCTAGAACAGAACTTAATTCTGTCGGAAGACATAAATTAGTGTCATTGCGAAATGGTACAGTATACGTATTTATGCATGCCGAGCACTCGGCGCTTATAGCGTATCGCTGCATAGACATAGGTAATCGCTTGATAGCACTATAATTGGTAGCAGTTTAGTAAGGCAGCCACGCACACATGTCATGATAACGTTAATTCAGATCACCAATAACCTTAGTCCTTACCAGAGTGGTTGACAAGGCCAGGGTTTTGCTTCAGGATTTGTTGTACAGAAATACCAGAACAGCTACTGATAGCATGCATCAATACTTGTAGTTCGGGGTCCCCGCCGGCACTCGGGTCAGCTTGGTACGCCATGGTGATGAGGTGTAGGACCAAGTCAATTTACTGCCAGAATCCCTCAAACAACTTCCATGTCCAACTGGGTACCAGCAAAACTTAACAGGGGAACCAATTGAGATAACGCTAAAACCCAACTAGTACGGTTTTTCACGGAACAAAGCTGTAATTTTCATTTTTTATTTGCGAAAAGTAAGTTCGTAAGAATGTTTTATAACAGTTAAAAAATAAATGCTCGTGTGAAATTAAAAGAACATAAAGTAATTAATTGAATGCGTGGTGTTTTTTACGAAAGGTTCCTTGTATTTTGAAGTAATTAAAAAATGTAACCATATTTCGCGAGTATCGAAATTTTGTCAATTGTTGAAATTTAAGTTTTATCAGTTTTTCTGGGCTTGTCAACTACTATGTTGTATCAAGCGCTATCAATCGCTTTTAGGAATAATTTTACTATGTCTATGCAATGACATGCTACGAGCTAACATGTTCGCAGATAGCATATATACCCTTTCTCAGCACTTTGCCAGGCGAGCGCTACTGATTGCTTTCTAATGCAAAAGATTTCTATGGTTCTGCTTGAGTAGCGCTTTTGCAGCATGTTTGGCGCTTATTGCCTAAACAGACTGCTAGCTGCAGCGCTTGCCAGTAGCATATAATTTTCTTGCTTCCTCCGTAACATAGCTCTTTTTTAAGCAAGCCGTTTTTTAGCGTAACGCACTCAATAGCGCCTTGCTTATGCAATTGCCCCCTGTCATCTAGACCTTCCTTCAAATCCCGACAGTCAGAAAAACACTTTAGGTTATTGCTGCCATTTATTTTGATTATAAGTTGTCAATCTATTAGACACATGGTTTTTGACAATGCTACGAAGTTACAACAATTTAAATAATATTTTAACCAGAAATGCTGCCTTTTATTTTTGTCTGCCCTTGTGAAGCTTGTTTATACACATGTGAGTCGAAAATCCCTTAACTGCGCAATATTTCTGAACAGCCCTAAAATATAATATATTGCCCTTGTGCTAAATATGTAAGCTGACCAGCTGTTTGTTTTATAACAGTTTGAACTTGTAAATTTATATTACATGCTGAGATTCAAGACATCTTACATTATGTCAGTTTATATCCAAATGCCTGCTACGAAAAATGTTGGTTTATGATTTGGACTGGTTAAGATTATATTGATTTTTTCTCAATATACTGAAAGATGATTTAACGGTGGCACGGTGATCTAGTGGCAAGACGCTAGACGCCTGATCGAGAGGTCCCGGGTTCGATTCTCGGCCGGGACACTTGGTCATTTCAGAAACGCTATTTAGTGTTTCCCACCCAACTAGAGATGATCCTGGTTAGTAACCCAGGGGTAGTCTCGCGTGTATCAGTGCTTTACACCGGGCACGTTAAAGGAAACGAGCTAGGGTATCGCACCCGGATTCCTTGTATCTAACCTCTGTCTCTAATATTTGCGATAATGCCCCAGATTGGGCTCTGCTAATTAAATGGAAGAAAGAAAGATTTCTACAAGTTATGTTCTTTGCATTCACTAGTGCTTTGAGTTTGAAATTGCCGTGGTGATTACAAATTTAACGCTATTTTGAAAAAATAACAAAAAAACGTGACATCTCACTGTTCGGATTAAAAAACCTGTTAGGCTTTAAAAGGGTGATTCAAAGAAGGTGTTTAAGAAGCAAAGAAATTAGCTCTACTGTTCAGAGACGAACCTAGCTTCGCTCAAGTAATATTTCAAGAACTAGATTTACGTATTTCATTAAAAAATGTTCCAAAAGTTCTGGAATTAGGGTGTTAGCCAGTAGACAGAGGAACTTACTACACATGTGAACTGAATTAGCTTATCGGATAGCCTCTGCAGCTGAGCCTGATAAACTTTTGGATACTGTACAGTTAAGTGATTTTAGACTATACACATGTGTATGTAAGCAAGCTTCAGACTGGGATCCAGTCACTAACATATTTTTCTATTTCTCCAGTCATTAAAATGTGCTTTAATAAGGGAAAAAACTTGGGACTATTTAGTTACTTTTTCTTTAATCTGCTTGTTACGTTTGTTTCCTGACATCAAGATAAACAATGACCTCTGACATCTTGATAACATCATGTAGACCTAGGTAAGTGGTAGAAAAATAATTTGATCAAAAGCAGCACATTTTAAAAGGAAATTCTCATCCTCAGGTACTGAATTTCAACTGATGACTCTACTATAACTTATAAGAAGAAGTTGGTCAGATCATGTGGTCTGAGTTGATGACTTGGTCTTGTGAAGATGATAAAACTGTGGTTATTTGGCACTCTGTTATCTGATTATTATTTTAGGACAATGTCTGAAGTTGCAGAGGTCAGTGAAGAGGTCGTAGATAAACTGGGCAAGAAGCCGAGGAGAAGAATGAGAGCAGCTTATACAAAAATAAGAGAACAGGTAAAAATACAGGAATTTTTACCATGTCACTATTAAATATTTATGCTAATTGATTATCTATAAATTAAAATATATTGTCCAGTTCTGTATGTTCACTTTGCCAATTGTGTGATAGTTAATTTGACTTCGTGAATTGATATATATGTAACTTTGAATGTGCAATCAGAAATTTACCATGAATTGACAGTGTTTTGAAGAAGTGCAGTCTGAATTTTTCTACATTTTAGCTGTTTTACCATACACTATTATCTACAATCATTATATATAGGAATTGTAAATATGTCTCATTGACAGATCTCCTACTTTCTTTGTTTGTTTTTCAGATGGAGTTCTATTTTAGCGATGCTAATCTTCATAAAGATCGGTTCTTGAAGAAATCCATAGAAGCAACATCTGATGGATGTAAGTAAATGAGAGCTTGTATAGTTGCAAAGCGTCAATAATAATATCAACAGCCTCCTCGATAGCCAAGTAGTAGAGGTCCTGGGTTCGATCCTAGGCTGTGTCATAATAGACAAAATAAAAATGGTACCAGAAATACCCTTGCTTGATACTGATTAAGTTATTCATAGTTTGCATTCATATAACCATCCTTCAATTGCCCATTGAATATGTCTGTCTGTTACAGTCTCTTTAAAATTGTTTTTAACTTTTCTATTACAAAATGAGGGTAAATGGATTTATTTTTCCTGCAGATATTGCCTTGGATACGTTTCTACAGTTTAACAGAATCAAATCTCTGACAGATAGTAGAGATGTTATAGCTGATGCATTAGAGAAGAAGTCTGAACTACTCCAGGTATACTAGTTCTACTGCTTCTTTCTGTAAACTTTGATTCAGGGATACAGTTTTTATACCCTGTTCACAACAGGATTAGTTGTCATTATTCTTGACGGGTAATTTTGGCATCAAGTGATTTGTCTGTGTTGATTGTATTCCAGTTCGTTTATCAGCTAATACACCCTTGAAGTTCGATTTTTTTAGAAAATCTAGACCAAGTTTGAATATCAATCATACTCTGTTTATGGCCCTTGAAATATTAAACAAAATATTGAATCACAAATGTGACAAATAAATCAAAGTGGATGGACAGGGGTTCTCAACAGTTGACTCGCTGGTAGCGTGACTCTCTATATGTGTAGAAATAGCCTAATGGTAGCGTGTCTAAATATCGCACACTATAGTATGCGTGCTTTTCTGACTTATTATAACACTGGTAGAGTGACTCTATATGAACACCTGACTTTAAAACGCTTTGCGTTTCAAAACGCGGTTATCTATATCTGAGCAGGGTTTAAGTATACTGGTTAGTTGTATGAAAATGCTAATATGTGTGTAAAATGTAAGCATATGTACAGATCCCAGCACATCTATAGACACCAGGCCAACCAGTACTTCTTGAGCTGTCTGTCAGTTCTCAGGATATCTTGTACTTGCACAGGAACTCAGCATCAGCTCACAGGAACTCAGCATCAGCTAACAGGAACTCAGCATCAGCTCACAGGAACTCAGCATCAGCTAACAGGAACTCAGCATCAGCTCACAGGAACTCAGCATCAGCTCACAGGAACTCAGCATCAGCTAACAGGAACTCAGCATCAGCTCACAGGAACTCAGCATCAGCTCATATGCATGTGTGTGTATGTGTGTGTGTGTTCATGTGTGTGTGTACCTGCTCAGATGGGGGGGGTTGATTGGTCTCCACTGTATAATAAAATAGGATAAGTCGGATTTCAAGTGTGATTCGTATTTAATACGGAGTAAACAGATTTCTATTGACTTAAAATATCAAAACTGATTTGCGATAAACATCCGTAAACTAGTTCGCGATCAAGTAAACACAGTTCAAGTTTTATCGAAAAGATCTGTCAGCTATACACAGGACAATATGGTTACAAATACAGAACAATGAGATTTAATGAAGTTTCAGATCAAACTACAATGCCAATCTTCCAAGTAAAACTTTCTTCTCGAGAAACAAATTTAGTGGTATCTGTCCTAATACAAGCAGACGAGCTTAAAAGTCGAAAAAAGAAATGCAAGGCCTAATAAAAGCTGTAAAAATTTAAATTAAGTTAAATTCCTACAAAATATTACTAACTCTCAATAAAATCAGCTATCAGACTTGAAAATAGTCAAAAATCAAATTAACGTAGATAAGCCTTAGAAAAATTCTGAAGTGTGGAGACCTCGAATGACGGGAGCCTCGCCTTATATACCAGACGGCTTGCGCACAAAATTCTGTGGTACACAAAATGTGTGCCACAAAATTCTGTGGTACGCAAAATGCGTACCTCAAAATTTTGTGCGCAAATCCCGACATCTGATTGGTCGAGAGCTGCACACAAAAAAATAATTGCGTACTGGCAACCATAGAACACCAAGAAGGGATTTACAGTTTACCCTAACAGCACACTAATACATTAAATTAACAGCCTGAATAACCAAATGAATATCCAAAAAGGGCCCTCACCTCGACTGGTCGCTTGTGGTTCCTAAAAAAACAGAGTTGACTGTAAAAAAATGACAATTTAGTGGCGTACGGCCGTTGCTATGGAAGTACTCATAACGTTATAAATATGCACCGTCCAGGGCCACTTCCGGAACCTGAGACAGAAAACCTAAACACAAGCTGGCGACCGATAGTGTATCGACCAATAACAACGACCAATAAGGAAATCTAGCAAGCAATAGGGAGAGACGGTGCACTGTACTTAAGCGAATTCGGGTGGTTTATCTAGTTGAATATGTATATATGTATGAATAAATCGCTTGATATTATACAATTAACAATAAAAAGTATAGTTAGAACAACATTCAAGTAATAGGTCAATTAATAAACTTCTAAAAAACAATTTCACATTGTAGTAATAAAAATACGACAAAAAGCTGTTTTGTGACTGTTATATCGAGGTATGCTGAGAGAACGAGCAAATGTGACCCCATAAGACCGGGTACTGGTGTTTAGCACATTAATATACCTACAAGATGAGAC
The DNA here is from genome assembly GCA_963678985.1 of Spisula subtruncata. Lineage (NCBI taxonomy): Eukaryota > Metazoa > Mollusca > Bivalvia > Venerida > Mactridae > Spisula > Spisula subtruncata. Next base: position 1,179,820 of record OY787660.1, on the reverse strand, counting down.
CAGTCACATGGCTGAATTATCTTCAGAACTCGAGAAATCCGATAACGACCACAATAATATGATAGCGAAAAAGGCCGTTTTTGACTGTTATATCGAGGTATGCTGAGAGAACGAGCAAATGTGACCCCATAAGACCGGGTACTGGTGTTTAGCACATTAATATACCTACAAGATGAGACCAGTCACATGGCTGAATTATCTTCAGAACTCGAGAAATCCGATAACGACCACAATAATATGATAGCGAAAAAGGCCGTTTTTGACTGTTATATCGAGGTATGCTGAGAGAACGAGCAAATGTGACCCCATAAGACCGGGTACTGGTGTTTAGCACATTAATATACCTACAAGATGAGACCAGTCACATGGCTGAATTATCTTCAGAACTCGAGATATCCGATAACGACCACAATAATATGAAAGCGAAAAAGGCCGTTTTTGACTGTTATATCGAGGTATGCTGAGAGAACGAGCAAATGTGACCCCATAAGACCGGGTACTGGTGTTTAGCACATTAATATACCTACAAGATGAGACCAGTCACATGGCTAAATTATCTTCAGAACTCGAGATATCCGATAACGACCACAATAATATGATAGCGAAAAAGGCCGTTTTTGACTGTTATATCGAGGTATGCTGAGAGAACGAGCAAATGTGACCCCATAAGACCGGGTACTGGTGTTTAGCACATTAATATACATACAAGATGAGACCAGTCACATGGCTGAACTATCTTCAGAACTCGAGATATCCGATAACGACCACAATAATATGATAGCGAAAAAGGCCGTTTTTGACTGTTATATCGAGGTATGCTGTGAGAACGAGCAAATGTGACCCCATAAGACCGGGTACTGGTGTTTAGCACATTAATATACCTACAAGATGAGACCAGTCACATGGCTGAATTATCTTCAGAACTCGAGAAATCCGATAACGACCACAATAATATGATAGCGAAAAAGGCCGTTTTTGACTGTTATATCGAGGTATGCTGAGAGAACGAGCAAATGTGACCCCATAAGACAGGGTACTGGTGTTTAGCACATTAATATACCTACAAGATGAGACCAGTCACATGGCTAAATTATCTTCAGAACTCGAGATATCCGATAACGACCACAATAATATGATAGCGAAAAAGGCCGTTTTTGACTGTTATATCGAGGTATGCTGAGAGAACGAGCAAATGTGACCCCATAAGACCGGGTACTGGTGTTTAGCACATTAATATACCTACAAGATGAGACCAGTCACATGGCTGAATTATCTTCAGAACTCGAAATATCCTTCCGGGTGGAATGTTTTTCATGGTCTACCTCGTATGGTTTTTTTTGAATGTGCAATGCCTTTTTGTCATGAAATTGTGTTCAGTACTATTTTGATAGTGCTGGGTATTTTCAGAGGGAATCGACACAAACTTATGTTTCAATCCCCTGTGAGTATTTGCTCTTTTTTTCTACTTGTCCCGAGGGAGGCAGCTTCTGTCCTTAGTTTCGTATGATTGTTAATAATACTTGTTCATTTCAATATGACTTTTGTTGTGATTTTTAGCTCCAAAATCGTTTAAAGTGGAATGTTTCATTGATAAAATTTCAACTAAATGTCTTAATTTCTTGACATTTTGACCGGGGCCAATTTTAGAGCTTACTTCGATTTCTTTCGTTTCAAATATTTGTCCTGAATTTTATTCGTCCGTGCAATTCGCACCCTTTAAATTCTTTCATTAAATTCGTATTTAGTTTTTGTGGCTAATTTTTTCTATGCCAAGGCGGTGTGGATTATTGAAATGTTTGTTTGCTCCCGTCGAAATATCAATTGTGCGGTTGCTTGATTATCCGTTACTGTTTATCTGATGGCATAAATGCTTTTCAGCGTTAAGAACTACATACAATTAGTAATATGTTATGTTAGTCAATCCCTTTTTAGCTGCTGTTGCTGCTTGTCCAAATTGCTGGGTGTTGGCATTAGATCTTTTTCTGATGAAAACCCATTGGTTGATTGCTACATGTTGAGGTCAACCTTTGTAACATTTATGGTTGTATCATACATTGATGTGTGTGGTCATTATGGGTCATCTTGACGTGAACTCCATGGTCTTTTGGTTAGAAACCACCAAATTGATTTGTTCTTTAGTTCAATGTAAAGTGACAATGGTTTTCGTCTATGACCAGCTGGCAAACACATTTCATCTTAAAGAAGGATATTTGAGCTTTAAAATAAATGTTCAATAAAAAAGAGGGTCATGTGTCTTCTAAGAAAACTTTTGCTTATCAATCATGGAGAACGTATTTTGCTATCGCGCGGGTTGATCCCAGACCGGTTAAACCCCACTCTTCTTTCAATTTCATGTTCAGGTCAGAATGTTAAAATATTCAAGAGTAAACACGTTCACTACATCACATACATGTACACAATGCCTTTAACTTCAAAACACACACGTCATTGCATACCACCATTTCCAGCAAATGAAATGTTTCTTTCAGCTTATGTATTTAATGGTTGTTTACCTTAAGGGGTCTAGAATGAGGTCACTATGTAAAATTGGAATGTCGATAGGTTGACATAATATCTATGTGTTTCGTCATGAAAATAACCTTTCTCAGTTTCATGTGGTCACCATTTGTTGGCTTAATATTCAGGGTTGTTTTATAGAATGACTTGTTCGGTCACTGGATTTACCGTTTTAGCATTTGGTTTTATTGGTCTTCGGGGTGCATAACCGGGTAACTTGGTCAAAGTACAGAGAAACCTTGATTGGTCACAGGGTTTCGTAGTTTGGTATGTTTGTAGTGGTTGTGTCGTTGGAACGCTTTATTTAGGGACATCCTGGATCAGTAACTGTTCCAAGTCAACCAAATGTAGTAATGCCTTTTTCGTTCACTTGAGGTTCACGTTTTAGCTTGGTTTTTTCGCTAAATTTTGAAGTTTTTGGAATGTTGCTGTTTTTTGTCACCAGGAAACGGTAACTGGGTCAAGTCACGGTGTCGTTTAGATCACTTTAGGTCACCGTTTTGGCAGATATTTATGAAATTTTATAGCGTTAGAACAGGACGTATAGACGATTATCTGTCCAAAGTTCCAAACACACAGCTATTTTAAAACACCTCACTGAAAAACTAAAATCTGGCATTAGTGTATTAAACCAGACAAACTCAAAACAAAATATACACCGTACATAATTAAATTCTCATAAAGAAAAGCTGTTCACTCCTGCGTGTGTGGCAGTAAAACATCACAGAAAAATAATCACTCAGTGAAAGGTTACGTGTAATAAAAAATGGTCACTAACTGCCACCCGGTGCACGTCAACGCTTGTTTCATGAAGTCGTTGACGTTGTGTATCAATGGTCGTCACTGTAGGGTAAACAATTAGAAAAGGCTGTGTAATATACATGTACACCATGACAGAGCAACAACGAAAAGTTGTAAAAATTTTTGAGCATCATATAAAGTCAGGAGAGACTGTTTAGGCCATGCATTTGACGGAATAGAGCAATGAATAGTTAAGTCATACATACTACACTATAGATTCACGTTTGATTGCGACTATCAGTACAATACACCAAATGAAGTCAGTAATGATTTTGTCAGCGTTTTCAAAAATGCTTGCCTTGGAGTGTAATTCAGACTCCTGATACATCCAGAAATAACTATTCTTAAATGGTACAATGTACTAGTATTACGAAAGCCATTTAGGTCATAATCTGCTATGATAAAGTGTTTGCTACCCTATATACCTTAGAATGGATTGGTTGTGTATCCCTATAAAGGGCATCCCAAGCAGTATTGGTTACTATATAATTTATAACGTCAGGAATTACTTTGACATACAGTATATTTGATCTTATAAAAAATAGCTGTGCGAAGCATATAACACACAAATAAGAATACATAAACTAAAAGAGTCCATGGAGCCGTTGATGTCTGGGAATAACTTTTTTTAACACATGCGAAGGGTGTCCTAGAATACGTAGACGTTTGTCATGTATACTATTCATCATACACTGAAATAATTTTGTATGGACTGAAAACAAGATCTATTGCATAGGTGAATGACGTTTCAGCCCCTATCTCATTTGGGTCGAACTCTGCAAGCTCCGGTGATAGATAGGGATACTGTATACGGGGATGATCAACCCGCCGTCACGACGTCGGCTCAACGTGTTTTCATCATGTTTTCACTGAACTGCATTCATTGTTATACTCTCACATCTCTTAAAGCTTGTTAAGGTACTTGAACACGATCCTCGGGAAAAAATAGATTAGGAACTTTCTGTTCTTGCATCATTAAGTGACCTAGCATTCCCGTGTCCTATGTCGTTTAATAACTTCATGATGATGCCATTTGCAGCATATTCAAGGGACGTCATACTAGTATTTTCGTGCAACAACTATAAACTAAGAACGTTTACCTTTATAAAATCGAAATTACCAGTGCCATTCCACGTGTTAAAGTGTATATCGGAAGAAATTTTTTTTAAAGTTTCAAAAACTGAAAATTTATTATGCTTTCTTATCCATTAGATCAGTTTTCGCTTCAGTTTTAACAGAAACTCTCTGCGTGATTTATTGGACATGTGAAGTGTTCATTTTCATACGAAAGTGTTCTAGAACACCCTATGAAACTATAAGAATCGTCTATTTTCGAAGATTGAATCAAAGTACACGAAGCCCATCCAAAGTTTTCATTTGTAATTAAGGTAGTCTAGTATCATACTAAAAACAATGCAAGTAATTATTTTGACATTGAATGTCTGTTAAAATATAGCTATAATTATACACTTTAAAGTTAGGCTTGTTATATGTGAAGTACTTGTAAGCAGTTGAATGTGGCAAAAATATTTTTAAAAAATCACTGCCCCGCCTATCCGATTAGTGGTTATTATGACAACCGATTAGATAACTTCCTCACAGTTTGTAAGAAAATAGTTATCTGATTCACTTGACTTAGGTTTTTTTCTACAAATTTTGTGAAAATACATGCCCAAATAAAGAGCAATCATGCAACAAGTTCTTTCAATTTATATTAATTAATCGCACCGGGTCTAATTTTTGTATGTTATCCATCGCTACTATGGCACGAGAGGGAAACCAGCTTCCCCTTTATGCAGAATGTCTAGCAAGGGAACAACTGATACCTGTTCAGAAAGTCTTTTGGACGAACTTATTGGGCATTAAATGGTTGAACTTACTTGCGGTGTATGTATCCAACAGGACTTGTACTCAGTGATGGTGAGTATTCTATAGTACATGTGATGTATGTATTGATTATGCGTACTTACGGCTTATGAAGTTGTACCAGGCTAAACAACGAACTTAGATTACTAATAAAATATTTTACTATCAGTATCAAAGCCCCTCTTTATTAACATATTTCTATTATTTAGAGATGTCGCATTTTGCTCAAAGCATATAATTATATTACGCATTACTTGAATTGCATAATGAGATGGACGTTTGTACTGGGGACATGCAGAGTGTTTCATAATATCTTACCCCCATTACAAACTATAATGCCAAGAGAACATTCTTGATCTCATTGATATCTTCATACACCAATGGAAAGCTTTCATTTCACCGATTTATTCAGTATATAACATGACAATGTTTCTATCGATGCAACACAGATTTGTGAAAAAAGTCATTTTTCAATAAATGACAAAATGACGTCCGTATTGAATTTGTTTCCCAAGTTGAATTATATAACTTGTGAGGTATTGCATGGTATTATCAATTCAATAAGAAATACTAATGAGGGGGGGACTATCCCATTCGAAAGAATAGCAGTGAATACCGTTAACTCAGGTATATAGCTTACTCCCAGGCAAACCTAGATAAACATAGTTTACCTGTCAGACGACAGTATATGTACACCCGTTCTAATTTGACTACAAAATGAGCACGATTCCTCCATATGTTTTATATTTTACCCCAAAAATAACATTTATTATACCATATATTAAGCTTAAAATGCTTGCTATCTTAATTGAAACTCACTATCAAATTATTACAGCGATTATTTACAAAAAAACACAATAACAAATTTCATTGAACACCACAAATTCCGAACCTTCGCAAGTATCTATGCATTTTTACATGTTCTAACACCTAAATACTTATTTTTCATAAATACATGGCTCTAAAATGTTACATACTTTCACTGCATCAAATATTGTGGTCGCTATCGGATATTTCTAATTCTGAAGATAATTCAGCCATGTGACTGGTCTCATTTTGTAGGTATATAAATGCACTTAACACCATTGCTCGGTCTTATGGGGTCACATTAGCTCGTTATCTCAGCATACCTCGATACCCGTCCCTAGATTTGCCACTTAATGCCACCTATTGCCACTTATTTCCACCAAAAAATGGTGGCATTAGGTGGAAATAAGTGGCATTAGCTGGAAAATGAAGAAATTCCACCCTTTTTGTAATTTTTTCCACTAGAGTGGAAAATATGCCACTTAATGCAACCTATTTGACTGGCATTTAGGTGGCAATAGGTGTAAATTTAAACATAGATTTTCTTTATGGTGGAAAATAAGTGGAATCTGGTGGAAAAATGAACTCAGTTAATTTTTATGGTGGAAAATGTGTAGCTTTTGGTGGAAAAATGGTGGAAAAGGGAACTTAGACTATTTTCTGAGTGGCAATAGGTGGAAAAAAACTCTGCCAATTTTAGGCAGTCAAGGATGGGGACTCAGTTTATTTTCATGATGGAAAATGGGTGGCAAATGAATGGCAAAAAAACTTAGACAATTTTTAGCAAACTTACTGCTGTAACTTTATGTGGATTGACTTATATCAGTAAAAGTTAATATGATGATACTGTATTATACAGTATAACTTTGGTTTCTTTACAAAACAAGACTACCTAAAGGTAAACGCTTATGCCCCAAAAGAAGCCTAAATAAATGTCCATAATAACTAGCTTAGTAAATAAGGGGCTATAAACACAAAATTTGATTGTTGTACGGAGGTTGGTGCTCTGGAGAGGTACAATGTATAGTATATGATTACTTTTTTAACAAAATCATTATGTTGCATTAAAGAAGTAAATGTTGCCCTCAGGAGAGGTTAAACTGTATACCCAGCATTCAAATCTTCTTTTATAATAAATAAGTCATTGTTTGAACTTCAGGTTAGTCCAGTTCTGAATTTTGCTGGTTCTTATCTAAATTTAATAATTTAGTTATTTGGATTAGTTATAAGTTATTTATTAAGTTAAATAATTTACTTCATGTTTAATTTCATCTATTGAATGCAAATAAAAATTAGTAATCAAATTACAGACATGGATTGAAATATGTTGTTTTTCTACAATGTGCTAGCATGAATTAATTTTCTCTCATCTTTCCCATGATAAAAAAGGATTTACAAGAACTTGGATGGCTATGATTAACCCCATTTATTACAGCGCTATCTGATTAACAATGAAAAGCTGTAGACCTCTCTGTGAAAACTGAAGAAAATTGGTATTGAAATACACATCCAAGCATTTATCAGAAGAGCAGCATGTAAACAAACAGACTTGCCTTTCTCTGAAATAATTGACCTGATGAGTAGCTGATAAACAGTTTGAATTACACAAAGGTAGGGGGAGTATGACCGAGTGTAAATAATTACCCACACATTTAGCCCTACATGATAACAATGATAAGTACATACATCTTTTTATAAATGATAAATATAATAACAAATCCCACTTTCTTAGAATATGTATGTGATATATTAATATGGAGGTAATAAGTTTTATCCTTCACAATTTGAAAACACCCAGTTATAAGACTTATTTCAAAATGGACTCTTCCAATCAGAGCAATACAGACCTACATATTCAAATATTTTCAAGAAGATCAGGGTTTTAACTGATCTCATTGATTGTTTTTCAGTGTTTGCTCATAATTTTAGTTGTTTAAAATGATTGCACTTTTAACTAATGACAGGAGTTTCAGTGTTGTTAATTACAAATGACATAATTTGAGAAACTTGGAGGATTAAACAAACAATTTTGTTAAGAAGAGTGTAAACAATGGAACTAACTTCAGTGTATGGTAGGTAAGTTTATTTGCTTTTAGCCCTCTCCTGATTATATTACTTGTAATGTAATTTATCAACATTTTAAACTAGCTGTTTCAATGAGCTAAGATGTATAATATTAATAATGAAAACATGTCATAAAACTAAAATTGTGATAACCAAATTGTTGCATAATAGAATTCAAAGATTTGATTTGAAAAAAAAAAGATTATAAACCCTAAATGTCAGCCCCTTTGGGTCCTGTAAAGAACCAGTATCATCATGGACTTGTTAGTTATCATTAAATGTCATAATTATTGGCCAAAATGCAGACTTATAATGACTGTTAATGGATGAAGTTTAAAAGTTTATTTATCGAGCTGATACTTTTCTCAGTATAATGTCTGGCTCATTTAGGTATTGCTGGTTCACGACAATAATATGTTCATTATGTTGGGATGTAAATTTACTGCGATGAGCATCTAAGTTATTAGTATTTCTTTGTAACTGTTACATAATTAAAATCCTAATTTATAATTAACTTAAATTTACTTCCGTGGTTTAAAAAAAAAAAAAAAAAAAAAATATATATATATATATATATATATATGACATATGTTATAAATTGCAGGTAACAAAGAGAGTCAAATGATTTGATGGGAGAAATATTACAGCACTTTTATTATGGAGAAATTTGAACCTGGCTGGTGTGAATGACCAATGGCTGATGTACAGTACAATGGCTTTACCAAGGTAATTTTTAGAATAATGGTTTTAACTCCAAAGTGAGAACTAATGAATAGATCATTATACAGAGGGGCCAGGATAGCATAATGTTAATGTGATGGACCTACAATAAGTGAATTGATTTTGACCTAATTACTGATAAATAATTCTTAGGGGATGCTCTTCCATTGATGGTTTAATCATTGTAGTTCATTGCAAATGTAGATCAAAGCAGCAATCACAAAAGGGCCATCTTAAGACCCTCATGTGCTTAATAGAAACACTTTATTATAGCAGTGTAACATTTTGGAAAGTCTTTTATATATGTGAATATTGACTTTTTAGGTTGAAGTAATGGCAGAGCTGCAATTTATTCAAACTGCCCAAAAAGGGGGCAACAGAAAGGCCACTCCTTGTTTGGCTTAAGGAAAGGGGCGGCTGAAGTGGATGCAAGACCAGGATTGGTGGACAAAAAAAGTTGGATTTTTTAAGGTAAGAGCTTCTAGCATCTAGTTTTTCAATTGAAACAAAATATTATTAAAGAAAATAATGACATTTTTGTGCTGCAGTTTGGAGTTGTCACCACAATGGCTTTAAATTTATTAGGGCCCTGCAAATTTTTTGCAGGTGCCCTATAGTAATCACCCTGTCCGTCTGTCCGTCTGTCTGTCCGTCTGTCCGTCTGTCCGTCCACATTTTTCATGTTTTTTCTTAATAACTTGCAAACCGTTAAAGGTATCGACTTCAAACTTTAAACATAAGGTCACAGCAACAATACACTATTGTATGCCAAGTTATGTTACTCCAGCTACAATATTGTAAGAATTATGGCCCTTTGTAAAATTACAATTTTCCTCATTTTTCATCTTTTTTTCTACATTACTTCAAAACCGTTACAGATATTCAAATGAAACTTGCTATACATATTGACAGTGACAATACGCACATGTGTGGCAAAGGGCAACAACTCTAGCTTTAATAAATTTTGGCTTGTGCCCCTTTTTCGACTTCAAAACTTTAACATTGGCCATAGTTCAAAATGTTTTTTCTTAATAACTTGCTAACCGTTAAAGGTATTGACTTCAAACTTTAAACATAAGGTCACAGCAACAATACACTATTGTATGCCAAGTTATGTTACTCCAGCTACAATATTGTAAGAATTATGGCCCTTTGTAAAATTACAATTTTCCTCATTTTTCATCTTTTTTTCTACATTACTTCAAAACCTTTACAGATATTCAAATGAAACTTGCTATACATATTGACAGTGACAATACGCACATATGTAGCAAAGGGCAACAACTCTAGCTTTAAAAAATTTTGGCTGGTGCCCCTTTTTCGACTTCAAAACTTTAACATTGGCCATAGTTCAAAATGTTTTTTCTTAATAACTTGCAAACCGTTAAAGGTATCGACTTCAAACTTTAAACATAAGGTCACAGCAACAATACACTATCATATGCAAAGTAATGTTACTCTAGCTACAATATTGTAAGAATTATGGCCCTTTGTAAAATTATAATTTTCCTCATTTTTCATCTTTTTTTCTACATTACTTCAAAACCGTTACAGATATTCAAATGAAACTTGCTATACATATTGACAGTGACAATACGCACATGTGTAGCAAAGGGCAACAATTCTAGCTTTAATAAATTTTGGCTTGTGCCCCTTTTTTGACTTCAAAACTTTTACATTGGCCATAGTTCAAAAACTGTTCAAGATATTCAAATGAAACTTGCAATACTTATTGACAATGATAACAACAGGGCCCTGATCACGACAGTGATGGTTCTAGTTTACTTTAATATAGCATGTATGACTGTTGGTCATTCGCTAGACCGAATGTATGTTTTCTGTTCCATGTCCAACAAACGCTAGGATCTTCAAACTTTACATACAGGTTTTCCAGCAACAGCAAATGTCCCCATTGATTTTGATGTCATTTAAGGTCGTGGTAATGGTGACCTTTACCCATTTTGACTATTGAACATCCATGGGGCATACATGTTTCAAAAACATCTTGTTTTTTTACAATTTCATATTTGTATAAAATATAACATTGATTTTTCAGATTGCTTGCTAGTAGAAAAGTGGCCAGCCACAATCAAAACCGAAATTTGGAGTTTTAAGGTGCCTGCTGAAGCCGTCAAGAAGCTCAAGGAACTAACATTTGAAATTTTGATACAACATGTTTGACATATTTATTAAAATAAACAGACCTTATTAAATGAATATATGTTTTTATGCCTTTTAAGGTACACCAGGACTTTCTTGCAGATTCCACCAATTTCCACTTGATGCCAGCTATTGCCACCTATTAGGTGGAAACATGTCGTAATATGCCACTACTTTCCACCATTAGGTGGCATTAGGTGGCAACTAGTGGAAAACCAACTTTCCACCTAAAAGGTGGCATTAAGTGGAAAATTGTCTAAATACTCCACCTACTGTCCACCCTTTTGGTGGCAATAGGTGGAAATAGGTGGCAACTGGTGGAAAATGATTTTTCCACCTAAGGGTGGCATTAGGTGGAAAATTGTCTAAATACTCCACCTACTGTCCACCCTTTAGGTGGCAATTGGTGGAAATAGGTGGCATCTAGTGGAAAATAAAATTTCCACCCTTTTGGTGGAAATAGGTGGAATTAGGTGGAAAATTTTCCACTACTTGCCACCCTTTCATTTTTTTTCATGGACTTTATATAGGTGGCATTTTGGTGGAAATTTAGGTGGAAAATTGTTTAAATACTCCACCTACTCTGAGGGTGGCAATAAGTCGCAAATCTAGGGACGGGTATAACAGTCAAAAACGGCCCTTTTCGCTATTATAGTATTGTGGTCGTAATCGGATATCTCGAGTTGTGAAGATAATTCAGCCATGTGACTGGTCTCATTTTGTAGGTATATAAATGCACTAAACACCAGTATCCGGTCTTATGGGGTCACATTAGCTCGTTCTCACAGCATACCTCGATATAACAGTCAAAAACGGCTTTTGTCGCTATTATAGTATTGTGGTCGTTCTCGGATATCTCGAGTTGTGAAGATAATTCAGCCATGTGACTGGTCTCATTTCGTAGGTATATAAATGCACTAAACACCAGTACCCGGTCTTATGGGGTCACAATAGCTCGTTCTCACAGCATACGTCGATATAACAGTCAATAACGTTTTTTTTCGCTATTATAGTATTGTGGTCGTTCTCGGATATCTCGAGTTGTGAAGATAATTCAGCCATGTGACTGGTCTAATTTCGTAGGTATATAAATGCACTAAACACCAGTACCCGGTCTTAGGGGGTCATATTAGCTCGTTCTCACAGCATACCTCGATATAACAGTCAAAAACGGTTTTTTCGCTATTATAGTATTGTGCTCGTTCTCGGATATCTCGAGATGTGAAGATAATTCAGCCATGTGACTGGTCTCATCTTGTAGGTATATTAATGTGCTAAACACCAGTACCCGGTCTTAAGGGGTCACAATAGCTCGTTCTCACAGCATACCTCGATATAACAGTCAAAAGCGGTTTTTTACGCTATTATAGTATTGTGGTCGTTCTCGGATATCTCGAGTTCTGAAAATAATTCAGCCATGTGACTGGTCTCATTTTGTAGGTATATAAATGCACTAAACACCTGTACCCGGTCTTATGTGGTCACATTGGCTCGTTCTCACAGCATACCTCGATATAACAGTCAAAAACGGCCTTTTTCGCTATCATATTATTGTGGTCGTTATCGGATATCTCGAGTTCTGAAGATAATTCAACCATGTGACTGGTCTCATCTTGTAGGTATATTAATGTGCTAAACACCAGTACCCGGTCTCATGGGGTCACATTAGCTCGTTCTCACAGCATACCTCGATATAACAGTCAAAAACGGCTTTTTAGCTATTATAGTATTGTGGTCGTTATCGGATATCTTGAGTTCTGAAGATAATTCAGCCATGTGACGGGTCTCATTTTGTAGGCATATAAATGCACTAAACACCAGTACCCGATCTCATGGGGTCACATTAGCTCGTTCTCACAGCATACCTCGATATAACAGTCAAAAACGGCTTTTTTCGCTATTATAGTAATGTGGTCGTTATTGGATATCTCGAGTTCTAAAGATAATTCAGCCATGTGACAGGTCTCATTTTGTAGGTATTTAAATGCACTAAACACCAATACCCGGTCTTATGGGGTCACATTAGCTCGTTCTCTCAGCATACCTCGATATAACAGTCAAAAACGGCTTTTTTCGCTATTATAGTATTGTGGTCGTTATCGGATATCTCGAGTTCTGAAGATAATTCAGCCATGTGGCGGGTCTCATTTTTTAGGTATATAAATGCACTAAACACCAGTACCCAATCTTATGGGGTCAAATTAGCAGTAAGTAAGTAAGTAAGTAGTAAGTAAAGTCTTTATTTTACGAGGCTAACATATTTACAATAATGCAATCTTCCATATGGGCCTCAACATATATACATTAAATATAAAGAGTACATTACATGAAAAATAAATATACAAATATAATCAACAAAGTAATAGTTACAAAGGTAAGATATATTAACAGGATGAGTCGTGTTTTATGTCAATGTTTGTTTATGGGTATTGCCATTTAATGTATGCATTTTGGAATTTATTTCTTGTGTCTGATTTTCGTACTGCTTTTGGTATTTCATTCCATATTTTTGGTCCTGAGTAGGCAAGTGATTTTCTGGAGAATTCAAAAGTTGGTGATGGTACATATAGTTCTTCATTGGTTATGGATCTGAGATTACATGAATGATCTTGGTTTAGTTTTGTGAATTTGTGTTGCATGTATCTTGGAAAGTGGTTGTCATTGAGTGATTTGTATACTAGAATTGATTTTTTATATTCAACTCTCCTGTCAAATTTCATCCACTGAAGTTTATTGAACAAAACGTCAGAGGGAGTGTCAAAGTCTTGTACATCAAGAATAACACGTGCTGCCCGTTTTTGAAATTTAATGATTTCGTTTATTATCTTTTTGTCTGTATTACCCCAGATTGAACAGCAATAATCTATGTGTGGGAGGATGTAAGCATTAAAAAATAATTTTCTTGTTGGAACATCTAAGTATTGTTTGATTCGCATGAGTAGGAAGAGTTGTGTATTGCATTTTTTTATGGTTTTGTCGATATGAGTTTTCCATTTTAGTGTATTATCTATATTGATTCCAAGAAGTCTTTCATTTTCTGAAAGTTCAATATCATGGTTCTGTAATTTCAATTTGATGTCTGGGATGTTCGGTTTGTTTGTTTGTCTTGTTATATACATATGTTTTGTTTTTTGTGCATTGATTATCATGGAGTTTTGTGCGCACCATGAATCTACAATGTCAAGATCAGATTGAAGGATCTGATGGATGTCTTGAATTGTAACACCTGATGCTGTTAGTGTTGTGTCGTCAGCAAAGATGTCTGTTGTAGAAGACTTAATATGATATGGTAAGTCATTTATATAAATGAGAAATAACAGGGGTCCCAAAACTGAGCCTTGTGGAACACCTGAAACTATATCTGCGGGGTCTGAAAGTTTTGCAGAAACGCATACTTTCTGTGTTCTGTTTGATAGATAGGAATTAATCCAAGCTATGCTGTCTGATGACAAATGGTAAAATTTGAGCTTGTCTATAAGAATCTTGTGGTTGACAAGGTCAAATGCTTTGGAAAAATCCAGAAGCAATGTACCAACAAATTGTCTGTCATTGATAGCGCTAATCCAGTTATCTACTATATTTGTAAGTGCAGTCTCGCAGGAGTGTTTGGCTCTAAAGCCTGACTGTGATGTGTACAGCAGGGAGTGCCTTTCAAGAAAACCTTTGAGTTCATCAGAGACATGTTTCTCAAACAGTTTTGAGATGACTGGCAGAATTGAGATAGGACGATAATTACTTTTATCTGATTTTTTGCCCTTTTTGAATATTGGAATCACTTTTGATTGCTTCAGTGATGTTGGAAATTTTTTAGCAATTATGCTCATGTTAATGATACAGGCCAGAGGTTTTGCTATTATTGGAGATGCTGTTTTCAGGAATTTTGCGCTTATATTATCCAATCCAGTTGATTTTGTAATGTCTAATTTGTCTAATTGCTCTTTTACATATTTTTCTGTAACATGGTGTATAACAAATGTTGGAGTGTCACTGGGTATTTTGTCTAGTGTCATCTTCTTAAGGATAGATGAGGTTGTATCATTGAAATCCTGTGGGTTAGTGACTGTCTGAAAAAATTGGTGAAGTATGTATTGAATGCTTCTGCTGATTCGCTAGGGTCTGTGATTGGTATACCGTTATCATCATTTATGTAATGTGTTTGGTGGCTTTCAATTTTGCCAGATATATCTTTTAGATTTTTCCATAGCTTCTTTGGTTGTTTGCTGTTATTTTGAATTTCATAATGAAAGAAATCTTTTTTTGCATTGTGTGAAAGTGATTTTACTGTTGATCTCCATTTTTTGAAGTTAGGTACATTGTTAGTTCTTTTTGCATAGTCTCTGTTGTGTATTGCTTCTAAAATTTCATCATTGAACCAATGTTTTTGATTTTTAAGTTTAACACGTCGTTGCTTGTTTGGTGCATGAGAGTTTAGAGATTGTAGAAATAAAGTATTGAAGGTGTCAAGCCCATCATCAGGGTCAGTGAACATGTCTATCAGTGACCATGGTTTTTGTGATAAATCTTCAAGAAATGTTTTGGCATTGAAGTTGTTCATTGAACGGTAATTTATAGTTATATGCATTGGACCTTTATTGATTTTTGTGCTTGTTTGCCTTGTAAAGCAGATTGGATAATGGTCACTGATTGATAAGTGTGGTACAGCTGTGTGTGAGATATTATTTGGCTTGTTTGAGTACAAATGGTCAATTATTGTGGATGTTCCTTGTGTTATTCTTGTTGGTTGCATAATTAGCTGTGTGAGGTTGAATGTATTCATAAATGTGTTCCATTTTGTATTTGAACTGACAGAGTCAATAAAATTGTAATTGAAATCACCAAATAAAATGATTTCTTTGTTTTCAATTTGAAGTTTTTCTAGAATGGTTTCTAATTTATCTATCCACCCCACAGGGCATGTAGTCCGGCAGTTTGGTGAAAAAATTGTGGGTTTGATGATAAAAGCATGAAACTTTACATGATGGTAGTTAAATGTATTTTAGTCAAAATTAGATATGGACCCACTTTCAAAAATATCCAATATGGCCGCCATTTTCAAAATGGCCGCCATTGTGAAAATTACAATATAGTGTACCTTGAAAATGCTATATGCAATGACATCACAAATAAAACAGGGCTATCATGTGCTTAAAACCAATTAAAGAGATGCCATGAACATTTTGATATCCATCTGGCAAGCAATTTTTACGAAATTTTCACTTTTTTAAAAAAAATGGGGGGGGGGGGCTGTCAAAATCTATCGGACTGAGATCTTAAAAACAAGAAAGTGTAAATTTGTTTGTTGAGAAAAGAATACAGCTTGACTTGGTTGTTATGTATGCTATTTCCAATAATATTAGATATTGACCCAATTTGTTGTATCAAATTAGCGCCATTTTCCAAGATGGCTGCCATTTTCTAGTTAGTGTTTACTATGGTTCGAAATATGTCAATCTTCTTTTTAGTATGTCTTGATTTTGTATAAATACTTTATTATTAGTATTCAATATCATAGATGATGTTTTAGCATAAAAACAACTCCAATAAGGTCAGTCGAAGTGGCGACAATGCTTTTAAGATGGCCGCCATTGTACTAGTATTTGTAAAACAATGTTATATATATGTCATTATATAGTCTACATTTGTATATTCTTTACATATAACGACAATGGCTTGCTAAAACTTTCTGCAAATTGATAATAGGATGTAGAAACAAGCTTCCAGACGCAATCATAGGAAATGGTGACCGTAATAATTACCTTTTAGAAGTGTTAGGTACCCTGGAAAACCTTCTGATGTTTTGTACCCAATTGCGTGTGTACTAAATTTGGTGTACACCAATGGTTGTATAGTTGTTGTAACTACCAAATAAATAGGAATAACTGTAGCTAGTGTTTGTGCATATCCCTGATGATAGGAAAAAGCTGTGTCTGGTGACTGTATGTACCCAATCAGACAATAACCGTAGACAAGGAATGTATGTATTTGGTAATTGCGAGTACCCTGTACATGAGTACATGTACTGGTATATAAAACGACTGGAAAAAAACGTAATCACAAACTGTTTAGGCAGTGAGATTCGCTTTTATCTATTTAATTTTATTTTTGCCTATAGCTATGATCATCGATCATTATAGAAATCCCTAAAAGAACAATTGAGATTGTTGTATTTCTAAGTGAATTATATTTGGAAACAAATGTTGTGAATTTGACATGCTTAAGAAGTATCTTTCAAATATTATGGCCAAAAACCATCTCAAACAGAGATCGTTATCGGAGAACAAACAACTATTCCGATCTCTACAGAAATCCTGAGACGAAGATGGAGATGGATAGGACGCGTCAGAAGAATGGAGCCGCAGACTCTATCCCACGGGTAGCTATGAGATGGACACCAACATGGAAGAGAAATAGGGAAAGATCAATGGAAACCTGGCGGAGATCAACAAATCGAGAAATGACAGCTAAAACCTGAACATGCGGTCAAGTGAAGCGATTACCTGCGGATAGAAATCATTGGCGTTCTTTAATGATGGCATTAGGAGCAAACCATCCTTAAGAGGCTTAAGTTGGTAGGAATATTGGTATTGGAATGTATGTGCATGACAGTTGTGAGTACCTAATAAAGACAAGTCGTGCCTGAACCAAAATGCTGTTAGTACACGTAGACAATCACCTGGTGACTTCGGCGATCCACACAGACCAGTTTGGGTTTACCTCATGGTTAGAAGTACTCAGGCGGATCAAGAACAAATGTGTAGTGGAATTTTGTACGTAATATGAACTAGGAATGACTATGAGAATTCAATAGTATCAGCTTCTTGTGGTGGTTTGTATCACGTTAGAACAGAAATGACTGTGTCTGTCTATGCCTGGTGAACAAGAATGACATTTTGGCATTATAGGGTCTAGACAGAATCAGGGACAACTGTGACAAGTGGCTGAGGGTATCCTATTAGTATTATTATAAAGCCGGAGGCATTGTGGCTGAGTGACAAGATGCAGTGGCTGCGGGGTTGCCTTCATATCACTTAGAAACGCAGATCCCTACTAGGCTGAGAACTAAAAACGTGTTGATCCAAAACTGCGCAGACCAAGAGGATCTATATTGTTTTTGACTACCACGTATAATTTTGAGGTTGAGTAAATTCCCATTCGAGTGCGGGATTGTGGCGTTCTCAGGACAAGTGGCATATTCAATGAATGTGCAGTTGCCGTAACCTGTTTTGCTGACAAGATGATATGCGTTTCTAAGTGATATGAAGGCAACCCCGCAGCCACCGCATCTGATTATGATTATACACTTACATGGTAGTAGTGAGTGCATGTACCAAATAGGACAAATAATGGCAGTACAATGGTTACAAGATAGACCATAGTACCTGATGGTTGTTAGTTAATGTACCACTTTGTCAGGAATTAGTGCATGTGTATTTGATGGTGGTCAGTATCCCAAACGTATGGGAATACCTGTATATGATGGTTAAGATAACAAATAAGGACAATCGTTGTACTTAATAAGAGCAGAAATGCTTAAAAGTTAAACAAGTTACCAATGTTCTAGTGCTTTTTTCAGCTGTTAATCCACTCAAGCACCCTTTGACATGTGAACATCCCTTGGTCATTGGGCTAACTTTGTAAACTTACGTTCGTGTCTCCATAGGAAGACTATTTTTCACCTGTGAGTTTGGCAGCCATCATCGATCTGCAGCGCCTAGTCCTCACATGTACCAATTTACACCTTGGTGGAGTGGAGCATGTGGGTTATTCTTGCTCAGAGAAATTAACCATTGGTCAAGACGGGGTTAAACCCAGGACCTATTGATCGCGAAGCGTGCGCCGAACTCCCAACTTGAACTTGTGCCTGGCGATGTTAAGTGCCATATATAGCTTTATACTATGATCGTGTATCCGAAACATATAAATGTCTGTCAAATGTCCATACTATATAGGTACTTAACACTGCAAAAAGGTTCTCGTAATGGTTAGCTTATCATATCTGGTTAGTTTATGTCTTAGATCTTGTTAATACATTCTAATATCAAGTAATTAAGTTTTGTAAAGTTATAGCAATCTATTCACGCCCATAATTTAGCAATATTATCTATATAGGTACATCTTTCAAGGTGCACAAAATTCTAAATCGATTGATTCAAGACATATCCGAATTTATTGATGACAAACATTTCAAACATTGTACATTTATAATGTGAATAATAGCCTAATTATAAAATGCATTCTGTGATATACAGTATGTGTATTTGATTTTTTGGCTTAAAGACAAAGATAAAGGATTTATTCTTAGGTGAGGATACACAAATGCACACAATGCCTGTGTTTCTAATTATCGGACAAGGGCGGCCATCTTGAAAGCATTGCCACCATTTTGATTGAACTTATTGGATGCATATTACTCTAAATCATCATCTATGATATTGAATATTTATGCAAATTACTAAGACAAAATAAAAGGTTAATTTAAATATTTTGAACTTAAGTAAATACAAACGTACATGCTTGTCACAAACTGGAAAATGGCGGCCATCTTGAAAAATGGCGCTATTATGATACTTGACAAATTGGATTGATGTATAATATTGTTGGGAATAGCATACATAACAACTATGTCAACCTGTATTATTTTCTCAACAAGCATAGTTACTCTATTCTTATTTGTAAGATCTCAGTCCGTTAGATTTTGACAGTCCCCCCCCCCCCCCATTTTATAAAAAAATGACAATAACGTAAACATTGCTTGCCAGATGGATATCAAAATGTTCATGGCATCTCTTTGATTGGTTTTAAGCACATGCTAGTCCTGTTTTATTTGTGATGTCATTACAAATAACATTTTCAATGTACACTATATTGTAATTTTCGCAATGGCGGCCATTTTGAAAATGGCGGCCATATTGGATATTTTTGAAAGTGGGTCCATATCTAATTTTGACTAAAATACATTCAACTACCACCATGCAAAGTTTCATGCTTTTATCATCAAACCCACAATTCGACTAAAAATATGCACCAAACTGCCGGACTAATGATGGTGGTCTGTAGATATAGCCAATGATAAATGGCTTTTGATGTTTAAGTTTCACTTCTAGCCAAATTGCTTCAATATCACAGTTTACATTCAGGTCAGATCTTTCCTCACATGGAATGGTCGATTTGATATATAAAACAATGCCACCACCCCTGTCAGTTTCTCTGTCCTTTCGAAACATATGAAAATTGTGCAAGTTGAATGTAGCGTTAGTGTGAGAGTCATTTAAAAGTGTTTCACAGATTCCAATTATGTCCAAATTGGGAAGTTCATCTACAAGATTTGCTAGTTCATAAAAATTAGAGTTTAGAGAGTGGATATTTAAATGTAGAAAGTTAAGTCCATGTTTATCAAGATTTGTATCCTTAATGAATTTGACATTTTTAGTCTGCACGTTCACATCTTGAAAGTCTATGTTGTTCTGCGTTTGAGCGTCTGTTGTGTGTGTTTGTGTTGCTGGTTGAATAGGAAAGGTGGTGGATGGCCCATGTAGAAGAAAGGTGTTTGAAGCATCATTGGATGTTGAGGAGGATTGGGATACATCATCAGATGTGGGTATGGTGGTGCAGGTCCTGGTGGATGAAAGTTTGCTCTCCCAGTGGGATGGCGTTGATTGTGCTGCTTGTGTTGTTTCTTTTGGCCATGACGAAAAGGAGTTTCTGAGTTGTTGTGCAATGTTTGGTCGTCAGAAGGCATGCTGATATTACATATCTTTCGCAGATTTGAAGTGAGTGTTTGAGCTCCTTTGTAGTTCAAATGCACTTCATCATAGTACATGGAAGGATTGTTTTTGAATGATTGAGTGTTATTTATAAATCCATGGCCACATTTAGTCGTGAGTTCATGTAGTGCATTGTTTGCAGTATCTATTTTTGGCATGTTATCGTCTCTGGATTTCATTGGGAGAATTGACGACATAGTTATTTTAGCCCCAGGGTAGTTTTCCGCGAGAGTGTTTTGAAGAGTTTTGTAGTCTTTGATCATACAATTTAGTGGGTGAGATTTTGAAATGTCGTTTATTCCGATGTGTACTATGACCTCATCGTAACAGAACGACTGATTTCTTTGTGCTGATTGCTTCAGTATGCTTGTATTTAAATCAGCTATTGTGTGTCCTCTGTGTGAAACAATGTTTGTTTTTATTTGTTGTGAGTTGAAGTTGCTCAGTCTTAAGCATTTTGTAACTGAGTCTCCTAACATAAGAATTTTTCTTGTCTGTGCGTTGTGTGGTTTCTTCGAATGTTCCTTGGTCGGTGATGCTGTGTAGTCTGTGTTTTGTCTTGAAAGTGATGTGTTGCAGGCAATTGACGTGTCGCAGACTGGATTTGTTTGATTCTTTTTTAGCACTTCTGTTCTGAGCAAGCTAAGCTCGTGATTTGTACTGACTGATATTTTTTCTGTTTTATTGTTCATTTGTGTAATTGAGTCTTCAAGTTGTTCATATCTTTCTAATAAATTTGATAGCTGTTCTTGTAAGAGTTCATTTGATTCATGGATTGTTTTTTGGGATGATTGTTTGTCTCTTAATAGTTTGTTTTCCTGCTTAATTGCTTTGTTGCCATTCTTCAAGTTCTTAATTTCTTCCTCTAACATTAGTATTGTGGCATTCAATTCGCTAGTGTTGGCTTTGCATGTGCATGGTTTTGTAGTGTTTAAATTAGCTCGTTCTCACAGCATACCTTGATATATCAGTCAAAAACGTTTTTCTCGCTATTATAGTATTGTGGTCGTTCTCGGATATCTCGAGTTGTGAAGATAATTCAGCAATGTGACTAATCTCATTTTGTAGGTATATAAATGCACTAAACACCAGTACCCGGTCTTATGGGGTCACATTAGCTCGTTCTCACAGCATACCTCGATATAACAGTCAAATACGGCTTTTTTCGCTATTATAGTATTTTGGTCGTTCTCGGATATCTCGAGTTGTGAAGATAATTCAGCCATGTGACTGGTCTCATTTTGTAGGTATATAAATGCACTAAACACATGTACCCGGTCTTATGAGGTCACATTAGCTCGTTCTCACAGCATCACTAGATATAACAGTCAAAAACGACTTTTTTCGCTATTATAGTATTGTGGTCGTTTTCGGATATCTCGAGTTGTGAAGATAATTCAGCCATGTGACTGGTCTCATTTTGTAGGTATTAAAATGCACTAAACACCAGTGTACAGTCTTATGGGGTCACATTAGCTCGTTCTCTCAGCATACCTCGATATAACAGTCAAAAACGGCTTTTTTAGCTATAATAGTATTGTGATCGTTATCGGATATCTCCAGTTCTGAAGATAATTCAGACATGTAGCTGGTCTCATTTTGTAGGTATATAAATGCACTAAACACCAGTACCCGGTCTTAGGGGGTCACATTAGCTCGTTCTCACAGCATACCTCGATATAACAGTCAAAAACGGCTTTTTTCGCTATTATAGTATTGTGGTCGTTATCGGATATCTCGAGTTCTGAAGATAATTCAGCCATGTGACAGGTCTCATTTTGTAGGTATATAAATGCACTAAACACCAGTACCCGGTCTTATGGGGTCACATTAGCTCGTTCTCACAGCATACCTCGATATAACAGTCAAAAAACGGCTTTTTTCGCTATTATAGTATTGTGCTCGTTCTCGGATATCTCGAGTTGTGAAGATAATTCAGCCATGTGACTTGTCTCATTTTGTAGATATATAAATGCACTAAGCACCTGTACCCAGTCTTATGGGGTCACATTAGCTCGTTCTCACAGCATACCTCGATATAACAGTCAAAAACGGCTTTTTTCGCTATTATAGTATTGTGGTCGTTTTCGGATATCTCGAGTTGTGAAGATAATTCAGCCAAGTGACTGGTCTTATTTTGTAGGTATTTAAATGCACTAAACACCAGTGTACGGTCTTATGGGGTCACATTAGCTCGTTCTCTCAGCATACCTCGATATAACAGTCAAAAACGGCTTTTTTAGCTATAATAGTATTGTGGTCGTTATCGGATATCTCGAGTTCTGAAGATAATTCAGCCATGTAGCTGGTCTCATTTTGTAGGTATATAAATGCACTAAACACCAGTACCCGGTCTTATGGGGTCACATTAGCTCGTTCTCACAGCATACCTCGATATAACAGTCAAATACGGCTTTTTTCGCTATTATAGTATTTTGGTCGTTCTCGGATATCTCGAGTTGTGAAGATAATTCAGCCATGTGACTGGTCTCATTTTGTAGGTATATAAATGCACTAAACACATGTACCCGGTCTTATGAGGTCACATTAGCTCGTTCTCACAGCATCACTAGATATAACAGTCAAAAACGACTTTTTTCGCTATTATAGTATTGTGGTCGTTTTCGGATATCTCGAGTTGTGAAGATAATTCAGCCATGTGACTGGTCTCATTTTGTAGGTATTAAAATGCACTTAACACCAGTGTACAGTCTTATGGGGTCACATTAGCTCGTTCTCTCAGCATACCTCGATATAACAGTCAAAAACGGCTTTTTTAGCTATAATAGTATTGTGATCGTTATCGGATATCTCCAGTTCTGAAGATAATTCAGACATGTAGCTGGTCTCATTTTGTAGGTATATAAATGCACTAAACACCAGTACCCGGTCTTAGGGGGTCACATTAGCTCGTTCTCACAGCATACCTCGATATAACAGTCAAAAACGGCTTTTTTCGCTATTATAGTATTGTGGTCGTTATCGGATATCTCGAGTTCTGAAGATAATTCAGCCATGTGACAGGTCTCATTTTGTAGGTATATAAATGCACTAAACACCAGTACCCGGTCTTATGGGGTCACATTAGCTCGTTCTCACAGCATACCTCGATATAACAGTCAAAAAACGGCTTTTTTCGCTATTATAGTATTGTGCTCGTTCTCGGATATCTCGAGTTGTGAAGATAATTCAGCCATGTGACTTGTCTCATTTTGTAGATATATAAATGCACTAAGCACCTGTACCCAGTCTTATGGGGTCACATTAGCTCGTTCTCACAGCATACCTCGATATAACAGTCAAAAACGGCTTTTTTCGCTATTATAGTATTGTGGTCGTTTTCGGATATCTCGAGTTGTGAAGATAATTCAGCCAAGTGACTGGTCTTATTTTGTAGGTATTTAAATGCACTAAACACCAGTGTACGGTCTTATGGGGTCACATTAGCTCGTTCTCTCAGCATACCTCGATATAACAGTCAAAAACGGCTTTTTTAGCTATAATAGTATTGTGGTCGTTATCGGATATCTCGAGTTCTGAAGATAATTCAGCCATGTAGCTGGTCTCATTTTGTAGGTATATAAATGCACTAAACACCAGTACCCGGTCTTATGGGGTCACATTAGCTCGTTCTCACAGCATACCTCGATATAACAGTCAAAAACGTTTTTTTTCGCTATTATAGTATTGTGCTCGTTCTCGGATATCTCGAGTTGTGAAGATAATTTAGCCATGTTTGTGGGGTCATATTTCGTAGGTATATAAATGCACTAAACACCAGTACCCGGTCTTATGGGGTCACATTAGCTAGTTCTCACAGCATACCTCGATATAACAGTCAAAAACGGCTTTTTTCGCTATTATAGTATTTTGGTCGTTCTCGGATATCTCGAGTTGTGAAGATAATTCAGCTATGTGACTGGTCTCATTTTGTAGGTATATAAATGCACTTAACACCAGTACCCGATCTTATGTGGTCACATTAGCTCGTTCTCACAGCATACCTTGATATATCATTCAAAAACGGCTTTTTTCGCTATTATAGTATTGTGCTGGTTCTCGGATATCTCGAGTTGTGAAGATTATTCAGTCATGTGACTTGTCTCATTTTGTACATATATAAATGCACTAAACACCAGTACCCGGTCTTATGGGGTCACATTAGCTCGTTCTCACAGCATACCTCGATATAACAGTCAAAAACGGCTTTTTTCGCTATTATAGTATTGTGGTCGTTCTCGGATATCTCGAGTTGTGAAGATAATTCAGCCATGTGACTGGTTTCATTTTGTAGGTATATAAATGCACTAAACACCAGTACCCGGTCTTATGGAGTCACATTAGCTCGTTCTCTCAGCATACCTCGATATAACAGTCAAAAACGGCTTTTTTCACTATTATAGTAATGTGGTCGTTATTGGATATCTCGAGTTCTGAAAATAATTCAGCCATGTTTGTGGTGTCATTTTGTAGGTATATTAATGTGCTAAACACCAGTACCGGGTCTAATGGGGTCACATTAGCTTGTTCTCTCTATATTTTTGAATTTGTGTGTATCTCTTCAATATTTTTTCCACGAATATATGCTATTTACGGGGACTTGGTCTTCTGTAGTTTTGTAAGGCGAAATAAATGATGAAGTTACAACAAATTCATTGTAAATTCACTAATTTATAGTCTCTATTATTATTGTATACGGTATAAATGTACATATAAACGCATATTTAACAATATTTTCTAAAGTTTACGCCCCAGTCAGCGCTATATTCTATGCCTATTGTTTGCTAGACAAGCTTATTGGTCGCTGGCATTCGGGTTATCGGTCGATTCACTATCGGTCGCCAGCTTGTGGTCGGTGACAGAAAAGTAAAGAAAAAACACGGCGTGCTTGCAGAAAACATCGGATATCTGGTAAGATGATGGAAGAACTAAAATAAGTACTCGTGATACGAGGAAAGACAACCCATAATAATAAAATGAGGGTGACTTCGTGAAGCTATCAGCCTCCTAAGCTGAGAATTCGACATAAACGTAAGTGCACTAAATCCCTTCGTATCCGAAATTTCGTCCCTATCTAGACCAGTACATGTCAGCAAATGTTTGTAAAAATTCATGAGTGTTATGTGATTACATGTGGTCGGTCAAACCCGGCGCACCACAATATGGAGTACTTTGTGCATACTTTACATACTATTATACAGGTGAATGAAGAGAGGACCTATGTTAGAAGAGTAACACCGATACAAGAACCTGTCAATGTGGATGAAAGAACAGTCTATGTAGTATGTTTCTCAATATGTAACATAATTTTATATCATGTTCAAGGATTGACAACTATTTTTGGTCACTGGTCTGACAGTGAAAAAGCGTTACATTTTTAAAGAAAACAGCTATTCAAGATTTTCACTGGCCAGGGGACCAGTGTTACTGTCAAGCCCTGATGCTCCCTGAATAATACCAGTAGGTTTTTGTAGCCAGACATTTGTCCAGACTCTGTCTGTCCATCTGTTAGTCATTTAGTAGACACTTTTATAAATGGAGTTCTATTATAATTTTCACCTAAAATAGTCTGTAGATGTATATTAGACTATTATGCCCTAAGGAAAAAATTAGATGGTGCAAATAGATTTGTAGATCAATCCGTCGATCCCAAATTATTGTATCATCCGTAACTTGAAAAGTAAAATTTCATAAGAATATGAGGCAGCATGAGTTGTTGTGCACTTATAGATTTTTATTTTGGTCCAAATAGTATTAGCAAAATAATATTCAAAAAGTAGAACTACAGCCCTTGAAATGATGACATTTTAATTATGTTTATTGTAAAGTCATTAATTTTCTTGGGGGGTTAAATTTCATGGATTTTGTGGTCCATCTTCAACAATAATTTTTGCCCTCGTATTTATTACCTG
The DNA here is from genome assembly GCA_963678985.1 of Spisula subtruncata. NCBI lineage: Eukaryota > Metazoa > Mollusca > Bivalvia > Venerida > Mactridae > Spisula > Spisula subtruncata. Next base: position 1,153,209 of record OY787660.1, on the reverse strand, counting down.
AAATTCAAAATCCATGAATTAACATCCTATCGAAATGGTCTTTTTTACCAAAACCACAAAATTTTGTCTCATTGAAATTAAATGAATTTAGAGTATTTTGGATGTTTATATTGTATGTTTATATTGTAGGAATGTATACCCACACATGTAGATCATGATTGGGTTAGGAAGTTGTTCTCTGCATGTGGTAAGGTTGTTTATGTCAGCTTACCCAGATATCCTAGTACTGGAGACCTGAAAGGATTTGCTTTTGTTGAATTTGAGACAATAGAAGCTGCACAGAATGCTTGCCAGGTATGTTGTGTATCTTTGATAGTGTCATCATATGATCAGGATAATAATGTTAATATGTATGTTTACTTTACTCTGGTTAGAAATGTACAATTTTCTGAACAACTTATACTTTTGTGGTGGTATACTGCAGCGGCATCCAGTAGTTTGTCTGTACTCTAATTAAAAATATCATCTTTAAACTTAATGACAATTGAATGGGCATAATATTTAGGTCAAGTATGGTTATGAGCAAAATTAGCCCAGGTTATCTTGAATTGTGGCCGTTTAATTACAGAGTACTAAAAATCTGAGAAATAAGTCAAGTTTTATTGTTTTGATTTCATTCACTAATTGCCTGAGATGGGCTAATTAATGACTTTTTGGCTCTTATTTGTCAGTGAGTTGTTGTATGTTATGTATTTAGAGCTTACTGTTCTATGTTCACCTGTATTGTCTTGCATAAACTTACAAGTATACCTATATTGTAGGAGTTAAACAATCCACCAGCTGAACTACAAAAGTTTGGAGCATTCCCTAAATCTAGTCATCAGATTGAAGCTTTGAAGAAGAAAATACCTGAGGATCAATTCAAAGGTACAATAGTGTTTTCTTGTTTGTTTTACTAATGTTTCATGGTCGAATTTGACTTACTTGAGATTCTCCAGTAATTTCTCTTCTGCTTGTCGTCAAGTCCTCTCTAAATGTTCACTTTTTATGCCGAGCACAGCCTTTATTTGCCAGTCAGCTTTCTGCTGAAGAAGGCAGGCACATATGTATGTTCCTCAACCCAGATTTGAACCAGGGTCGCAATATTAGACGGCAAGCGCATTAACCACTGAGCTATGGACAGGATGTTGCTCCTTTGTGGTCATGAATCTTTAGGAATATCTCTCCTTCTTTTCTGATGGTCTTATCTATGTTTCTTTGGACCTTCCTCTCTTACCCTCTGTTGCGAGCAGATAATGAACACAGTGATAATGAAGCAGAGTTCTCGGTTCCCATAAAACTGCGAAACTTTGTAGTCACGACTCTGCTGACAATCGGCAAAATGCGAAAGTTAGTATCTGCGAAAAGTTTCTTGGTTTACAGTATACATTATAACATATATATAAGATGTCACTCTTGGTGAAATAACAGGTTGAAATAATAAAATCAGGATCTATGTTGTATTTTGTAGAGAAAATGAAAGACATTCTAACACCTACTGCTGATGGTGAAGACATACAACAAGAATCAGAATCTGCCAAAGTTGAATCACAACCACCCGGAAAAGAACAAAAAGGGAAACGTCGGAGAACACAAAGTGAAAACGAGACTGACACAGGAAATGGGTCGGATGCTAGTCCAACTAAGAGAAAGAAGTCTGACGTGTCGTTTGAGATCCCGTCGGAGCATGACGATAAGACAGCAACACCTGGCAAGAAAAAATCTAGGAAGAGAAAAAGTAGATCCAAAACAGAAGAGAGTGATGAGTCAAAGGATGAGAGTGATGCACCGAAAGTAGTTCCAGAGAAAAAACAGAAGGTTAATGACCTGGAGGAAACTAAACCAGCTAAAGATCTCAAGGAATCAAGTAAAAATGAAGGAATGACAGACAAGTCAGATAAAGAAAAAACAGATGATAAATCTGATGATAAAACAGATAAAGAAAATTCATCCAATAAAAAGAAAAGATTCCGCAGAAAGAAAGCTAAGAAGGATACAGATTTGCCGGAACTTCGGGTGATTTCAAAGTAAGTTTTTCTATCATACACCCCTTAAGACTGTTGTCCTGTGGTAAAAGTTCTCATTTACATTCTTTCTTTTGATCGTTTAATTTCAAAACAATTGTCTTAATTTTGATTTGTCACCTCTCATCATAAAATGTCTCAGACATGTTCCACAGTGACCAGACCCAGATCTCCTGAAACATCTCAATTTGAGCTCAATCTAATCTCAAATATTGTCATTTCAGTGGTAGGAAATAACCATAAGTAGCAGCCGGCCTTAAAATTCACATTACAAAGCAAAAAAATTATTTTGAGTTTATTGCAATAAATTTTTGAAAGTTGAAACTCTGAAAATCTCAATTTGAGCTGAGATGCTTTGGGGATTCAATAGGGGCCTAATTTTCACACTGGTTGGTAATTTTCAACTGTCATTTCATCATTTTTTTAGCACTTTCAAGTCACAGTTCTGTATAATATATAATTGATCAGTACCAGTAGTTTAACGTATTGTCAGATATTTTTTTACATGCGAGTCCCCAGTCCTGGACTCACAAAAATCAGTAAGGATGCAAAGTTTAAAATTATGTGAGTCCCATTAATGCATTGAGATTTCTAAAAAATAATTTTGAAGATGGCTTAATACCTTTATTATAATCAGTACTATACTAATAATGTTAAAAGAAGCGAGTTTTCCACATTTCTTTCACAGGCTACTTTATTGTCTAACGTTCAATGAAATATTTGGACTCTTCTTTAATTAGATTTGCAAGTTATTGAGTCCCAGGACTCGTTCATTGAAATTTGTAAAAAATTCACTGAATATAAATGTTTACTTTCAGGAAAGAATGGTTGGATCTGAGACAGGAATATTTAAAACTACAGAAAACTAGCATGGCTTTATTAAAGAAGACATTGTCAGGCAAAAAAGGGCATCTTGCCAAAAATGGTGCGTATCTGTGTTTGTAATCAAATTGTTGCACATTTTCTTTGTGTGCTACCAAACAGAGGGGACTAAAGGTTAAAGGTTTGTCATCATCTACTCGTCAGTCAAGTCTGTCCGTCAAGAAATCTGGATCCGCATGCGATAAAAGTTTTCAAGCTAGGTTTATGAAACTTTGTATGTTGATAGGGACTACAGAAAAGTTCTGCTAATAAGACCACTTTGATTATTTTATTTTGAAATCATGCAGATTTTTGCCAGTTTAAGGTCCCAAAGAATTAAATTTAGAACAAAAACGGTCCGATAATAAGACCGATTCGCTATTAAGACCACATTTTTTACTGGTCTTAATAGCGGAATGTCACTGTAACAAGGAAATAATACACGTCTAATCTGTTGTCATTATAGGTGTATCTACTCTCTTTTTTTCTAGATGACTCAAAGAAGAAACATAAGGATATAGAGTTTATAGCTGACGTGATTGTAAAAGTGACATCAGATAAACCAATGAACCGCAAAGATCTGAAGGTGAGACAAAATGGTTGACATGATGTTATTATGTCCCCAATCTCCCAGTCTCCCATGTTTCATGAGGGAGTACATGTACGAGGGTATATCCAAAAGTAATGTCACTCCTCCCGTGATTTATTTGTTAATAGGCCGGTATGCATAAATATGATATCAAAATGTTCAGCAATTCAATTCTGATTAATACAAAACGTGCTGCATTATTTGAGTTTCATAACTGGATTGTATGAACATTTAAAATATACCTATGACGTCATATCGCCGCACACGAAAATTACGATTGTTTTTCATTATCATAACAATTTTCTTTTAAGCGTTTTTATAAAAAATAATTCTCGAAAGCAGACAATACTATTGTGACGTGATGAAACAAATGTGTTGTGTCTGCAGCTAAAAATTCAATAACGTCACTCGACTTTGAAACTCGTAATATTTCTTCAACGCATTGATTACTAAGCGAAATCACGGCAGATTTGTGACAAAAAGACGCTGCGCGTAGTAATGCACTTTTCCTAAAAGTTTTGAAAGTCACCTACTGAAACTTTAGTTACACAAGGCGGCAACATAGGCTCGTGTGTACGTAGTATAATCTTTTAAGGGGGCATATATCACCAAATCATTATCGATAGAGAGTCATATGAACTGTTTTTAGTAGATCCGAAAAGTACACCAAGAGTATTCTTTACGCCGCCAATTCAATTCGACGTTCAAAACTGCAATCATGATATAGTGAGTTAAATAATTTGCTGTGGGACTTTCTAGAGGGCGCTTAAAAATAATTTGATTTCGCAGAGAGCAAGTGTCGGGTGGGTTACACATTTTTAAAGGTCTTGCAAATGACTGCATGGTTTATGAGTCGTTACAAATCACCAGGAATGAACAACTGCTGGATGAGTAGGTGTAAGCAAGTAACGTCATTGTGACGTCGTGGACGTCGGACTTGCGGCGATATCCGTAAGTATGTCTCATGAAAATGTTCAAATCTCCAGAACTAGTATGTGCACTGTTGTGAAATTTGGTCATCATATTCAAATTAGAATGAAGTTACGGTGTGAAAAATTTCGTGGTTTTACTGACATTATATACGATTTTATAGCATCAGTGACATTACTTTTGGATATACCCACGTATATTGCTTTGCACATGTCAGTCAGTTGGTTGGTTGGTCGGTCAGTAGACCCAATGGTTTCTGTTCAATGACTCAAGAGTTATTTGCCCTAGAATCTTCAAACTTAATATGGAGGCTGAACAGTTACAGTAGATAACCTCTTTGGATTTGAGGTCAGTAGGTCAAAGTCACTATGACATTTACCATTTCTGTGTATTGAACTGCCATGGTGGCATACATGTTTTACACATATCTTGTTATTCCCTGTCAAAGACCAAGGGGATATGGTAAATGGTAGGAATCATTCCGGCCATCTGTCCGACCAAGCGATCTGCTGTGTGCGACTCCTCCTACATTTCTTAATGTATTTTTATGAACCTTACACAGAATAACAACTAATGAGAGCTACAGCGCATATTGTCAGGATTTTGAGATTCAACTACTTTTTTATTATTTTTGCATATAGCACAATTATCTCCTTTATGGCAGGGGATATGGCTGCCTATGACTCCTTTTTGTTTATTTTGTGTTGATTGTGAAACAAGTTTAATAACTTTAATCACCACCTTATTCCAGATGGTGTCTGTTGCATTGAGGTAATGAGAGAATATAAGCTAGTTTTTCTGATAAAATGCCCAGCTTCGAGCAAGGAAATTTATGTACATGTACCAGTTTTATTTTGTCTTTTGTATAAACACAGATATATAGCAAAAACGTCTTGCTTTCAAAGCATACTTATGTTCTCTCACTTAAGGCTATACGCATTCAACTACACTTCTTTCTTTTTTTTTAAGATAAAGTTTTTGTTTATTATAGTGTCATCCTTATTGAAAGGGCCAGCCAATTTGACTTATGAGACACTCTTTTCTTTCATGCGCACAGTACCTCCTGAATCCCTTCTATAAATGAGTCTATCTGTTTCAGACCAGCCTAGGGGAAGGATACCAGATAGCTTATATAGATCTAAAGGATGAACAAACTGATGGATATATTCGATGTAAAGACTCTGATTCTGCCAAGCGTATTTGTGAGGCAACATGTCCTGGATATACACTGGTGAAATGATAGAATATTTTCCTAGAACCATTTTTCTGTCTAGTTTGTGAATTTGAATTTTCTTATTCCGTAGTACTGTCAAATCATTTAATTATACCCCCGCAAACAAAGTTTGAAGGGGGTATACTGGAGTCACCATGTTGGTCTGTTGGTTTGTTGGTCTGTTGGTTTGTTAGCATCGTGTCCGCTCTGTAACTTTGTCATTTCTTACTGGATTCTAAAATTGCTTGGTACAAATGTTCACCACATCAAGACGGAGTGTCATGCGCAAGACCCAGGTCCCTATCTCAAAGGTCAAGGTCACACTTAGAGGTCATAGGTTATATTATCATGCAAATCGTGTTTTGTTGATTATAATTATATAACTTTGTTTTGTACTAGTGTGTTACTTATTTTTTTCTTCATCAATTTTCACATAAGCCATCAGTCATGGTGTTTTTCAATCTGTATAGCAGCAGATTTCCATCAAATGTGTTGTTTAGACTATAATTTTAAATAATATTCCTGTGTCAAGGCGGTGCTGCGGGGTATGATTCATCACTCCTGTGAAAGCTCTAGTTTTCAATGGGATGAAATTTCGTGGTTTGGGTAAAAAAGGCTGTTTTGATGGGACGTTAATTTGTGGTTATTGCATTTCAGGTAACAAATACAAGGGTCAAAATTATTGTTCAATTGGATTTGATTTCGTGGTTGAAGGTGAACCACCAAATCAACAAAATTTAATTCCCAACGAAAATTAATGATTTTACAGTATCTGCTTTAGTTTTGTCTATTAGATGTTTTGTTGTGTTCCAAGTACTGTTTCAGTTCTATAATTGCTGCTCAGGTTTGTCAGTATTTTCTATTTTGCCAAATTTCTTGCTCAAATGTCATTCTACATGCCTCACATGGTTCAAACCGGCTGTAGAAGCTTCTTTATCTCTATCTGAATAAAAAATATATATGTCATTGTCATGTACATAGAATATTGTTGATTATATGATGTACTTCAAAACACAATACACGAGAATGCACTCTTATTTCCCCAAGTTTTCCTGGGAATCAAGTCATCATTAATAACATGTATATAATTATGTACCAGGATTGAATGAAGTTTCGTGAACTTTGAAGCACATCCCTAAACCCTCCATAACACTACGGCTTAAAAATCCACAGAAATAGTGGACACGCTTCTAGTTGCTCAAACTTTGTGTTTTTTTAAATTACTTGATGTAACTACAATCTCATTAACATCAGACCTAGGTATATTAAATATACCACTACTTTATAGTGAGAGAGATGGTTTAAACTTAAAACATAGAGTTTATACTAGAATGACTAGTGTACACATACATGTGAATAGCTATACTCTACCATGCACTAGCGAAGTCATTTGAACATGACCTTTTATGTTAGGATCTGACCCGGTTATTATAAACATTTCTCATTCTCTTACTAAAACTCCATAATCCATGCTCGAACTTGAAAAACAGCTTTTTCAGAATTTTGCATCAAAACCAACACCAACTTGTAGCAAATGCTCTAACTTAGAAAATAAACCCCCATTTCATATTATTCCATTCAGTAATAAAGAAATTGCAGCAGTTTTTGTAACTAAGAAATGCTCCAATTGGAGTACAGAGTATGAGTTTGAGCATGGAGCATGTACCTCAATGTTTATAATCACTGGGCCTGATTTTAATGAGATTGATGTAACTGTAACAATTTATTGCCTTCAGGTGAAGCAGAGAAACAATACTGGGATAAGTTGATATCTGATAGAGAAACAAAACTCAATTCAAAATCTTCACATAAAAAACGAGGACAACAGAAGGTAAGTATCAGTGCTATACTTTTTAGCTCACCTGTCACATAGTGACAAGGTGAGCTTTTGTGATCACTCTCCGTCTGTCGTCTGTCCGTCAACAATTTGCTTGGGCAACAGTTTTGATCCAATCTTCATGAAACTTGGTCAGAATGTTGTTCTCTATAAAATCTAGACCAAGTTCGAAATTGGGTCATGTGGGGTCAAAAACTAGGTCACTAGGTCAAATCTTAAAAAAAACTGTGTTCACTGCAGAGGCAACAGTTTTGATCCAATCTTCATGAAACTTGGTCAGAATGTTGTTCTCTATGGAATCTAGGCCAAGTTTGAAACTGGGTCATGTGAGATCAAATGGGTAATGTGTTTTTTTTATGAATGATAAATAATTAAATGGTGCACGTATAATATTAGGTTAATGTAAAATATTAAGCAATCCTTAAGGACTGATAATACACAGTCTCAGGAGATTGGTATATTCAAATCTTGCTGATAAATTCTTGCATCAATATACATTAGAATCAGGTTGATCTCTGCACACTATTGTTCATATACAGTTCACAATGGAGTGTGCATATGTACATTTATGTTTATATATTTACAGTGGATGAACAAAGCACAGAAAGTTAGTGTGGAGAATACGGAAAGGAAACATACAGTGTTTGAAGATGACTGAGCTGTGAGCTGCTGTTTGTCTTGTATGCAGTGTAATGTACATTTGTAACATGTGTTGCCATGTTGAGGAGAGAGGATGGTAGGCACTGTCTATCCATGGTAACAGTTTACATGGAAATTACTCTTGGCAATGTTCAAGCTTTTGTTGCCATATATTGTCATACTGAATGCTAAAACAGTGTGCTAGAACTGTGAAGGTTCTATCAGAAGTGTGAATGTTTCTATTTACACTATGAAGTTTCTATGAGATGTTTGTTATCACTACACAGGCAATTTCGCCACATATGATTCACATTTAAGAATCATATATGATTCTCATATGAAAGGTTTAGTCCCTTTCATATGATCTTATTATCACATGAGTATCATTTGGAGATTCTTTCATGAGTATCATATGCAGATCCTTTCATATATGAGTATCATATGCAGATCCATTCATATATGAGTATCATATGCAGATCCTTTCATATATGAGTATCATATGCAGATCCATTCATATATGAGTATCATATGCAGATCCTTTCATATGAGTATCATATGCAGATCCTTTCATATGAGTATCATATGCAGATCCATTCATATATGAGTATCATATGCAGATCCATTCATATATGAGTATCATATGCAGATCCTTTCATATGAGTATCATATGCAGATCCTTTCATATGAGTATCATATGCAGATCCATTCATATATGAGTATCATATGCAGATCCATTCATATATGAGTATCATATGCAGATCCTTTCATATGAGTATCATATGCAGATCCTTTCATATGAGTATCATATGCAGATCCTTTCATATATGAGTATCATATGCAGATCCTTTCATATATGAGTATCATATGCAGATCCATTCATATATGAGTATCATATGCAGATCCTTTCATATATTAGTATCATATGCAGATCCTTTCATATGAGTATCATATGCAGATCCATTCATATATGAGTACCATATGCAGATCTATTCATATATGAGTATCATATGCAGATCCTTTCATATGAGTATCATATGCAGATCCTTTCATATGAGTATCATATGCAGATCCATTCATATATGAGTATCATATGCTGATCCTTTCATATATGAGTATCATATGCAGATCCTTTCATGTATGAGTATCATATGCAGATCCTTTCATGTATGAGTATCATATGTAGATCCATTCATATATGAGTATCATATGTAGATCCATTCATATATGAGTATCATATGCAGATCCATTCATATATGAGTATCATATGCAGATCCTTTCATATGAGAATCATACATGGCAAAATTGCCTATGTATAATATGTTGTTTAACATTTCTTTGATACACTAGCCCGGTATAACAGTAATGATCTCAAATACTGATCTGTTTCTAACTCAAAATGTTCTATAATTAATATTCTGATTCAAGAAATAGAACTTACTCTGTAGAGGAGAAGAAATGGGAAGTAATACATACTAGTTCAGAATATGTGTCACAGTTACTTCCCTTGATTTGTCTGAGTTTTAGAATCACTCAAATAGTTTGATATACCAACATATAAATTGTTTTAAAATGTCAGAAATAATAACATGTATGTGTCAAAAACTGAGTTGATTCTTATTACTGTAAATAAAACCATTTAGTTTCGATGTGGGACGAAATTTCTAAGTTTGGGTAAAAAAGAACAGTTGGATATGACGTTTAATTTGTGGATTTTCCAGTTCAGGTAATAAAGACAAGGTTCAAAATTATTGTTCAATGGGATTTGATTTCGTGGTTGAAGGTGAACCATGAAATCCATGAAATTTGATCCCCGACGAAAATGAATTTACAGTGTAAGATAAAATATCAATGTGAGTTTTGTCAAACTTAGCTTATTTATCTGTAAACCAGATGCTATTGATAATGTTATCTATTGCCTATGTTTAATAAGTTTTGTGATAAATGATGTTCAATGTTATACTATTTTGTTATGGTGTATGTATTTATTTTTCCCTATTGGATAATTGTGTTTACAATCATTTAGATTTGAATTTTTAGGTGCCTCCATAGCTCAGTGGTTAGTGCGTTCCCATCTAATCTGGCGACCTAGGTTAAATCCGAGTGGAGGCACATAAATATGTCTGCCATATTTCAGTAGATATAAAGCAAATAAAGGCAAGCTCGTCTTGTGAATATAGACATAACTTCAGTCAACCCTTCAAACATAGTAGTATTAAACTGCACCATTACAATATATTTAATTTTCTTTGTACCTCCTGGAACATATTGCCTCGGAGTACCACATCACAACAAAGGACTCAGTCAGAAGTTGCATACATTGCCACAAAGTACCACATCACAACAAAGGACTCGGTCAGTAGCAACATGTGTTGCCTCAAAGTATCGCATCACAACAAAAGACTCGGCCAGTAGCAACATGTATTGCCTCAGAGTACCACATCACAACAAAGGACTCGGTCAGAAGTTGCATGCATTGCCTCAAAGTATCGCATCACAACTAAGGACTCGGTCAGTAGCAACATGTATTGCCTCAGAGTACCACATCACAAAAAGGACTCGGTCAGTAGCAACATGTATTGCCTCAAAGTATCACATCACAACAAAGGACTAGGTCAGTAGCAACATGTTTGGCGTCAGAATACCACATCCCAACAAAGGACTCAGTCAGAAGCCACATGTTTGGCCTCAGAATATCACATCCCAACAAAGGACTCGGTCAGAAGCCACACGTTTGACCTCAAAGTACCACATGCCAACAAAGGACTAGGTCAGAAGCCACACGTTTTGGCCTTAGAGTACCACATCATATCAGAGGACTAGGTCAGAAGCAGCATGATTGGCATCACAGTACCACATCACATCAAAGGACTCGGTCAGAAGCCTCGTGTTTGGCATCGGAGTACCACATCACAACAAAGGGCTCAGTCAGAAGCCGCATGTTTGGCTTATCATTAGACTACCCTATTACCTTTCACAGTTCTGTATGCACCGGTTTTCACCATATCTTGACCAGTCAACCTCTCTTTGGATTTCCCTGTGGAGTCAAATCAAGAAGCTGGCGTGCCATGCAGGATTGATCTATTCTCAGCGTATGACCAACACACCTCCATTTCTGTCGCGAAATTCTATCTGTAGACAAAGGGGGTAATTACAGCTACCTACCTTGTCATTTCTGCGCAAGGAGAAATATAGGGCAAGGACTAAAGCTTTCCACTCTTCTCTATCTTTTGCTTTCTTTTCTATTTCTCCCCAGATCAAGCCAACATAAAGAGCGATGGCGTCCGTGTTTGGATCAGACGAAGATTACAGTTTGGTATGTAATCCATGTAATAGTGATGAGAAGACTGTACCATCGTTTGGTTACTGTATCGATTGTCGGGAGCATCTATGTCATAGCTGTTCTATTCCATAAAACACCAACAACTAGCAGACATCATAGACTACCAGATCGATAAAGATAACATGCCTTCCATAAAACTACTGGATATATCTGTACATGCTGCCACCACTGACAATCTTACAACACCAGGTGTCCTCGTCATAAGACAGAAATGATCAAGTACTGGTGTCGTGATAATGCTATGTTACTATGCAGTATATGTGTCACACTGAAGCGCAACAAGACTTGCCATGTTGACTACATACCGGATATTTCTGACGAGATGAAACAAACCATCGAGAGAATGGAGAAAGTGTTGAAGAAATGTTCAAGCACCAAAACAGAAACCGACAGAGATACAAGCGCATCCAACACTATAACATTATATCTATGTATCAGTTGAGAGAAAGAGAAAAGTGATCATGTTGAACTGGCAAGGTAAGGATACTGATAGGGTAGCAGGCATACTCTTCCCTAGAGGACTTGCAATGTTAGCAGATGGAAGCTTACTGGTCTGTGATTACCTGAATGACAGAGTATGCCATTTACCCGGTGACAGAACCGACACATGTACTGTGTTATACGGTCTTGGAAAGCCATACGCTATCTGTGTGGAGGATATTGGACATAAACTTTACATCAGTAGATGGACTTATGCAAATGATGACAATAACATAATGGTGTTAACCGTATAAACAATTTTTAACATGACTATATAGTATATACAGAGAGGGGCATAGTACTTGTAAGATACATCAGGGGATTTTATCTACAACACAAGAACTGTGTTAAACTATATGGACCTATATACTTACATACATCCTACTCGGTTTTTATAACAGTTATTTGTCTGTTTGAATTAATGGAAATACGTACATGATATAGCACAAATATTGAACAAACCTTTATTAAAGGTTTCAACTCCGCGGACGAGTGTCAGATAGACTCAAATAGTCCATTTAGAAACTTTTGATTGTGTTTAAATGGTATTATGCTTTGACAAGGTGGAACTTGAATCATATAATTGGGTTTAATGGCTTTATATTCATGTGTATGATGTAAGGAAACTGTTTTATCGTGCATATTTTGAGATTTTTGCAAAAAAAACAAAGCGATAGTACTGTGTATGTCTTTGGTACAAGTTTGGAGTAACGACAGGTTGGATGTACCGTTTATCTACATACTGCGTTGGTAGAATAGATTAGAATAGAATATAGAATGCACACCGACAGTCCATGGTGCAAATGGTATATACACTTAAGCGAATTTCTAATTGGCCACCCATTGAAATATTATAGTATGCTAAATATTTAATCAATATTTCTAAAATTGTGGTTATTTATATTCCATGTACTGTTCTACGCATGCATGTATAAAATCATCCATGCGGAACAGTTAGTGCAAAATGGCTTACGTGCACGTGGTTCACGTGCCTGACATGTTTGATTTTTGAAATCGAAAAATTAGTGCGTGGAATGAACAAATAACACAGCCTAAGATTTATTGATATTATAATATATCAACATAATTGTACATGCTTCGGAAGTACATATACTAAAATTGGAACAATACAGAGAAGATTAGCATTCTTATGGACCGTATTTGTCTATGTAACTCCATTGTATTCAGTAGTTTCCGGAAATATATGACAAGGTTATATTTTAATTTGCACTTTGTTTTGATTATCGCCATATTACGCCAATATTTGTTGAATGACCCTAAATGTTATCAAGCACACCATAAGGCGGTTACTAACCTTTAGAGTTATTATGTTCATTAAAACGTGGGCAGAACTTGTTTAGATTAAGCATGGAGTTACTGTACATAGACGATATACGGTCCATGGATTATGTAACTTTGATTAGCAGATGACAGAAAATAAATGTATACAAGAACATTTTTAGCTCGACTATTCGAAGAATATGAGAGCTATTACAGTCACTTGTTCGTCGGCGTCGGCGTCGGCGTTGCATATGGTTAAAGTTTTACATGCAAAACTTTAACCTTGGTTATATTTCAATAACCAGTGCATATATTGAATTGAAACTTTGCACTGGCTTTCCCTGTCATGTAATCAACCATGTTAGATAACTCTTGCATGAATTTAATGCAAATTATGGCCCTTTTTTACTTAGAAAATTTGGTTAAAGTTTTTCATGCAAGTTACTAATAAGGCCATACCTCAAATAGTATCTGTGCTATGGCATTGAAACTAACAACACTTACTAACCATCATAAGGCAATGGTACCGGTCATGGGTAATAGCTCTATTATGATTATTATTTGAGTTATGCCCCTTTTTAACATAGAATTTTCTTGGTTAAAGTTTTGCATGCAAGTTTCATTCAGACCATATCTCAGCTACTATCCATGATACTGCATTGAAACTTACAACACTTGTTTACCATCATCAGTCAATGGTATCAGTCAAGGGCAATAACTCTATTATTTTTTTATTTCAGTTATGCCCCTTTTTAACATAGGAGTTTATTGGTTCAAGTTTTACATGCAAGTTCTATTCACGCCATATCTTAGTTACTATTTATGATATTGCATTGAAACTTATAACACTTGTTTATCATCATTAGTCAATGGTACTGGTCAATTGTAATAACTCCATTTTTAGTTTAATTCGAGTTATGCCCCTTTTAACTTAGACTTTCCTTGGTTAAAGTTTTGCATGCAAGTTACATTCAAACTATATCTCACCTACTATCAATGATATAATAGTCCAGTGTTGAGATAATTGCCATGCCTCAACAACCATTGTACATTAGCTTTCATTGCCATGTATTCAACTAAGTAGCGTAACTCACGTTTCAATATAATACAAATTTTAAATGGCCTGTTTTGAACTTATATTTTTTCTGACAAATGGCTGCGAATAGTCGAGCGCGCTGTCTAGTGACAACTCTTGTAATTCTTGCATTTTGTGTCATATGAGGGAACTTTCAACAAACCCTATAAAAATTAAGTCATAAGAATTTGTTACAAATACCACAAGGTAAGGAAATACAAAGGGTCACTTACGTCTTAGAATCAAATTTTGTCTTTTTGGACAGCTATATGGTAACAAGTGAATATGCATTCAATTTTGGCGTCATAGAACTCTTCAAAACAGAGTATGGTACAAAGAAAAACAGGTCACCGAAACAGGTCAGTCACTGAAACAGGGCAATCTACAATAGAGTTTTTAACATTAGCATAAGTGTTATTCCGGTGCAAATCGATGGTCCATTGGGGATTAACATCAAACGTTGATACATGTATGTACTCGATTTCTATGTAGTTTCATACAATGTTTATTTATAACAATTGTTAAATGTTGACTTTTTCAATGAAAACCGCGATCTGGGTCACCATCTTCAGAGAACGAATATAACGTTGTTACAACGATTTGCGTACGGTTTCCGGTTGTCGATGGGAGATTTGTATATTTAAAACATGTAAACATCAAAATTCCAACCCGTATATGTCGTTTTATTATAAAAATCCGTCAAAGTAGTGGTTCAAAATCCTCGGTAAAATAATCCAATATGGCGTCGTAAATAAATGAAAAGTCATTTAACCGCCGTATAGCGCTAAATTTGAATCTTATAAAATGGAGCGTTTTCATTAGTCAATTGTTTTAACAAACTTGGAACAACTTAGAACGAAACGACCAATGGAATAGGAGAGATTGTTCCAAGTTTTAGGTCAAAGATCAGCCTGCCGCCTGCGCAAGGATGACACGCAAATTCGTGAAGCGTTCCATATTTTTTTCGAACACTTCATTGCACAGTCGGTCAGCAATCGAAGTAGCATCAAACACGTATACACACAAACAGTCGCTGGCTTAGAATTAGAAGGTTGTAACTACAAAATCAATATTTTGAGGAAACAAGAAAAAACAGAATGACAATCACTCTTTACTTATGGTAAAACAAGCTCTTTCAACTTCAGTTTGGTCAACATGACAAGTGTCGATTTTCCTGAAAATATGCTCAAAAGATGTGCCTTATGATGTAGAATTTAAATATGTATTAGTCTTATAAGGTCGTAAGTAAGTGCCACTTACGACTTTCTTGCTCTAAGCCAGCGCAATGCCCAACGTTACGAATGCGTAATTTAAAACGTCAGTATAACGTCATCATGAAAGGGGAGCAACTCTTTTGAAAGTACGTGGCTTGTTCGGTTTAGTGCGCTGACTGGCTGGGCAGTGTATGCAAGAGGTTATGTACAATTCATTTCAAGCGAATATTCATGTGTATGTCTATTT